>CM043318.1:14598089-14963089 GCA_023736055.1 Quercus glauca | reverse complement strand
TGGCTCCCAGCTAAAGCATGACTTTGGATGTGCGGGCATGATTAGTGTAATTGAATACTAACTGACGACAATAAAACATAATGGCATCTGATTGAAAGTTATGCCTATGAGTCACTTTTATATTTTACTTGGTGATTAAAGAAATAAAGAAAATTATAGACAAATCAATTTCTTTGTTTCATGGCACAGAATTGTAGACTTTCCTATTTCTGAAGTTCAAACTCAAAAAGAATAAACTAACATCTCCTTCAGATGATGAATAATCAGCCAAAACTCATTAGAAACACTAACACCCAATTAAAATTAATTTGGATGTTGCAGCATAGATTATGGTCTCCCCAAATATTAGTTTACTTTTGGTAACATTCCAAACATTGTAATTCTATATTTCTAAAGAACTCAACAGCCATTACATATTTCATCATTGTGTCTAATGTCTATGCTATGTCATTGCCTTTATATATAGACTCAAATTAGCACAGGCAAGAAGTTTAAAAGTCACTGTATCTACAATCAAACATTGAACTTAAAGAGAAGTTTATGTGAAAATATAACGATGTCAAAAGTTCATTATGGTCAAGATTGTCACTTAGGAACTGACAAAAGGCAAGGAGCAGTTCCATTGGACCTGACCTTGAGATCCAGCCAAAACATTTAAGTACTGGCATCTTCATCATTGCCCAAGCAAAGTCCAGTCTTGCGGTTGGTTGATCCGTCATCTGAAGCATAAGCCCTTGCCAGTCTCGCGGTCTTCTCATTAACCAGCTACTGCTGATCAGCAAAAAGGAGTCCTCTCCCCTTTTTAATGACTGGCTGTGAATTCATGCAGACTCGCTCATTTCCAATGATTACATGGGTTAAGAAGGAGGCTGAATGGTGGTCCTATTACTGTCTTGGCACCTCATTCTCATGTCAGTGAGGAAATCAGAAGCTATGGTTGGGTCAGGCTGCCCTGTCCCCTTGAAGTCATAGAGGTGTTTCTGTATGAACTCACAGCCAATCTTCCCAATTTTGTGTGCACCTTCAGATGATCAAGGAACCGATGCAAATTAAACCTTTTTCAATTCCATAAAACAAGGGCATAAAATGAGAAAAGGCAAAGAACTAGTAAGTACCTAAAAGATAGACCATTTCTCTTTCATCAAAACCTCTAATGCCAAAAAGGTAAAGTGTCAGTATAATATAATCATCCGGTCATGGAATCTCAGCCACAAGCCTGTGATGTCAAGTAAAGCAGTTTACATCAGAGAACACCAATAAAAAGAACATCTAAATATTGCAAAATAAATAAATAAAGAGAGAACAGAGAGAAGCATAAAATAGCTATGAAGTTGAGGTGAAGGATTTGGAAACCATAGAAAGTATATGTGTTTGGTCCCCCAACAAAGGAGAAAATATTCAACCAAACCAAGTGTAATCTAATTTCTTGGCGAACATCAAATTTGTTTATTTATCTTTTCACCTTCAAAGAAACTGGAATAATGTGGATAGGGACGAATCAACTGGGAACAAAAGATATATAAGGGAGCACTAATATATATATATATATATATATATCATGGGAGAGAGAAAGAGAGAGAAATGGATTGTAAATCATAACTACAAAATTATTAACAATAGAATCACGAATCAATATCAAAATGTTATGTGAAAGACTTATCAAAATAGAAGTGTCCATCATTATTAGTTTTGTCAACAAAATAAAGTGGAAATTTCAAAAACATTTCAAATAAAATGTTTGGAATTTTCTATATTTCAGATCAATTCTAATAAAGAAGCCTGTCAAAATTATTTGGCTTTAGTAAATTAGTCTAATTCTAGAAATCAAAAACAAGAAAACCATGAACCTAAGTTCTCTTTACTTTAAAAAGAAGAGCCAGACGCCAATTATTTAAGATAGAAAAAGAATGTTGGAGAACCTGAATTACAAATACAGAAAAATAAAGAAACAAAAGATTAGGGAAAAAAAACTTTTTGGAAGTAAAGATACATTTGTGCTCCAATTGGATGCTTAGAAACGAAGAAGAGGAAGGAAAGTAGAAAACCTAGATACTCCAAGTTGTGGTTTTTCCCAAGGCAAGAACAAGAATGGAAAAAGTCATGTAACTAAGCCTCATGCTTGGCCCATTATGTTTATAGATTTCTTAGAACTATGTTTCTCTCAAATAGCCAAATGTAGAAGAAATGACACTTACGATGGCTCATTAGCAGTACTCCTAACCTTCAAATTTGAAGAAATCAGATTCCCAAGCAACAGATGAAGAAATGAATGAAAGAAATCCACAAGAAGGAAACTTTCTGTACTCGGTTTATAAAACTGATGTGACTGCACACAAGCTTCAAACCTTCTGAACTTCTATATGAGTCCCTTCTTCCATGAACTACGTCCATGATCACAATCAGACCTGCTGATTGACTCCAAGGACCTTCCTTGAAGGTTTGAACTCTACAGAAACACACTTGGATTAAGGCTCGATGGTTTCAAGTTATGATCTCACCAATATGAATTCAAGGGTACACCAAGATGTTGGCTAAGTTTTTCTCTCAGAATAGCTTAGGGTTCTTGCCTCTACAGACACACTAGAATTCGTGCATATAAGAGTCTTTATATAGTAGACTTGGTAGGGTATAAAGAGCACATCACTAACATAATTAAAATAAGTCAAAAAACAGTCTCCAATTTTTTTTATCAAGCATGCCGCAATTGAATAGCTATTGAACTCTTTACAGTTTTTTTTTTTTTTTTTTTTCTCTCTCAAAATATTTGCAGTATCAACTTATCTGATCTAGATGTCAGCCAAAAAACTGAATCCGCTCCTCCCAAATTCATCTCATACAATTTGCTTTGGCTATTCGACCTGGCTGCTAACCAATTCCAGCTGCCTTCCCATATAACTGGTATTAAACTAATTTGGAAGTAAAGTTAACAATGCAATAGGTTTCTCATCAACAAAATCGAATTCAATAATATACTAGAAGGCCAAATAACTACAAGCAACAGAGCATTTTAATTAGATGGGACAAAAAAGTGGACTCTAAATTCAACCAGCATGTTTATCAGTGTTCATGTGTATCCTTTCATTCATGTATAGCTAAGTTAGCTAAAAACGTTTGTCCTAACCTATTGCTATTTGTGCCAAGTGCTCAACAACTCGGGGAATTCATAATTTCCTAATGTGTTCTTACACTATAGCATAAACCAGGGCTAGACCCAAACGTAGCAGTGCTGCAATAGTGAGCGAGTTTACTTTGTTGTATAGCTATCGCTAGCATAAAAGCTTATCCACCTGTAAGCAAATGTTTTTCATCATTAACATAAGTACAAACATTCTTGTCCAACAGAAAGTAAATTAAAAATGAACAATCTGTTTGACAATATAATTTTTTTTTTTAAGGAAACAGAGTTTTTTCTAATATGTTAGTGTTAAAGTCCTAAATTACTATTTGTTTCCACCAAACTCTTCTTGGACTAGTTCCTTTGTGAGCATTATTCTTGGATCTTCGTACCTTGTGTTGTTCTTTGCCAACCATATTTACCAGCCATTTTGGATGTTTACTTGAGAATACAAGGTATTCTATAGTCAATCCAAACATGAATCCCCATCTGTACCCCAACAATACAACTTTCCAATGAAACCGATTTCCAAACTTGAAATCATCTTGAATGATTAATGATGGCATGGTTGTCGTCCCTCAACATTGTCACAAATTCTTGTTAATGGAAATCCACATAACCCCACGTTTCCAAAGTAAGAAACATTTGCAAATGTATTGAACTGATTACCTACAGGTATTGGCCCCACAAGACGATTTTCTGATAGATTTAAACTTCAAGGGAAGTAATATCTGCTAACTATCTTGGAATGTTCCCTATGAGCATGTTTGAGGAGAGATTTAACCATTAAAGATTGCTCAAATTTTCCAGTGATGGAGGTATTTGACATATAAGATTATTGTATGAGAAGTTAAGCCCTTTGAGAGACTTAAGCTTTCCAATTGACTATGGAATCTCCCCCCTGAAACCATTATTTGAGCAATCAATGGTTGTAAAGAGATTTTGGAATTTCACCATTTAAATATAAAATCCTTTTATAGTGACCATCACAGAATTGTAATAATAGCTTTCACCCATATATTTCAATCTACCATTATTTGCATTCTTGCCCATCATGGCTTTGAAATGATTGAAATATTTTGTTGGTAGATGACCATGGAAATCATTGTGAGAGAGTTCTATGATTTGCAAATTAGGGAAAGAGAATTTGGTTGTGGAATTGGCTATGGCACCATGAAATTTGTTTGATCGCAAAATAAGAACCCGTAACTCTGGAAGTCTTTCCAACCAATGAGGGAAGATGCCACTTATCTTGTTGTTACCAAGATCTAGAACTTCCAACCTTTAGTAATTGATCAACAATCTTGGCAATGACCCTACCAATTGATTGTCATTGAGGTTAAGAATTCTCAAGTAATTTCCCTTTGTAAAAGTTTCTGGAATGGTGCCATTAATTTTGTTACTTCTCAAAACTAAGACACTAAGAGAATCACTAAAGTTTCCCAAATAGAGAGGAGCCATGTTACTCAAGTGATTATGAGACAAATCAAGGACATTAAGGAAAGTCATTACAAATCAAGGAAGGAATTTTTCCAATGAGAGAGAGACGAGACGAGAGAGATGAGAAAGAATGTTCAATTCAAAATGAACACTTATCGGCATTTATCTCGCGCATAGCCTTCTTCACATGTTCATAAGGTTCAATGTCCACAATGAGCGTTTAGACAATCTCAAATCCATAAGCTGACATGGCCTATGCATGTGAAATTCCAAGATATTATTATAAAGAGACAGATTTTACCTTGTAACTTGACTAATACTAAACCAGATTAGTAGACAGAGAAATACCTTTTCGAGTTCCTCTTCCATGGCTTTCACAATCTCATTCTTTTGTTCAAAAACAGAATCCAGCACCAACTTCGGAACACTTGCACTAATAACTAGAAGAATAGAGACATAAGCCTGTTAGTCTCTCCAAATAATATACAAATAGGTAAAATTGTCTCCAATGGAAATTATGACATAACAAGTATATGCATTGATAGTGACGAAAAACTTGCACCAACCTCAAAGATATTCTACATAGCAAATTTCATAACTACTGTAAGAACTTTTTCTCTTTTTCTGTCACTATGCATCATTTGTCCTCATAATATTCACATTAGATACATTAACTCCATGGTCCTCTTCAAAGGAACATTATTGTTAAAATAATCACTTTTCCAAGTCCAAGAAAGCATGTCATGTACATAGTTAATCATGATGCTTTAAGCAAATCATAAAGATCATTAAAACATTAAACGATTATCCTATATAGCTGTTTCACTAAGAATAGACATTTCAATTGTTTTTGCATAAACTTCAAAGAATCAATGTCCAGCTAGAAAAGAAGTCCTCACTTCTCAGCATAACTTCAAAAAGTCAATATCAAATTAGGAAAGCCCATACTTCTCAGAATTTATTTATTTTCCTAACAAATACGGACCCATGTGACATTATTTAATAAAAAAAGAATTAACTCTTAAATTTCATTAGAATGACAAACATGGTGACTTTCAACTTCAAGGTCCAGTTACACACCCATACCATCAAAGACATGGATAGGATCTGTGCTCTGGTGTTTGTAAAAAGCATTAGCAGATTTAACAACAGTAACAAACACATTATCATAATATATATATATATATATATATATATATATAAATCAGAAGAGGCCGAAGAATCATACTTTTAAGCATATAAAATAGTTTAAAACAAAAGGATAGTGCTTATCCTAATATATTCGTGCTTTACTGCTTTTAACTGGGAAAAAAAAAAGTTCTAGATAAATTCTGCAGTCACTCATGACTTGACAACAATTAAGCAAAACACATCTTCAAACAATCATTTCTTGCAATCCGTATGATACTAATTCTGTCCAATTAGTTTTGGGTTCCCTTGCTTCAAACCAAGAAAAGAAGTAAAGACATTTATACTGAGACAAACTTATTGTTTTACTCTCTCTGATTGCTACAAAATAGAAATATTATTGTAAAATGCAAATTTAAAATGTTACCTTTGTCTTCCCATATAATATCCAAAGTATATGAATCTTTTTTTCACACTATTACTAATTCAAAAAATTTAAATCCCTCTAGGACCCAATGATACTATGTGGCTATCATACAATACAATAGATTACAAGCATGTTCCAGTTAAATTCCTAAGAAGAAAAAGAAATGAGAAATCAAGGCAAAAACAAATATGCAACAAACCTTTTGTCTTTGTTTTGCATCAAACATCCAGCTGCTGCACACGCAATGAAAAGTGGCCAGCTAACTGCTGTCCCAAAACCCAAGGCAAACAGTGGCATCTAGGCCCAAGCACATCATCAAACTTCCCAAGAGCCGTTCTTTACTATCAGTTTAACAGAATTTGGAATAAGAAAAGTATTTCTCTTTTCTTTCTTCCTTTCTTCTTCTTCTTCTTTCTTTTCTCTTTTTTTTTTTGGTTGAAAATTTTGAAATTTTAGACCTGAAAAACCATAATTAAAAAGTGTCTAACACAAATAGTTGGCTAATTAAAGGTGACTAACAATTTGTGGAAACCAAAACAGCAAAAATTACTAGGAACATATTCTCAATTCATCAACTTTCTAATCTTCCCCCACAACTAATATGTACTTTATAGACTCCTCTCGACATAAAATAATGTAAAGAGCTACCAACTCTTTTAAAGTTTGTTTCTTACATTTTACCCAAGTTTCATTCAAGAATCATTGTCCACAAACAATCATCAAATCCTAAACCTTCAAGTGTTGCTAAAGGACTCTGGATATTAACAAAAATATCTTTAAAGAGAGAGAGAGAATAGGAAGAATAAGGATCAAGAACAGATCAGCATAATGCCATCTCTTGTGGCAATAGAAACAATATCAGCGCATGAAACTACCCCTGGACAAGCCTTTTCAAGCTCCTCCTTGATGAAATCAATTTTATTGAAAACCCTCAAGGTCTGAAATGTTTTTTATTACAATTGCTGTCATAAAAAAGGACTGAAGCACCACAGCCCTGATCAAGAAAATCCCACTAAAAATTCAGACCAACAAATTAGTACCTAAAAATAAATGGCAAGAAATTACAACACCAAAAATCAAAACATACAATTTTTTATCATCATCTGGTAATGTCGGCCAGTAATCTAAATTGTGAATGAATGTTGTCCCTCCATCTTGTTAGAGAGATAGAAAGGGCCACCAGCCTGTACATCAAAGCACTCCAACAAAAAGAATTACTAAGAGCTGTTCTTTATTGTTCGTTTAACAGAATTTGGAATAAGAAAAGTATTTCATTTTTTTTTTTTTAATTTTTTGAAATTTTAGACCTGAAAAACCATAACCAAAAAGTTCCTAAAACAACTAGTAAAGGTAGTAAAGGTGTATGTAACAATTTGTGGAAACCAAAAAAGCAAAAATCACTAGGAACATATATTCAATTCATTAAGTTTCTAAGCTTTCCCCACAATCAATATGTACTTTAGAATCTTATCTAATTGAAAATATAGAGGAAATTATTCTACTCCTCCAAGCATCCTAGGTAGCACCAGGGTAATTAACACCGCTCTTCAATAAATAAATAAATAAATAACCACTCTTCATGCAATCCAACCAACAAGATCTTTAATCCGTAAAACGAAGGTAATATTACAAAGGTGTAATAATAATTGAAATATGTAATAGAATATAACCCGATTATTTGAAGCTGCAACTAAGCAGTGAAGTTGCCCATTAAAATATATATATAAAAATAAAAAAAATAAAAAAAAATGACCACAAGATGTAGTTAGAATTACAATGGAGTAGAGAAATTTCTTCTCACACTAGAGCATAAAGCAGGGTCATTAAATGAAGGCTGACATAAATAAAGCATTAAAATGTAGTGGTTACATAGTAGTAGCCTATGTACTCTCTGGTATGGCTATACCTTAAACAGAAAAGCTTTTTTTTTTTTTTTAAAAGGTAGCATAGAAGCTTATGCACCCGTAACACTAGTAATAAGCCTCACATTAACAAAAGTACAACCATTCCAAACTAACATAAAGGAAATTAAAAATGAAGAATCTTCTTACCAATATAAAGAAACAGTTAAAATTATGAAATAGATATTTTCAAATATATTAGCAAATAAAAATATACCTAGAATCAGTAATTGTATCCACTAAGTTCTTCTTCAATGAGTTTGTCCATGAGCATTCTTCTAGGATCTTTGTAACTTGTTATGTCTTCCTCCATAAACAATATTCACTAGCCATTTCGGTTTTCCACTTGAGAACACAAGATAACCCAAACCCAATCCAAACATGAATCCACAGCCATACCCCAACAACAAAACTTTCCAATGAAACCCATTTTCAAATTCGAAATCATCTTCTTGAATGGTTGATGATGGTGATGGTTGTTGTCCCTCATCATTGCCACAAACTTTTGTCATTGGAAATCCACATAACCCAAGGTTCCCATAGTAAGAATCATTCATAAAGGTATTGAATTGTTTACCTTGGGGTATATGTCCAGAAAGATGATTTTCTGATAGGTTTAAAAATGCTAGCATTGTGAGATCTGCCAATTGTATAGGAATTTCACCTGTGAGCTTGTTTGAGGAGAGATCTAACCATTCAAGATTGGTTAAATTTCCCAACGATTTAGGCATACAAGCTATAAGATTATTGTGTGAGAAATTAAGCCCCTTCAATGATCGAAGCTCTCCAATTACCTCTGGAATTTCTCCTTTGAAATTATTGTTGGAGAAATCAATGGTTGTGAATAGACTTTGAATTTTCACCAATTCTATGAAATACCCTTTCATCACCACTGTCACAAAATCTTGATAATAACTATCACCCATATATTTCAATTCACCTTGGTCTGCATTCGCATTCATCATGGATTTTAAATACATGAAAAAGTTTGTTGGCAAAAGACCATGGAACTCGTTGTGAGAGAGGTCTATGATTCGCAAATTAGGGAATGGGAATTTGGTCTTGGGATTGCCTATGGCACCATGAAAGTTGTTTGATCGCAAAATAAGAACCCGCAACTCTAGAAGAGTTTCCAACCAACAAGGAAAGGTGCCATTAATCTTGTTGTTACCAAAATCTAGAACTTCCAACTTTCTACAATGGACCAATGATCCTGGCAATGCCCCTTCCAGTTGGTTGCCATTGAGTTTCAAACTTCTCAAATGACATCCCTTTGCAAATGTGGTTGGGAAAGTGCCATTAAGATTGTTGCTTTGTAAATTCAAGTCTATGAGATTATCACTTAACTTTCCCAAACATGGAGGAATCATGTTATTCAAGTGATTATAAGAGAAATCAAGGAATCTGAGGGAACGGAGATTGCAAATCAAGGAAGGGATGTGTCCAATTAAATTATTCCTTGAGACTGAAAAGTAAAACAATGAATCCTTCCCCACCTCCATTACCCAGGATGGAATATTGCCTTTGATATGGTTGTTGGAAAGGTCTAAGTATTCTATATATTCTGCAGTTCGTAAAAACTGTGGAATTTTGGTTATGTTGGAAGAAGATAATTGTAATGAGTGAATTTTGGACAAAATATTGGTGGCAGATGTGAAGGAGTGTAGTGATAGGTGAGGATTATTTGACATATCAAGAGATTGAAGACTTTTGAGCTTTGAGAATATTTTTGACTCCACATTGCCACTAAAATTATTGAAGGAAACATTTAGATAAACCAATGAATTATGCTGGAATTCACCAATATGCCCAATGAATTTGTTATGATCAAGACTTAAGTAACGTAAAGATGGTATTGTATACACCCAAGATGGTATTGTCCCATTCAATAAGTTACCAGATAAGACAAGATATTCTAGATTGGAAGGAATCTTGTTGACTAGTTGAATATTAGATGAATTATTTGAAGAGAAAATTTGGGTCAAGTTTGTCGTAACTTCCGGAAGTTGCCCTATGAAATTGTTGTATGAGAGATCTAAGTGAGTAAGTCCTGTATTGTTTAGGAGGAACCATGGACACTGACCACCAAAGTTATGATATGAGAGGTCCAAAGAAGTTAATTGTGTGAAATTTGAAAGAAATGTTGGATACGATGAACCTATGAAATTGCATCGACCGACACACAATTCTTTTAAGGACTTGAGGTTGTTGATTAAATAAGGTAAGTCAATTGAGAATTCGGTTTCAGAGAGATACAAGGACTTGAGGGGAGTACTCCAGTTATACGTTGGAAGGGAACCAGTGAGATTGTAGTTGTAAGCTACACGGAGTATCTGGAGGTTTGGAAGGTGGAATATATTATCTGGAAATTTCCCTTTCAATTGGCATCCATTAAGACGAAGAGATGTTAAAGAAGACGACAAATTCGTGAGACAATTAGTTGAAACAGAAGACATATCAATCCCATATAAAACAAGTTCAGTTAGATGGGTTAGGTTTTGAATAAGCATTTTCAAATTAGGCGTTTCTATTCTCATGTCAATATTCCCAGAGAGATCAAGTGAAACTAGTTTGGATAAGTGGGAGATTTCGGATGGGAAATTACCAGCAAAGGAGGAGCCAGCAACGGGGTAGCCAACAATGGAGAAGCCAGCAATGGTGGAGTAAGTGAGGTTGAGATGCATCATGTTTGCAAAGCCACCAAACTTAGATGAAATTGTGGAGCCATGGAAATTGTTGTAAGCAAGGTTGAGCCTCTGGAGATGGCGAAGAGAGAAAAGGGTGCTATTGGGATGGATGGGACCATCAAGCCCACTGCAACTGAGGTCGACACCAATGACATAACCTGTCATCGTATCACAGGTGACCCCATCCCACCCACAACAATCTGTAACCATTTTCCACGAATTCTTCGGAGGATAAGAATACAAACCACAATAATAATTAGAATAGCCGACAGCAAAAGAGTTTCTGAAATGGAGCAAAGCAGAGGATTGGTGTGAATGGCAAGGAGGTGTTGATGAATCAAAAGAAAAGGAAGAGAGTGATGAATTAGGTAGAGAAAGGAAGAGGAAGAAAATGAGAAAGAAGAGCACCATGTTTGCTCTGGCTTTGAGAGAAATGAGAAGGATATAATATATTTTGGGTGTTTTGGAATTGAGGTGTCATAGATACATGCATCTATATTTATAGGCGGCCACGATTATCAAAAGGGACCATAACCAGGAAAGGATTATGTGGCTGACTCTATTAACTAGCTTTGAAAGTCAAAAAATCAGGTTATCCGGGTCAGGCATATATAAAAAAATTCCCTATACTTAAGTATAATAATAATCCTATACACTTCATATTTCAATCCACTCATTCTGATACCTCTAGTGGATAGATTTTTATTAAAATATATTATGTGTGTGTATATATATATATATATATATATTTTATCTTTTATTATAAGTTTTGTCTTTGCCTATTTAGGATCATCAGTTTATGGAAATAATTAACTTATTATGACATTTATGCTACACATTTAGCACAAAGTCAAGGACACAACAAATAAGAAAAAGGCATCCTCTTGGTATAATTATTAATTAAATCATTGTAATTTAGGCACATGCCAAATGCACAAATAAAAAAGGCTAGTACTCAAGCCATTGGTTTAAGGGAAGTTTACTCTAGTAGAATGGAAGCACTTATGAAAAACACCCTTAGGAATATCGTATCCAAGATCATTGTAAATGCAGAAAATTTCTTAATAATCTCAGCAAAAAAAAAAATATTAATAAAAGTTGAACATAACAAATAAGAAAAAGGCATCCTCTTGGTATAATTAGTAATTAAATCATTGTAATTTAGGCACAAGCCAAATGCACAAATATAAAAGGCTAGTACTCAAGCCATTGGTTTAAAGGGAAGTTTACTCTAGTAGAGTGGAAGCACTTATGAAAAACACCCTCAGGAATATTGTATCCAAGATCATTGTAAAAGCAGAAAATTTCTTAATAATCTCAGCCAAAAAAAAAAAAAAAAAAAAAATCTTAATAAAAGTTGAACATAAAGTGGTAAGGTCTAGAGGGTCCAATTTGGTATTGTATTTCATGCATACAATGGCGTAGCCAACAATCATCTTTCCTATTTTCACTGAGTAGAGTTTTTTTTTTTTTTTTTCTTATATACCTAATGTTATTTCTATTTCTTAATCTTTGATTCCCTTATTACTAAAATTTTAAAGATACTATAAATTTTACTACATTTTTGTTTAGAGTAATAAAGAGTGAGCACAGCAGTAATATAGAAACATAAACAATGATAAAATAGATAATAAAGAAGAAAGTAGCAAAATAGATATATTCAAAATAAGTTAAAACGGAATATGGAATATATAAAACTGAAACTGATAAAGCTTACTTGAAAATACTTCTGTCTTTGATTAAACTTGAAAACTGTCTTTAATACAAGCTTGAAAATAAAACACTGTCTGAAGAGTTACAAGATTACAAAGTAAAACTGTCTTTGAAACTAAAGGGTTACAAGGTTATCTGTCTGGAAGGGAAGGTTACAGGATTACAAAAGTCTTTCTGAAAGGGAAAGAGTACAAAAGTCTTTCTGAGCAAAGGGAGAGTTGTTGGACCTAAGCTTTCAACTTTCGAACTTTAAACTGGACCTTAATTCTGGACCTCTAAACTGGACCTGGAATTTGAACCTGGAATTTGAACCTGTCTTCTGTCTTCGGAGTCTGCCTTTTTATAGATGAAATTAACTCTGGTAAGTCTTCAAAAGTAACCTGAGTTTAATAAAGTGAACTCAAGTTAATCTGTCGGTAAACCATGGTAGTCTTCAAAAGTAACCCGAGTTTAATAAAGTGAACTCAAGTAACTCAAGTTAATCTGTCGGTAGGATCTTGAACAGTAAAAGTAAATCTTGTAGAATCTGTCAGAAAGCACATGCTGAATAGGGAACTTTTAATATATCTGTCGGGGTAGATGTCTTTCTAGTTTTTTCTGTCATCTTGCTTTTTGTCTTTTGTCTTATCTTCTGTCATCTTGCTTTTTGTCTTTTGTCTTATCTATCACATGTCATAAGGATCTTGAGAATCTTGAAACATTTCTGGATGAGTCCTGAAATTTGGGGAGGAGGATTCCATTACTGTGTCATCTTCATCATCTGAAATCTGTGATGCAGCTTCGAGCAATTGCTTTTTAAGCTGTCTTCTGTCTGAAACGGAGGCAAGCTGGCACTGGACTTGACTCTTTTCTAAGAGGAAATTAGGGCTTTCTGTCTGGGAGGAAGAGACCTTTTCCTGTAATTCTTGGCAAATATGATCAAAATTAAACTTATTCCACCATTTTAATTTAAACTTTCTAGTGAGCATAGGAAAAGGATACTGGGGATGCTTTTCTATCTTGTATTCCCATCTAATGATCCATGGGAGATCTGGAAACCTGTAAAAGAACTGCAAAAGATGTGGGTAATCTTTAAGATGTTGAATATTTGGTTCTTTCTTGAAACTTTCATAAGCTTTAAGGAGATCAGGAGGGAGAATGGTAGCTTCTGGACCATAAGAAATCCACCAGTCAATAAACCATCTTGGTATCATCATGTCTTTCTTTCTATACATATCAAACCGGAAGAACCAAGTGTGTCTGTAGATATTGTTCTGGAATAAAAGAAATCTGTCCCATGCTTCCATATAATCATAATAATTATAAAACTGAGGCTCAAAATTTTGGGAAAATCTCCTGGGAATCCAGGGCTCTGCTCTCCACTGAGAAGGGGTGAGGATCTGTTTTATGACTACTTTAGAATAACCAACTCTGTTTGGGTCTTGGGAGCAAGGCATGTGTGTAACTAGGATTGAGTCTGTATCAACTAAAATAAACTCATAAAATGTCTGGGTCTTTAATGTTTCTGTCTTAGGGTGTTCCCATCCTGGGGGTAACAGCTGTCTAACTAGGGAGTGGGGATCAGTAATATGCTGGTATTCTCTTTCAATCCATAAGATAAAATTCCAAGAGTTTTTTGGGAGTTCAACACTGTGATCCTCTTTTGGAGGTTGAGTTTGAGTTTGAGAGGTAGAGGGTCTGTCCTTTGATAGGCTGGAGTGAGAGGACAACGGGGGAAAGGAAGAGGTGACTATGTTAAATGGTGTTTTCAAAGGAGGAGGAGTTGAAGATATGGCATAAGACTGTCTAGTTGTTGGGGTAGAGTTAGGAGAAAGTGGTTGGAAAGGGTTTGGGCTACAGGGTATTGGGGTTCTGTTTGAAGAGAAACTAGGTGAGGTGAAAGAAGGAGAAGGGAGAAATCTGCTAGGGGGAGGAGGAATTGGCGGAGCAGCATAAGACTGTCTTGTTCTGGGTTTAGGGGAGTTATTCTTTTCCGCAGGGGAACTCATCTTCCCTGTAGAAATTCGCGAGTTAAAAAATCAGGAATAGAATTAAATTCTCCTTTAATATATTCAATATCAAAGTCAAAAACACTTAAAATAGCCTGCCATCTAGCAAAACTTTGTTTGGAAACAAGATTTTGAACATCTTTCTGCAAAACTTCTTTAGCACTTTTACAATCAACACGAATTAAAAACTTTTGATTAAAAAGATCATTTTGAAATTTTGAAACACACAATATAATAGATAAAATTTCTTTTTTAATAGTGCTGTAATTCTGCTGAGTAGTCGACCAAGAGCCAGAATGGAATCTAACAATCTGTTCTTTAGTATTATCTTTTGCTATCTGTTTTAGAATTCCACCATAACCTATATCAGAAGCATCTGTCTCAACAATTTTGAAAGAATGGGGTGATGGGATAACAATACAAGGGAGTTGTTTAACATATTTTTTAATCTGTCGAACTATCATAGTATGTTTAACTTGTCTGTCAGTGTTCTTATGTCTGTCAGTGTTCTCATTATCTGATATTTCAGTATTATTTAAAACTGTTATTTCTATTTCTTAATCTTTGATTCCCTTATTACTAAAATTTTAAAGATACTATAAATTTTACTACATTTTTGTTTAGAGTAATAAAATGTATTGCAAAAAATTGATAAACCGGTAACAAGAATCTAATCAGTGCAACTTAAACAATACAATGCATGATTGTTTGGATTAATCTTTCAAAATATGGACTAGCTTTTTCTAAATATGTATACATAAATTTGTTATATTTTAATAAGTTATTGGGGGAGTGGATTTATGGGGAAGACATAGTCTTCCTAAATAACAGGTAAGAAAAGTTTAGTTAGTAACTTTATTTCTTAAAATTTTGTTAGTGAGAAAATAATTGCGGCTGTTTTCAAGTCATTGATTTGTCAGATACCTTTAACTCATGAAAACGAGTGACACCATTAGAAGACTTTAATCTTGTTAACGTCTCACCAAGTCTTTGGTCATTGTTCAAAACTTTCAAAGTCTTTTGGTCATTGTTTGAAACTTTCAAAAACTTGAAAAGTTATAATCTTAAAATTTTGGACTATATAATAATTGTTTGGTGCAGATTGCATAATTGTAGACTAAGTGTATGGCAATTATCAAATGTATAGCAATCATGATATCCGGGTCAGTTTTACATCATCCATTACTTTTTCGTCAAATAAAATAGAAATAAAATGGACTACAATTACATATCTAGTTATCTACTCATCCACATCCCACGTAATGATCATGAATTCTTGTTTTTGTTTTTTTTATTTTTATAAAAAACATATTTATCTAAGTTTAAACTCCAAATTAGATCCTCCAACTTTAACTTATTTTCAAATTAGTCATTTAAGTTTCATATATTTTTTTTCAATCTTTAACTAACTTAAATATGTTATCAACTTAGCCATTCCATCATAATTGTCCAATCTTGCTATTAGTTTAATATTGTTCAATATGGATTGGATGGAAGGAATTCAATGAAAACAAATAAAAGTTAGAGGAATGAAATGAAAAAGAGTGAAACTTAAAGAAACGAATTAAAAACAAGTCAAATTTAGAGGTGTACTTTGTAATTTAGACTTTTTTTAATAAGTATTAATAAATCAAAAGTCAATTAGAGACTTTTTAGAGTAGAATATACATATTAATTAAAATTTGTTCAAGGAAATTCAATCAAACATAAATTAAAATTTATTACTGTTAGATTGCTTTATTTGAAAAGATAGTGTATTCTAATTAGATATAACTATCAATGGGAAAATCAAGGATTCCAATCTTCCCTCTTCCGTTATAACTATTGAATGAAAAAAAATAAAATAAAATAAAAACACACAACAACAACAACAACTTCAAGACGTGTGGTACTATTAGCGAAGATTTTAATCCTAATAATGTTGCAATGAGTCTTGGTTAGTGTTCATAAAATATATTTATACTTGGAAAGTAATGGCCACATGGTCTCACTATCGACTAGCGTGACTTTTGAGCTATATAATTGTTTGATAATATACAACCACTCTTTTCAAGTCACTGATTTTCCAAACTCATTCAAACTTGAAAACTTGTGTTATGGGGGAAGACTTTAATCCTAATTACATTGAATGAATCTTTGGTTAGTGTTCAACAATTCTATTTAGACTTGGAAAGTAATAGCATCATGGTCCAGCTAGCATCACTTTTAGACAATATAACTATTTGTTAAAGATTCATACTAGATTGAACTAGGAGAAATCATGTTAATTATCTTGGTAAGTTTCAAATTGGTGTTTTAATAAGATATATGTGGTGAGCCAAAGACAATACTTTCTTTGAAGGGAGGAAACTAACAATAATCTCATTCTTCTTCCACTATGAAAATTAAAAATTAAAAAAATAAAAATAAAACAGTTTGTTTATGCTGCATTTTTTATTTATTTTTGCACCGTATCCAAAACTGCTGCTATAGGAGACTAATCTCATTTCGATTTTACTAACATACGTACTCAAGTGGATCCTTAAACATTTATTACTTTCTTTTTTCTACCACATAACCTTGTATGCAACAACTGATACATACAAGTATGGAGGAAAACCTTTCCCTTAATAAGTTATTGGGGGGAGTGGACTAATGGGGAAGATAGTTTTCCAAAATAACAGATAAGAAAAGTTTAATTACTAGCTTTATCTCTTTAAGTTTGTGTGGGAGAAAATAATCGCGGCTCTTTTTACATCATAGATATGCCAGAAACCTTTAATCATGAAAATGAATGATACCATTAGAAGACTTCAATGTTATTAACGTCACACCAAGTCTTTGGTCATTATTCAAAACTTCCAAATTATTTGGGTCATTGTTTGAAACTTTTCAAAACTTGGAAAGTCGTAATCTTAAAATTTTGGACTACATAATAATTGTTTGATGCAGATTGCATAATTGTAGACTAAGAGTGTGTTTGTATAAACTGTTGGAAAATAGTGTTTTGAGTTTAAAATGAGTGTTTGTAAAAACGCTGTGAGGAGTAGTGGTTGCAAAACAGTGTTTTGAGTTAAAAAAAAAAACGCTCGTTTAAGCTCCCAAAACACCTAACAAATGAACCCTAAGTGCATGGCAATTATCAAATGTGTAGCAATCACGATATTCGAGTCAGTTTTACATCATTTATTACATTTTACTCAAATAAAATAAAAATAAAAATGGACTATAATTACATATCTAGTAATCTACTCATCAACATCCTATGTAATGATCAAAAAAATTTATTTTATATAAAACATAATTATATAAAAGTTTAAACTGCAAATTACATCCTCCAACTTTAACTTATTTTCACATTATTCACTTAAGTTTCATTTGTTTTTTCAATCTTTAACTTAAATATGTTTTTAGTTTAGTCATTCCGTTAATATTGTCTAATCTTTCAATTAGCTTAATATCGTCCAATATTGATTGGATGGAAGGAATACAATGAAAACAAATGAAAGTTAAAGGCAAGGTTGTCAAAATCGGGATCCTACGCAGGATTGTGGGAGGTAAGTGAGATCGTGGTTCGTAAGATCGGATCATAGATCGTAACATCCTACATTATTTGAGAAAAAAACAAAAAATACACATTAGTATGTTAAATAAACACATGAATTATACATTCATTAATATAATTACCATACATCACTACATCCATTTGTAAGCATCATTTAAAGAAGCCAAGAACCTCAAAATGTGACACTCTATTGGGATATTTTTTATTTCGGTCCAACTGATGCTTTCTCTACATTAGAGTGGAAAAACTTGGTCTTTTGAGATTTTATTTTTCATTTAGGTCCACCTGAGACTTCTGTCAAGTTAAAGAAAATTACAAGAAATCTAGGTCGTTTGGGATCGTTAGAATCGTATGATCCTACTAATCCTGAACGATCGCAGAGATTCTTGAAAGATCCAGTTCATTTTGGGCAGATGGGATCGTAAAATCGTAGGATCGTAGGATTTAGATCGGGATTTTGACAACCATGGTTAAAGGAATGAAATGAAAAAGAGTGAAACTTAAAGAACCAAATTAAAAACAAGTCAAAGTTAGAGATGTAATTTGTAATTTAGCCACACCTAAAGCCTTCATGAGTTCTCAGAATAAAAGAAAAATAAATCTGAATGCAACATCCATTGAAAACTCATCTAACATATAGCCTATCTCTACTTGAACTTTTTCCTAGAGTTAAGCAGCTACATGAGCCTTCCAAAATATGTGTACATACATTTTGTAATATTTTAATAAGTTAATGGGGAAGTGGACTTATGGGGAAGACAGAGTCTTCCAAAATAACAGGAAGAAAAGTTTAATAAGTAGCTTTATCTCCTAAAATTTGTGTTGGAGAAAATAATCACGACTCTTTTTAAGTCCTTGATATGCTAGATACCTTTAATCATGGAAACGAGTGACACCATTAGAAGTCTTTAATCTTGTTAATGTCTCACCGAGTCTTTGGTCATTGTTTAAAACTTTCAAAGTCTTTTGGTCATTGTTTGAAACTTTCAAAGACTTGGAAAATTATAATCTTAAAATTTTGGATTATATAATAATTGATTGATGTAGATTGCATAATTGCAGACTAAGTGTATGGCAATTATCAAACGTGTAGCAATCTTGATATCTAGGTCAATTTTACGTCATCCATTACTTTTTCCTCAAATTGAAAAAAAAAAAAAGGACTGTAATCTACTCATCCACATCCTATGTAATGATCAGGAATTTTGTTTTATTTATACAAAACATATTTATTTAAGTTTAAACTCCAAATTACATCCTCCAATTTTAACTTATTTTCAAATTAGTCATTTGAGTTTCATATTTTTTTTTTCAATCTTTAACTTAAATATGTTACCAATTAAGTCATTCCGTCAATGTTGTCCAATCTTGCTTAGTTTAATATTGTCCAATATTGATTGGATGGAAGGAATACAACAAAAACAAATGAAAGTTAAAGGAATGATATGAAAAATAGTGAAACTCAAAGAACGAATTAAAAATAAGTCTAAGTTGGAGGTGTAATTTGTAATTTAGACTTTTTTTAATAAGTATTAATAAATCGAAAGTCAATTAGAGACTTTTTAGAGTAGAATATACATATTAATTAAAATTTGTTCAAGGAAATTTAATAAAACATAAATTAAAATTTATTTACTGTTAGATTGCTTTATTTGAAAAGATAGTGTATTCTAATTAGATATAACTATCAATGGAAAAATCAAGGATTCCAATCTTCCCTCTTCTGTTATAACTATCGAATAAAAAAAATTCAAGACTTGTGGCACTATTAGTGAAGACTTTAATCCTAATAATGTTGCAACGAGTCTTTACTTAGTGTTCATAAAATATGTTTTGTTAGGTTCTAAAAGTTTAGAACAATTGGCAGATCATAAACACAAACTTGTCTAAATATAGATCCTAGAGTTTATAGGCATTATTAGACAATGCTCAAGGTGATACAAGTCAAGATTCAAGAACAAGTAAGCTACAAAAAGAAGATTTTAGAACTTGCTTGGTTCGATCGATCAAAGAACAGGCTCGACCGATCGAAACACGTATCTGCAAAATTCTATTTCAGCCCAAACTCTACTTAAACGTATTGGGTTTCAAGTAAAACACTACTAGTATATAAAGGAAACCGTAAGCACATTTTTGTAAGGCTTTTCAAAGAGAGAAAAGTGTGCCTCTTTTGTAGATTTAGGGTTTTGTACCAAAAAGCTCTCTCAAGTCTTCTATCAGTGTTATTCCTTGAAGAATCTCAAGATCCGGTGTTGTAGAAGTTGCTGCATACAAGGTCAACGTCTAAAGAGATCCAAAACCTTTAAGTGGAGTCTTAAAGTCATAAGTGTGGGTGCTTGTGTTGCAAAGCCTAATAGAGAAGGAGTCCGTGGATTCGGAGCTTGCACGCGGTCGTGTCAGTAAGTTCTACATGTAGGTTATGCCAATGTCTGTTGTTGAGCTTTTTGCTTGCTGGCAAGGTCGATTTGGTCGCCATCGCAATGGAGATATATGGATGGTTGTTCCTCATTGTTTGATATGGTGTATTTGGAAGGAAAGAAATAGTAGGTGTTTTGAAGACAATGAGCGTTCTATGCTTGATCTCAAGCTTCTTTTTTTCAGAACCTTATTGGATTGGTTCTTTGTGTGGAGAAACCATCATTTTTCTTCTTTTTTGGATTTTCTTGATTTATGTAATTTTTGTATTTGATTTGTACACGCCTGTACACTTCCTGTGTACTTGGGTGTCTCTCTCTTTTCGTTTTCAATAAATCCTTATTACTTATTAAAAAAATGTGGTCTAAGTCTTATTGTAAACTTCATTTCTCTATAGTAGATTTGCTTTTTACCTTGAGGATAACTAGGTTAAATCATTCCTAGGTTTTTTACCGGTTTGGTTTTCCTGGGTCATCACATCGTTGTGTTATTTACTTTTCTACTGCTTTGCATGATATGGTTGTTTTGTTTTAACCTAGATCTGAATAATAAACCTAAGTATTCACTTTGTTAATTAATTAGGTTAAACAATCTAGTTTACAGGGGTCTAAAAATGTTTATACTTGCAAAGTAATGGCCACATGGTCCCACTATCGACTAGCGTGACTTTTGAGCTATATAATTGATGGATAGTATACAACTACTCTTTTCAAGTCATTGATTTTCTAAATTCATTCAAACTTGAAAACCCGTGTTACGGGGGAATATACTTCAAAACCTATGCCAAGATTTTGTAGCTTAGTTAGTTGACACCTCCTAGTGTCTCTATGGTTCAATGCCTCCCTCCTTTGTTATAACTACCAAATTATCCAAAAGACTTCAAAACATGTGTTTCTATTAGAAGGCTTTAATCCTAATTACATTGAATGAATCATTGGTTAGTGTTCAGAAATTCTATTTACACTGGGAATGTAATGGCATCATGGTCTAGCTACTAGCTAGCATGAATTTTGGACTATATAACTATTTGCTAAGATTCATACTGGATTGAACTAGTAGAAATCGTGCTAATTATCTTGGTAAGTTTCGAATTAGTGTTTTAATAAGATATATATCGTGAGCCAAAGACAATACTTTCTTTGAAGGGAGGAAACTAACACTAATCTCATTCTTCTTCCACTACAAAAAAAAAAAAAAAAGGTTTAGGCCACATTTTTTATTTATTGAAGATAGTCTTCCAAAATAACAGGTAAGAAAAGTTTAATTAGTAATTTTATTTCTTTAAGTTTGTGTGGGAGAAAATAATCGCGGCTTTTTTTATATCTAGATATGCCAATAACCTTTAATCATGAAAATGAGTGATACCATTAGAAGACTTTAATGTTATTAACGTCTCACCAGGTCTTTGGTCATTGTTCAAAACTTCCAAATTCTTTTGGTCATTGTTTGAAACTTTCAAAAACTTGGAAAGTCGTAATCTTAAAATTTTGGACTACATAATAATTGTTTGATGTAGATTGCATAATTGTGGACTAAGAGTGTGTTGGTATAAACTGTCGGAAAATAGTGTTTTGAGTTTAAATGAGCGTTTGTAAAAACACTGTGAGGAGTAGTGGTTGCAACATAGTGTTTTGAGTTTTTAAAAAAACGCTCTTTTAAACTCCCAAAACACCTAATAAACGAACCCTAAATGAATGGCAATTATCAAACGTGTAGCAATTCTGATATCCAGGTCAGTTTTACATCATCCATTACACTTTCCTCAAATAAAATAAAAATAAAAATGGACTATAATTACATATTTAGTTTTCTACTCATCAACATCCTAAGTAATGATCAAAAAAATTTATTTTTATATAAAACATATTTATATAAAAGTTTAAACTGCAAATTACATCCTCCAACTTTAACTTATTTTCACATTATTCATTTAAGTTTCATTTGATTTTTCAATCTTTAACGTAAATATGTTTTTAGTTTAGTCATTCCATCAATATTGTCCAGTCTTTCTATTAGCTTAATATCGTCCAATATGGATTGGATGGAAGGAATACAATGAAAACAAATGAAAGTTAAAGGAATGAAATGAAAAAGAGTAAAACTTAAATAACCAATTAAAAACAAGTCAAAGTTAGAGGTGTAATTTGTAATTTAGCCTTTGTGTAATAAGTATTAATTAAAAAAATTCAAGTTGCTTTATTTGAAAAGAGTGTACTCTAATTAGATATAACTATCGATGGAGACATCAAGGATTCCAATCTTCCATCCTTCGTTATAACTATCGAATTAAAAAAAAAAAAAAAAAAAAAAAAAAAACAAAAAAAAAAACAAAAAAAAACAAAAAAAAAAAAAAACAAACAAACAAACAAACAAACTTCAAAACATGTGGTACTATTTGAAGACTCTAATCCTAATAATGTTGCAATGGGTCTTTGGTTAGTGTTCATAAAATAAATTTAGACTTGGAAAGTAATGGCCACATGGTCCTACTATCGACTTACCTGACTTTTGAACTATATAATTGTATAGTGATATACAACTACTATTATCAAGTTATTAATTCTCTAAATTCATTCAAACTTCAAAACTTATGTTATGGGGGAGTATACTTCATAAACTGTGCCAAGATTTTTGAAGCTCAATTAGTTGACACCTCCTGGTGTCTCTATGATTCAAATCCTCCCTCCTTTGTTGTAACTATTGAATTATCCAAAAGACTTCAAAATATGTGGTTTTGTTAGAAGACTTTAATCCTAATTACATTGAATAAGTCTTTGGTTGGTGTTCAGAAATTCAATTTAGACTTGGAAAGTAATGGCATCATGTCCAGCTATTAACTAGCATGACTTTTGGACAATATAACTATTTGCTAAAGCTTTATGCTTGATTGAACTAGCAGAAATAGCGTTAATTATCCTGGTAAGTGTCGAATTAGATTTTTAATAAGATATATATGGTGAGCCAGACACAATACTTTCTTTGAAGGATTAACACTGATCTCATTCTTCTTCCACTACAAAAAAAATTGGGTTTGGGCTGCATTTTTGTTTTTTTTTGGGAGCATTTCCAAAACCACAGCTATAAGAGACTAATCACATTTTTCTTCGACTACCTCAATATAGCTTGTAACTGAAATTCATAATACCAACAATGGCATTGTCATAAAGATGACAAACAAGTCAAAGAGATCCAGTCCAAATTAAACTTTGTTGCTATCACCCATCTTTCTCCTTTATTCTGTAAAATCATATCTTCACTTTCTCTTTCATTGCAAAATTTCTTAATATCGCTAATTTTTTCTGCACATTCTTTGTTGAATCTAAAGCTAACAACCCCTCACCACCAACATCTTTTTCATCCCCATTTAACTCCACCTCCTTAGATGCTAATTTTAAATGCATATCTAAACATTTGTTAAAGATTTTAGTTTCGAGCTACAACTCCATCAAATACTCACCAAATTTTTGTTTTATGCTAAAATTGTGTATATATATGTGCATGAGAGAGAGAGAGAAAGAGGAGGGTTGAAGCTCAAGTTGTGAACACATACAAACTCATGCCTTTGAGTCCAAATTTGTCATTAGAGTAAAAGAGAAAAGTAATGGTAGTCTCAACAAAAAAATATATACCAAAAGTATTTACTACGAGAGACCTGTATATGTCATTGGTCAAGTGCTAACGTTCTTGTATTATCCAAAAAAAGGGGTAAGATAAGCACAAAATAGAGTCAAAATATAGATTTGTATTTTTTTTTATGAAGATAGATTTGTATTTTGTATCATAATAAAAGAATAAATTTTTTTAAAAAGTATATTAATATTGGCTATAGTTTTTCTTTCTTATAGTAATTAAATGTCATAAGAATTACATGTTTTTCCTAAAATAAATAATAATGTTCAAACAACACACAAATTTAATTCAATTTATTTATATAACAAATAAGAGGAAGAAAAAAATTATAGATAAAATCATATTTACATTTAATTTAGTTTTTTAGAAATAAATATAAGTTAGTTATTAATATAAAAAAGGTAAACTATATATAGTTGGCCTCTATCCTTTAGGTTGTTTGTTAATTTTATCTCTAACATTTTGGTATTATGTCAAAATGGTCATTATCATTAAGTGTTGGATAAAAAATGTTGACATAGTTAACGGTGATATTAAAATATTATTTTTATGTCAAATAAGTTGCCACATGGAAGTTTTTGAAAAATATAACCAAAAAAGCTAAAACTTTACGAAAATTAAAATCACAAACATATTTAGGGTTTAAAATTTTAGCAAAAGAAAAATTCTTTAGGTTTAATCTTAACGTTGTGGAGCTAAAGGAACTCTTCAGTTAGATTTTCTTTGCAGCTTCCTCCTTATGCTCTTTTCATTTAATATGCCTATCATCTCCGTAGCTAATGGAAGAACCAAAATCAACTATTAGTCACACCTAAAGCCCTCATGAGTTCTCAGAATAAAAGAAAAATAAATCTGAATGCAATGTCCATTGAAAAATCATCTAACATATAGCCTATCTCTACTTGAACTTTTTTACTAGAGTTAAGCAGCTACATGAGCCTTCCAAAATATGTGTACATACATTTTGTAATATTTTAATAAGTTAATGGGGGGGGGGGGGGGGGGGGGGGGGGGGGGTGGACTTATGGGGAAGACAGAGTCTTCTAAAATAACAGGTAAGAAAAGTTTAATTAATAGCTTTATCTCCTAAAATTTGTGTGGGAGAAAATAATCGCGACTCTTTTTAAGTCCTTGATATGTCAGATACCTTTAATCTTGAAAACAAGTGACACCATTAGAAGTCTTTAATCTTGTTAACGTCTCACCAAGTCTTTGGTCATTGTTGAAAACTTTCAAAGTCTTTTGGTCATTGTTTGAAACTTTCAAAGACTTGGAAAGTTATAATCTTAAAATTTTGGACTATATAATAACTGATTGATGCAGATTGCATAATTGCAGACTAAGTGTATGGCTATTATCAAACGTGCAGCAATCATGATATCCGGGTCAATTTTACATCATCCATTACTTTTTCCTCAAATAAAATAAAAAGAAAAATAGACTATAATTAAATATCTAGTTATCTCCTCATCCATATCCTATGTAATGATCAGGATTTTTTTTTTTTTTTTTTTTGGTAATATAAAACAGATTTATTTAAGTTTAAACTCCAAATTACATCCTCCAACTTTAACTTATTTTCAAATTAGTCACTTAAGTTTCACATTTTTTTTTCAATCTTTAACTTAAATATGTTACCAATTAAGTCATTCTGTCAATACTGTTCATTCTTGCTTAGTTTAATATTGTCCAATATGGGTTGGATGGAAGGAGTACAATGAAAACAAATGAAAGTTATAGGAATGCAATGAAAAATAGTGAAACTTAAAGAACCGAATTAAAAACAAGTCAAAGTTAGAGGTGAAATTTGTAATTTAGCCTTCATTTAATTAGTTTTAATAAACGAAAAGTCAATTAGAGACCTTTTAGAGTAGAAAATACCTATTAATTAAAATTTGTTTAAGGAAATTTAATCAAACCTAAAATAAAATTATTTAATGTTAGGTTGCCTTATTTGAAAAGATAGTGTATTCTAATTAGATATAACTATCAATGGAGACATCAATGATTCCAATCTTCCATTCTCCGTTATAACTATCGAAATAAAAAAATAAAGAAAGTTCAAAATGTGTGTTACTATTAGAAGACTTTAATCCTAATAATGTTGCAATGGGTCTTTGGTTAGTGTTCTTAAAATAAATTTTGACTCGTAAAGTAATGGCCACATGGTCCCACTATTGACTAGCGTGACTTTTGAACTATATAATTGTATAATCATATACTACTACTCTTTTCAAGTCATTAATTCTTTAAATTCATTCAAACTTGAAAACCTATGTTACTAGGGAATATACGTTAAAACTCGTGCCAAAAATTTTGAAACTCAATTAGTTGACACCTCCTAGTAGGGGTGGGAATTTGTGTTCACAAGTCGGGTTCATTTCGTGTCAAGCAATGAATATTCAGCTATATGGGTTGACCCGAACCCGACCTATTTAGCAAACATGTCAAGAATCCTCAATCCGAACTGTTTATTAAACAGGTTGACCTGACACGACACGTTTAACTCGTTTAATTAATAAGTCATACCTAACCTATATAATTTTTATCAATTCCCATATATCTAAAATTAAATACAAGTACAACTATAAATATGGTAATAAACATATAAAAACAACCATAAATCAAGCAATAATATCAAAATAACTAATAATTTTATAAGCTAAACGGGTTCGCATGTTGAACACGAACACGAACACGGCCCGTTTACTAAACAGGTTAGCCATATCAACCCGAATATGATTTGAATCTATTTAGCCTCAACCCATGACCTATTTATAAATGAATTAGTCATATTGGGTTCGCAGGTCGCATAAGATTTTGCCACCCATACCTCCTGGTGTCTATAATTCAAATCCTCCCTCATTTGTTATAACTATCAAATTATCCAAAAGACTTCAAAATATGTGGTTCTATTAGAATACTTTAATCATAATTACATTGAATCAGTCTTTAGTTAGTGTTCAGAAATTCAGTTTAAACTTGGAAAGTAATGGCATCGTAGTCCAGCTCTATATTTACTAGCATGACTTTTGGACTACATAACTATTTGCTAAAGATTCATGCTGGATTGAATTAGGAAAAATCGTGTTAATTATTTTGGTAAGTTTCAAATTAGTATTTTAATATGATATCTATAATGAGCCAAACACAACTTTGAAGGAAGGAAACTAAAACTAATCTCATTCTTCTTCCTCTACCAAAAAAAAAAAAAAATTTAAGCTTTTTTTTTTTTTTCTTTTTTTATCCAAAACTGCCACTATAAGAGATTGATCACATTTTCCTTCCACTACCTTTATATACACACACACACACACACACACACACACACACACACATATATATAAAACAAGTTGAAGATCCTTCTAAAAAAAAAAGGCGAAAAGCACCTTTTAGTCCCTACATTTTTAGGCGATTCTCATTTTAGTCCCTACATTTTATTTTCACCGCTTTTAGTCCTTTTTTTGAAAACGCATTCCATTTTAATCCTTACCGTTACTCATTTAACAAAAATATCCTACGTGGCAAACGGTCCAACAGTAAATGCTGACGTGTCCATTAAAATAATATTAAAAAATTATTTACATTTTTAAAAATGAAACATCAGCAATTTAATTTTAAAAAAAAAGTCACATCAGATAAAAATAATATAAAAATTTCTAACCTAATTATTTTTTTAAAAAAGAAAAGAAATTAGTTTTTTTTTTTTTTTTTTGGAAGAACATGAAGAACTCAGACTATGTGTTCTTCATTTTCTTTCCCAACTAAGCTTGCCCAAAAAATTAAAAATTAAAAAATTTCTTTTCTTTTCTTGCATTTTCTTAGCAACCAAACTCTTAAAATCAATCAGATTTACAAAATAAAAAGACATGCCCATAAAAATTTACAAAACACAAGCATTCAACAAGATTTTCTTATGCTTTGAAACCAAACACAAAAAACACAAAACTCAAACCCAGATTTTCAGCCTCTATGCACACCACAAACCTAGAAATCAACATCAGAATACAATATTACCACAAACCCACAAACTCAAAAATCAACATACACCACAAACCCACAAACCCAGATCAACAAAACTCACAACCCACAAACCCACCGTCAGAATACATATTTCCACCACGATCTATACCACTGAGCTGAGAGATAGAAAAATAAAGAAGCCATTTGGGTCTGAGTTTGAGCAGAGATGAGATTATGAGATCAGAGAGTTTGGGGTCATCTCGACTTCACAACCACTGATCTGGGCTCCAATTCCAAATTGGTGACTGGGGTTTCGTACAACAGAGCCATACCGAATTGGCGACTATGGTGAGTTACCGAATCGGTGGACCTTCGCGATGGGTTTTCTTTCTTTGACGGCAGCGGCGACCTCACTGAGTCTTGAACGAGTTCGACGGCAATGACCTCATCATTGAGATTTGAAAGAGTTTGGGTCAGATTGGAGTTTGGCAGTCGGTGGAGATGAGATTTTGAGAAAGTTTGGGTCTGAGAGAGATTTCGTCGAGGGTGAAGAGAGAGAGAAAATTAGAGATAGAGAGAGTTTAGAGATGAGATTAAAAGAAAAAGAATTAAGGTTAAAGAAAATTTGATTTGATATGAGATTTGGGAAGCTTATTTTTGTGTTTGTGTTTGTTTTTTAATTAGATTTTTTTTTTAAAACCTTTTTTCAATTAGATTTAAGTTTTGTTTTTTAAATTATTTTTTTGGTTTAAATTTTCTGACGTGGCATTTTATAAAAAATGAAAATGCTGATGTGGCATATACAAATGCCAAATAATATTTTTTATAATATTTTAATCGCCACGTCAGTGCCACGTCAGCTAATAGGTTGTTCCGTTTGCCACTTAGGACTTTGCCATTAGGGCACTGACGGTAGGAACAAAAGCGAGATCGTTTTTTTTATTTTAGGGACTAAAAGCGGTGAAAATAAAATGTAGGGACTAAAATAGGAATCGCCTAAAAATGTAGGGACTAAAAAGTGCTTTTTGCCAAAAAAGAAAAAGTCGAAGATGTCCAGTCCAAATTAAACTTTGTTGCTATCACCCATCGTTCTCCTTCATTCCATAATTTCCCACACATTCTTCGTTGAATCTAAAGCCAAGAACCCCTCATCACCAGTACCTTTTTCACCCTTAACTCCACCTCCTTAGACGCTAATTTTAAATGTATTTCCGAACCTTTGTTAAAGACTTTAGTTTCGAGCTACAACTCCATCAAATACTCACCAATTTTTTTTTACTAAAATTGTGTGTATATATGTGCATGAGATAGAGAAAGAGGAGGGCTGAAGCTCAAGTTGTGAACACATACAAACCCATGCCTTCAGAATCCATATTTGTCATTGTAGTAAAAAAGAAAAGTGAGGTCAGTCTTAACAAAAAAAATTTACCAAATTTTTTTACTGCGAGAGAGCTGTATATTATTTTTTAGGCATAGTGAATTTTTTTAATATTACGCTATTGACTTATTTTATTTGTTTCACACTAGCATGTCATTGGTCAAGAGTGCTAACTGCTAACATTCCTTTATAATTTATCCATGGGATCCCTATTTTTTTTCATAGAGTTTTTTTATTTATCCTAAATTTAGGAATATTGATACTATCACTTAAATTTAATCATGGGCAAAGTTTATTACCCAAAAAAAAGGGGCAAGATAAGCATAAAATAGAGTCAAAATATAGATTTTTATTTTGTATCATAGTAAAAGAATAATATATTTTTTTTTCAATCTTGTTTTTAAAAGTATATTAATATTGGCAATAGTTTTTCTTTCTTATAATAATTAAATGTTATAAGAATTACATGTTTTTCCTAAAATAAATTATAATGTTCAAATAACACACAAATGTAAGTTAGTTATTACTATTGAAAAATAAACGGGAATTACCATTTCTGTAATACTTATCTCACCCATCTTTATCTTTAGAGGAACTTTGTGGACTCTTCCTCAGGAGAAATTATAGAGTCCTCTGATGGATCACGTCACTTGTCCACTATTCTACTAAAAAACTTCTACTTGTTTAAAATTGCTGAGTCAGTAATTAATTTCTGTTTTAAAAAAATTTCTAACTAACAATTTTAAACTGATGAAAGTTTTTTAGTGGAATGGTGAACCACATCACTTGTCCACCATGTAGATCTTATAATTTCTCCTTCCTCAGGGGTTTCTTTGGGCCTTTTGATTGGAGATGTAAAACATTTTGCAGTCTTTTCATAGTGTTAGTTGTTTTTTTCATGTACACATGGATGAAAATTCTGCAACTCACAACTGGTAAACAACTTTACTAGGCATATTCGTCATGTCATAACTCACAAGTTCCCTTGTGTTGATAGAAAGAAAAAGTATAGGACTACAAAATATGTGACAATTTCTTGCCAACTGTGGTAGAATGTGATTGGTGAAAAAAAAAAAAAGTGAGCTTATATGTAAGCGATAATTAACCACTCACCGCCTGTCACATAAAAAATGTGACAAAAAAAGTTGTAGAAAAATTTGTAGTCCTAAAACTACTCTAACAGAAAATGTCCCACTTCTGTTTCATAATAACGTACATTTACAAATTACAACTTCATTCTAAAAAAAAGTTTTAGTTTATACTTTATTCATTCTTTAAAAAAAAAATTATGCTTTTTTTGTAATAAATTAATTTCTAACCCATTCAACCCAGCGGGTTAGACCCGGTTAATCTGACCCACTCGTTTGGTTCCCATTTCACTTCTTCAGTGCAATCCATGTTGGCGGTTTTTCTTATTCTCTCTCTGTCTCTCACAGATGAAAAAGAAGAAGAAGAAGTTGAACAATGTGAGGAGAAGACGCAAGAAGCAGCAGCGTGTTTTCGCCTCTAATACCCTAAGTTTTTATTGATCAAATGAGGAGTTAGTGGCTCGTTACTGTGTATGGTTATTTTGTACTTAATAAAATATAAAATACTCATTCGTTGTTCATTTTTGGTAAATGTATTTTAGTCATAAAAAAATTTAGTTGCCAGTCCAATGGTTTGTTGGATATGGATATGCCTAATAAATTAATTTACTCCATTGTTCAGTTTGGGGAATCAGATCATATTTTTAAGAGGAAATAGTAACACTAAACGTACAACTTTCATATGGGTCTTAAATTGTAAATTCCACTTTAGAAAAAGAAAAAAAAAAAACTTTTTAAACTTTAAGGAAGAAAAATGAACTCTGCAAAATTGAAGGATGAAAAAAATATTTAGCTTTCAATATTTCTTGCAGAACTTTAGTGAAGATAAATTAGACTAGAATGAAATTGCAAAACTAATCCGTTTGGTTGGGGTGGAGGACGGAAAATAAAGGAAAGAAAACTAGAATGAAATAGCACTACTTTTTTCATATACCCCAAATTCATTCAACCATGAAAGCTCATGCTGGTTAATTGACAAAGATCCCAAAAACTTGGTGAAATGCATGCGGGTTGAATGAAAGATATATGTCATCAATTTGTATGCCAGAAAACAAAATAATACTATTCTTACTATAAGGCATAATGAAAGATATTTGTCATCAATTTGTGTAGAAGAAAATAAAATACAATTATTCTTAATAAAAGCCATTGAAAACATGTGGTATAGGTTAGATTTCTAGTTAATGCTTCACAAGTTTTTGGCCATTGTTTAGAACTCACAAAGACTTTGGAAAGTTGTACTTATGGAATTTGGGACTGTATAAGAATTGTTTGATACTGATTGCGTAGTTGCGGACATAATGTGTAGATATTATGTTATTCGAGCCCTTCTATTATTCATGCTAGATTGAACATGTGGTATAAGTTAGATTTCCAATTAATACTTCACAAGTTTTTGGTCATTTTTTGGAATTCCTAAAGACTTTGGAAAGTTATAGTCTTGGAATTTTGGACTGTATAAGAATTGTTTGATATTGATTGAGGAGTTGCGGAGATAATGTGTAGATATTATGTTATCCGGGTCCCTCCATTATTCATGCTAGATTGAACGTATAGCAATCAAGGTTTTGGATCAGTTTTACTTTTATGTCATTTGTTTCTCTTTCCTCAAATATTTTATTATTAAAAAAAATTGGTATGCTTACAATGATCAAGAAAGTTCAAAAAAAATTATTTATTTATAATAATATTATTTAAGATTAAATTTACAATTAAATTCTCTCTCTCTCTCTCTCTCTCTCTCTCTCTCTCTCTCTCTCTCTAAATATAAGTAAATATATATATATATATATATATATATATATTTTTTTTTTTTTTTAATTGGTTAAGTCATCGTATAATTTTTAACATATCTTTCGTTCAACAAGCGTCAATCATTTTCACCAAGTCTTGTCATTGTTCAAAACTTATGAAGACTTGGAAAGTTGTAGTCTTAGAATTTTGGATTATATAAATTTTTATGATGCAAATGGCAGAATTGCAAACTAAACATGTGGTCATTGAACATGTAACAATAATTTATCTAAGGTCCCTTTGTTAAACCAAGCCAGAATGAACATGTACGAGTCATGTATTCTAGGTCTGTTTTATGTCATCTATTTATTTTTCCTCAAAATAAATTAGAAAAAAGAGACTAATTTATAAGTTCAGATCTATGTACAATGATTCTTTGCAATAATCAAGAAAAATCAATAAAAGTTGTTTTTATACATATTTGTTCAAGTTTAAACTACAAAATACATAACGTTAATATATTTTCAAATTAGACATATAAATTTCATTTCCTCCCATTTTACTCATTTAATTGTAATCTAGTATCAATTTAGTCATTCAGTCAATTTTGTCCAATCTCACCATAAGTTTTAGATTTTTCACTTTATGAAATGATGTTTAGTGAATTCTATGAGGTGGATCCAATGGGAGAGCTAAATTGAAAATGAATGAAAATTAAAGGACTCAAATAAAAAAATAAAATAAAACAAAAAAAAGTTTTTAAAAAAAGAACTGAGTTGAGAACAATGCAAAATTTAAGTGTAATTTGTAATTTAGCCTATATTTAATAAGTTTTCTTCAATAAATCAATTAGATAATTTATAGAAAAGGATAAACCTAATTTAATTAAAATTATTTAGAGAAAATCAAACCTAAGTTAATTCAAACTATATATAGTATGTTTTGTGTATTGTTGCATTATCTTAAATAAATAAATAAAATGGTGAATTATAATTTGTTCAAATTAACAAAAATTTACACTAGTTAAAACTCCAAAAAGTTGTCAGGCCCTATACTTTATTTGAAGAGAGGAAAGTACCACTTAGCTTCGCACTAATGATGGTTTTGATGGATGTAATAAATCCTAAAACTACTTGGGTTGGTGTCTATGAATGATTCCTATACAGACTTGTGGTCCGTTTGGATTAAGAAGGAGGAATGGAAAGTAGAATAAAGTAGAGATTTGGCCTAAAATTAACATAATTTTAGCCAACTCTATTCTACTCCCCTCCACTCTTCCTTCTTCTCCCCTCAATCCAAATAGGCCCTTAAAGTGGTGTGTTTGCGCGCTGTGAAAGGGTTATGAAAATATGGAAAAAAAAAAAAAAAAAAAAGGTGAATTTTGTGGCTATGGGTGGGGGTTGGTAAACCAAGCTTTAGAGGTTTTTAGCCTACAAACAATGAAAATCCAGAGTCCTTTTAATTTTAATACTAGGTTGAGACTTGAGAGAGGTGTTTTCCTTATTTTTAGCGCTTAAAGGTTATGTAATTGGTTGTATAATCTCATATTTATCTCCCACAAAAATTAACCAAAACACATAAATTTTTCTAGTTTGAAGCTTCAGTGCCGATTAATTAGCACCTAGAGCCTCCAAATCAACACTTTGGTTCTACTAGTGGAGTGTTAATCTGTCCAGTAGGTCTCACTTTTTGGATTTTTCATTTGAAAAATGCTCAAGTTACAAACTATTTTACATTATTTTTTACAAACTGCTGATATGATAAATGATTAAGTAAAGAAATTATGTTAATGCTATGCGCAAATGAGAATTAGTAAGAATTATTCACATCAATAATTTGTAAAAAAGTTACAAAATAGTTTTTATGTGTAACATTACTCTTTTCAATTTAATTCTAGTTTTTACTGTTGTTATAAAAATAATTTAGAATTTCTAGTGTAATTGGATTTTCTTTTTCATCATGCTCTTCCATTATTGAAACTTCAATTAACTAATTAAACAAATGTAGTATCTAATCAGATAAATAAAGTTATTTTGAAATTAATTAAAAGGATAATATTATACACATTGATATCTACCTTCATTTCAAAAATTTTTCTAAAAAAATAGTAATAATAAAAAAGAAGAAGATGAAGAAAGAAAGAAAACTACCATTCAATGTGCTTGCAAATGGTTCCCTAATGGACTAATCATAGATTTAAATGATTAAATCACAATGGCTTATAGGCGTTTCATAGCTGTTATGGTGGATTATGTACACTGATATTTTGGCTTTGGAGTTCAGATAGCAAAATTAATAATTCTAACCAATATATAATTATGTTTTATATATATATATAAATAAATAAAAATAAAAAAGCCAGCAATCTTGCTACTCAATTGACCATGTCAATTGAGTTGTTATTAATAAAGATATTTAGGGTTCAAAGCTTCCCCCAACTATCAAGTCATTATAAAAATTTATACCAAATAATTAATTGATTGGATTGTTAATCATACTTTTAGAAAAATTAATTTTGTGACCCATAATATTGTTAAATTTTTTTTGAGAAACATAATATTGTTAAATTGGCTCTTATATGTTATCTTGAGGGAAACATACAATCTTTTCATTTTTGTCTTATAACTAAAGAGTATGAATTTTTTTTTTTTTTTTTGGGTGATAATTTGGCAGTTATAATGGAAAATGGGGAATTTGAACCACGTATAGTTCTGTAAAAAAAAAACACAAGATTGTACCAGTTATGTTACAAGACTTTTGGCTCAACAATGGGATGCAATTCCCGTCTTTGTACTTGTGATTTGTCGTTGAATTAGAGATCTAAAATTTGAACCCACTTATACTAAAAATTGATTGATGTCTTATCTTAATGATAAGAGCAATTATCATACAGTGGACACCATAAGTTAAAATTCTATTTATTAAAAAAAAAAAAACCAACAGCAATTATGTATGGAAAATAATTAATTTGATGTCGTTAAATAATTTGAAGGTATTACACAGAAGGTAAAAAACTTCTGACTCACTCAACCCGCAGGGTTTGGCCTGGTTAATCCAATCAGTTTAGTTTCCCAATTTCTACTTCTACTACGTTCACTGCCTATGTTATTTCATTTCCCTCTCATTCCTGCCTCCAAATGGACAAAACCAATAGAATTAATGGCAAGTTCACGGATGAAGAAGAATAAGATGGAGAAATATAAGCAGAAGACGCAAGAAGAATCAGCTGAAACCCAACTGTAGCTGTTTCAGTACACTAAGAAACATTCCTCTGCAACTGCAATCCCCATGAATGAACCCATATGGGACAGACACATTGGGATAGAACTTTTTTCTTCTTCTTACTGTACATAGAGATTAAAATATTGGAAGATTAATAGGATAAAATAATGTGGGAGAAGGTGCATGCGCCTCTATGTATGAAAGAAAACGTTAGAAGAATTGCCATTTTAGTAATTGGATCAGTTGGTCTGATTTTTCCATGCCATTCAACATAAATTATATACTGTTTTATCAAGGCAACTAAATTTTAATATTCATTATCATTTGAAAGTAATTTACTTACTTTGAAAAATAAGGATATTGCAGATAGAGAAATCTAATACAAATTTGTGGTTTATATATGCCTTTCGTTTTGTGATGTATTTTAATTTCTTCAGTATTATGCCTAACCTAGTGTTTCTTCTTTAGTCTTTTTAAGTGATTTTGACTGCTTGGTGAACAAGTGAAGTGGAGATTTGGTTTGTTTGCTGGTATATGGTTTTATCTTCTCAACTCTTTTTGAAAATCTTAATAGAATCTAATGGGTTTCATTATGCTCTGTTACTAGTTTGATATCTGTGGTACAGTGACTCAGGAGTTTGATGCAGGACTTGAATGTTCTTGGCATAATGGATCTGTCTGAAAGGCTTCTCAGGATCCGTCCAGAGTCCAGACAGATCCATTAGGTACGGAACATTTCAAAAAGATTTCTCCCCTAAACTTTGTCTTTCGTTAAGCTCTTCTATTGTCTTTCTCTTCTATACCTCAAAGCATACTGTTTCAATCAATAAAACTTAATAATTTATTTTCTTCTCATACGTGAAGCCTTTTCTCTGTAAGTTTGCTTTATTCATTCAATAATTATAATTTCCTGGAGCATGCATTTATCATCACAACAATCACGATCCATTCTATATTGAAAACTATGGGAAGGAGCAAACATCAAAGAGAAACAGCACATGAAAATATAGCTATGAATTATAAATCAGCTCAGTGCATTCTGTTTCTCATGTCAATTGGTAAGAGTATCACAGTTTATCAGATCATTCACTGTAGCAATGGAAACTTTAAGCTGCACAATAGAGGACTCCAAATTTTAGTTGAGGGGGTGAGTGAAGATGGAAGTTTCTGCGGGAAACAATTACCAGAAATACTAAGAAAAAATAACAAGGTCAGCTTTCTGGTGCTCCTCAACATCCCCCCCCTCCCCATCTAATGCTATATGCTCTCTCAAGTTTTTAGTACACTAAGATAAGCAAGCTCATATAGAATTTTAGATCTCCCTTAGCTGAATTCATCTTAATCAACCATTCTATATAGGCAAAAGAACATATTTTACGAATGGCAACACCACATTCCTTTTACCCTTTGAACTCAACACATCATGTCATGATATGATTCATATGGTTTTCAATAGAGTTGCATATCTCACCTGTAGTCAGCAAGGGAGAGATCAGATAACACCTCAGATGCAATTGTTCCCTTTCTCTCCTTCTTTGTTAGTCTACCTGTGAAGAAGTCTGATGCTGACTCTATCACCGTCCCGATCTAATTGTCAAAAGACCAAAAGGCGTATGAATTAGCCAAGCCTAAATAACAAAATGTATACCACCCAAAGGAGAATAAACAAGAGTCCCACTTACAGCTCCAAGATATCACATACTATACTATTAGTCTAGAAATTACAAATAGACATACCTTCAAATACATGGGCAAAGTTTTGGATTTTGAATCACCCTTCTTGTAGTGCCTCTACAGATCAATGGCACTTCTCAACTGTAATCATGAACACAAGAAGAAATTCAGAAATCAAGATGGAACTTTCTTTTAAAAGAATTTAGAATATAATTAAGTTACAGAATCTAAACTCCTAGCAAGCAAATGAACCATCAAAGTCAATAAAAGTGTCATTTTAACTTGATAAAGCCATAAACCACTACATGCATATCCAAGCTTCCCAACAACTTATCCCCCCTAAACCCTCAAAATCCAAATCCAAAAAAAAAAAAAAAAAAAAAAAAAAAAACTAAGGGGGAGTTTGGATTTCTAGTTTCCATAACTTATAACTTTGTTTCTATAACTCAAAACTCATAACTCAAAAATGATGAAACCCATGATTCAAAAGCTTGTTTGGATTTCAATAACTCTGTTTCCAGTTTTTATTTCCATCACTCAATTTTTTGATTTTTGAGTTATAAGTTATGAAAACTGAAAACACATTTTAGGTGTTTTTAGTTTCCAAAACTCAGTTTCTAATGACATTTTGGTAATTAAACACCCATGAAGGGACCCACTAGTCAAGTCAGCCGCACCTTTTGACCCTTTTTTTTCCCTTTCTTCTCCACTGTTCTTCAATTCGTTCTCTCTTCTTTTCTTTTTTTTCTTCCTTTTCACCAGAATCTTGTCAATTCGTTCTTCCTTTTTTTTTTTTTGTTTTTTTCCCTTCTTCTTTCACTGGGTTCAGGTTTCTGGGTTTCTTTTTTTTCTTTGTTCTTTTTTTTGTTCTTCATCACTGGGTTCGGGTTTCTTCATTCTTCCTTTTTTTTTTTTTTTTCCTTCTTCTTTCACTGGGTTCAAGTTTCTAGGTTTTTTTTTTTTTTTTTCACATGGTTCAGTGAGTTTGGGTACTGGAGATTGAACGGAAAAAAAAAAAAAAAAAAAGCTAAACCCAGTGATAGGTATTGGGCCCACAAACAGTATGAAAAATATTGAGTGATGACAAGTGAGTGATAGTGCCAAACAAGTAGGGTATTTTAAGTGATGAGTGATGAAAAAAAAAATCCAAACAAGGCTTAAGCTTCACAATAAGTTATTATATATGATTATTTAATTGTAATTATTCAGTACACCAGGAGCCAGGTTTCTTCCCCTCACATGAGGGTGAGTCTCACAAACTAAATTCATGGTAGGTCTTGTCATTCATGTGAGAGGAGAGAACGTTGCTCAAGGAGTATTGCATAACTTTCCATACTTTAGATAGATATAGTGTGAGTTTGGAAGTTGCTAAAAACTGGAACTTAGTGCGTTTAGCCTTTTTTCTGTAGGTCCCATGCACTATTCATTGGACCCGCAAATACGGAATTCAAAAAATATAACTTCAAAATTGAGTCCCACGGCACTATTCACACATTTAAAAATTATTTTGCTACAAAGTTTTCAGCAATAAGTTTTCAGTTTTCAACAATAATGAGTTCCAACATAATTCAAGAGTAAATGGGAGATTGTTTGAGTCAAACTTATTCAACTCCAAGGAAATGTTGAGATGAATTAAGTCTAATCTTATATTTGGAACATATCATAAGATTACACTCACTTTGGTCAAAGTAAGAGCACATCATAATTTAAAAGCACATCTAAAATTATGATATGTCCAATTGATTCTTGATGTGAATTTCATGTAAGAAAATAGAATCATGTGCATTCAAGTCAATATAATGCAAACAAAACTTTTTGAGTGAAGTTGAGTTTCTGAATCATCTTTTTGAAATTGAAACTATAAACGTCCTAGATAGAGCAACAAATCAAATATTCGAAGATACTACCATCAAAATTACTTCAAGTCCAGCCCAAGTTTTACACTTGACTATGCCGATGCCATTTTACAAGAAACGTAGTTAGCAGTATATGACTAAAAGATATCACTTATATATCCCTGGAAAATCATCTTTTTAGGGTGCAAGATAAACCCCTCTCACCAAGAATGTTGCTTAAAAGTTACAGAAAGGCATGAATCAGCAACCAAGTCAAAGTCATTGGTAGAAAAACAACTACTAGTGCCATATTGTCGTATATCAATTCCAGTTCATGGAAAATCAACCAGCTTTCAGTTTCAGTTTGTTATTTTACCCATTTAGAGTCAAATTATACACAAACATTATTTTTTGGTAAGTAAAAACATTTTACATTTCATACACAGGAAATTATTTTCAAATGCTCAACATGGATCCAACCAAAGGCTAATGACTACACATACATTATTGAACATATCAAATGCATTAATAGGAAATACCCTACCTTCTACTTCATTTCTAATTTTCTAGATTGTGAATTATCTAAATCCAAACAATCTCTTAAGTAGAAGCATAAGATCTAATTAAACTTTAAGCTATAATTTTAATTACAAAGAGACCGGGCATTTAAATATTTACCTAGTTCCATTGTTGCATAATGGCATATTCCCTAACCACATAAGTTTGAAAATTGAAATAATAAGAAAATTCACAAAAATGAAACAAATTTGAAGCAATTAAAATGTTACATAAAGAATAATTTGAGTATAATTGAAAAGTAGTGCCACATAAACAAATTACATAGACAAATATAGAGTTCACCACACCTTCAATAAATACAGAGCTTTCTCAATCTTTGGGGTGATGGTTTGTGCAGGCAAGTCAAACCTATTTACATTTTACCAACAAAAAAAAAATGTAATTATTGATAGCAGGAAAAAAAATTATAAAAATTATAAAAGAACAAATCTTGTTAGTTGAGACCCAAAAAAAAAACTAAATTCCCCCAGCCGTTTACACCTAAGACTATTTGAGTAGAGATTTAGTGATTAAGTTGAAACTAAAATATGCTAAATACACCCTAGCACAATATTTAGAACCCTTAACACAAAGTTTTATGGCTAAGTTGATTTTAACACTAAACTAAACAATATAGTCCAAGTGTGAGTCACTTAGCAAATTTCTAGCTATTAGCTAACACTTAATGAATAGTTCATAAGCACTACCCAACGCTTCATAAGCTCTAGAATGTGAAGCACAAAATTTATACATTATAAATAAATTGAAATTAATTAAAACTCACCAATATTCTACTTTTTCATACTGGAAAACCTATCTACATCAGCCACTACAGCTGGCTTTGATGCTCCAACAACCATTATATAGCCCCAGACATCATTCCAAATTCAGAGGTTAGAACAAACTAATTATTTACAAAGGGGTAGAACAATCTCATCAAGTCAGAACAATAAATTAAAAAATAAAAATTAAGCAAATAAAAACCTACCTATTATTATTGATCACTCATCTAGCCTGGAAGAAGAATAGCATCAAATTTGTCTGCTCCAAACATCCCCAAAATTGGATAGAATGGAAGTCCCTGCAAATAATTCAAACATAACTTAGTGCTATTTGTTCTAAAAAACATTTAAGCATAAATCAACTTCAAATTCTAATGGATGTGGCTGCAGCTTATGACCCACAGCCTCATTCTCCCTTTCTCTTTTTTTCTTTATTTTCATGGTAAATATTTTCTTTGAAGAAGCCAAAAATAAGCAAAATTAGACAATGCAAGCAAGGAAAAAAAAAATTTAACATGAGTAGGAAGTGCAAAGAAAGCAAGAAAGAAATTAAACCTATAAACAATACACGCACGCAAAATTTGTTGTATATCAAAGTAAATAAAATATTAGTCAGTTCATGGAGTCATACAAGTAGTTAAGTTGTCTACAATCACAAAATAAATTAATTATGTCATATGTAAAGGAAGAATCATGCCCTATAGACTGTAATTAAGAAATTATATACTAATTTAAGTCATCAAGAATATGTCAATTAGTTCATTCATATTGAAGACTAATTGTGCAAGTATCACCAGAATTTGATAATTTCAATTATTGGGGGCAATGCTCTCTCTTTCGTATTTCAATAATTCAATCAAAACTACATCTCCTAACCTTATTTTTTTGCAAGAATATAACCAGAATAACTCGTAAATTACCGTTGTTTCTCTCTCTCTCTCTCTCTCTCTCTCTCTATTATTTTATTTATTAAGTTCAGGTAGTTTTTAATTTGTGGTTGAGATTTTCTTTCTTTAGTTTGGATGGAAGGGGAAGGAGGGAGAATAGAGGAGAGTAGAGTAGTTTTGGCTTAGTCTTCTTCTTCTTCTATTCTGTTTAGAATTGGTTTTCTTTTGAGTATTTGGGTTAATCTCCATATTTATAACCAAATTATTCATTTCCATAAAAATTTGATTTTAAATAGCCATAGTATAACTACTCAGATTTATGATCATATATCAAATTTAAAAGGAATTTCATCAAACATATATCATGCAACACCAAAAGAACATGTAATTTAATATTTAAATAAATATTATCGGAAAATTTTCTGTTATAAACAAATTAATAATTTCCATTAGAAAATTAATTTTTTACAACTATAGTATATAGGTGCTCAGATTTATCACAACATAAGGGGGAAAAAAAGGTTGAGTGAAAAGATCTCACATCAAATTTAATAGGAATTTCATCAAGCATATGTCATGCAACACCAAAAGAACACCTATAGAATAAGTTAATTCAAAGCAACCCAAAAAGATGGTTCAGAAAAAAGCACTTACCATTTCATCCCATCTAGCAATTAAGTTCCAAACAGATAGACCCATGAGTACAGAATATTAGCCAACAGCTTTGATGACCCTGAAACTGAAATTCTGCATTTTGATTGAACAATGAGAAAAATAGTATGAGACCCAAGATATAAATAAATAAATAAATACCAAATTTCAACCACAAATTTAAAACTATCTTAACATTAAAAATAAATATAAAAAGAAAAACCCACCACAGGATACAATTAGGAGACAGAGTTTTGATTGAAATTGACAAAACCCACCACAGGCTCCAAACCCATCAGACTATGCTGATCGTTCAAAAGAAAAACACTCCTAAACATAACCCTAAATCATATTTAACGGGAAAATTTAAAAAACAAAATTAAAAAATTACCGGCAATGTTTTCGGGGGAAAACTGGTCTGACGGTGGTATTGGCCCTCAGATTTTTCCAAATTTTTTTTGGAGTTGCTACAGTAACTCTCTTGACTTGGAGAGCACTGTAGCAACTCCAAAAGAATTTTTTCTCCTTTAAAAAAAATCAAACAACTCAATAAAAAACAATTCTTTCTCCTTCATAGACTCAAACGTCTCACATAATCAAAACACAAAACACAAAACAAAATCTATTTCTTATTATAACAGCAAGGTTGAATTAGAACAGGAAAATAAGAAAAAAAAAAGGTTTGTTTAACGCCGAGGCGCTGCTGCTTGGTGAACGCCGATCTCCGCCGGCTTTGTCCTTCCGGCGACACTTGATCTGCACCGGCCTTCTCCCTCTCTCTCTCTCTCTGGGCTGCGTTCTTTCTCCCTCTCTCTCTTCTATTTTTTTTTTTGGTTAAATCTCTCTTCTATTTTCTCTGATGGGATAAATGTGTAACTGTGAAGTAAATAGAATAACGTGTTTCAATTTTTTTTTTTTTTTTTTGTTAATAAAAAGAACGGTTGAAGTTGAGTAATCAATTGGGTGTGAAAATGTGTGGTCTTTAAAATTAGTAGGTTGAAATAAAATTGAGTTAATTCCTCGGTTTTTTTTGTTTTTTTTTGGGTATGCAATCGTGTGATATGGTATTTAATATTAGATAGGTTTCTTTTTTTTTTTTGGGAGAAAAAATAGAAAGAGATAATTAATTATTAATTAATTAAAAGTTATTTAATTATTAAATAACAATAATAATAATAATAATCAAAAGAAAAAATAAGTTGTGAAAAATTTAATGCATAAATTCATTCCAAATTACATAGATTTGATAAATTTCAAGACTAATATAGATTTGATAAATGAAAAATAATGCAAGCATGAAAAATATGATCATTAAAAAAACCATTGGAAAGTATGATTGTTGAAAATTTTTAAAATGTTACCATTGGGGGATTTAAAAATATAGTTATTGGGAATTATAAAAATATAATAGTTGGGAATGCATAAAGAAATATTAAAAAAAAGAATAAATGAAAATGAAAGAAAGAATGAAAAAATAATATTTAAATGGGATAAAGAAATGATAAAGAATTTGTTGGAATGTGTATTTAAAAAAGTAAGTAGATAAAAAGTAAATTCAATTGTTCACTCTCCAAACCGTATAAAAATTTAAAGAAGCTGCTGGAGATGCTCTTAGACTGTTTGGTTTAGTGGAAGGGAAGGGAAAGGAAGGGAAGGGAAGGGAAAGGAAGAGAAGGGAAAGAAAAGGTAAGGAAAAGAAAAAAGAGTGGGGGAAAGAAAGTATTTCCTCTAGTGTGTTTGGATACGAAGAGAAACAAAAAGGAAAGATGTGAGGTATAAATATCATTTCACAAAAATAAACAAGACCTTTTGAGGGTATAAAGGTAATTTTAAGGGGAAAAGGAATGGAATCTACATAAACCTTTTTCCCTCCCATTCTTCCTTCTTTGTGTTTTCTTTTCTAACCAAACAAAGGAAACTCATTCCTTTCTTCTTCTTCTTTTTTTTTCCCCTACTTCTTCCATCAAACCAAACAAAGCATTAATCCATAAAACGAAAAGGCACGTGTTTTCGGTGTTTTTAAAATTAATCACAAGATAAATTTGTATAGTTACGTGAATTAGTAAACAAAAAGCTTGACATTTCGCTTTTATATTATTATATATGAGAAATGTTAAGTCCACAACATTTTCATAATATTTTCACAACAAAATTCTATGTGGCAAGTTGTTATTGGTGAGGCAGAAAAGTAATTTCAGTAGTAGGTTCAAATTAAAACAAATAATAACTAACCACCTATGATTTGTTGTGAAAATGTTGTGGACGTAAACATCTCTTATTATATAGATTTAGATTTAGATACATATATAGATTACTGTGATTTGAGGTTAGTGGAAGCGCATTCACTTGAACAAGAAAAATAAAACATTCCTAAGAGATAACAATATTTAATGTGGTTGGTCGATTTCACGCATACGTCCATGAGGAACACCAACCAATATATCCGCTATGAATGATATGGAATGTATCATAATAAAAGAAATTTTTTTTTTTTTTTAAACAACCTTATATTTTAAGAGTATATAACATTGTTACAATTCTTCTTTCTTATAATAACTAAATCTTATATTAATTACTTCCTCAAAAAAAATCTTATATGAATTACATTTTTTTCATAAATTAAATAATTTTCAATAGCACACATATTGTTCAACAACAAAATCTTTAATATCAATTATTGTGATACCTACATTCACAGGCAACGCTAATTAAAATATTCACTATCATTGATATGAATTAGAACGATATTAATTAATACTCACAACTCACACAAAAATACTCACAAAGCCTCACCAACATAAACAAAATCTCTCACAAACACAAACTCACAATCCTAAATCCCTAGTACACCCAATAACTCTCTCACGCCCACAAAACAACAAATTCTCGATACATAACAATGGGTAATCTTTCAATCCCAAATAATTGACCAACTATTATTCGAAGAAACCTAATTCATATTCTTCTAGAAACTTTCTCCTTTTCCCATGTGGGAGGAACCGTTGGCAAAACCACTAAACCCTTTTCAACAAGGAAAATGCTAGAGATACATACCTTTTTACACACACAAAAAAAAAAAAAAAAAATTTACAAACTACTAATGTGACATGTGGTTAATGGTATATGGAAAAAAATAATGTTAGTGGTGGGCCCAGCAAGGGCGAAGCCATAAATTTTTGTTTGAGGGGGTTAAGTTGCAATACTAATATATTTATCAAGACAACATCTCTCACACACACACACACACACACATATATATATATATATACACACACACTTTTTTTATTATACACTCACATATATACACACACTTATTAATTTGATAAGGTATATATATACTCACACCTAACAAAAAAAAAAGAGCTTAATATTTTCTATCAAAATTATGTTTAATGGTAATCTTTCATAAAATAAATTCATTTTTACCATTTTCATAGTGAAATCTTTAAAATTTTCATTTTCAATACAAATTATCAAATTTTACACTAAAGTAAGTAAAAAATCTTTCAATTGAACTAATGAAATTTTCAAAAACATGAATGATTCAAAACTTGGAGAAATAAGTTAATCTCCAAGCATATTTGAAGTTATCTTGCTCTAACTTATTATGTGACAACTACAGAGATATTTCATGTGTAGTTTTAATAACAATATTTTTTAAATGAGTCAATTACTTGTTAATTACTATATAATGGGTTGAAAAAGATAGATTTAAACATATTTGGTGCCAAACTTTATCAAATATTTAACAAATATAAAAGCATATTTTACAATAAAAAATAAAATTGAGAATAATAAAGTTACCCCTTACCTGTATACATAGTTCCACCCTGGAGGCTCAAATAAGAACTAGTAAGAAGTTTGTCACAACAACTGTTTGCAAAAATGTTATAAAATAATTTCTCTGTATCATTACTCTTTCAACAATGCCTATATATAAGGATTTTCTTTTATTATTTAATGGATAAAGAATACCCAATTATTTTTTCAACTAAAAATCATTTTTCCTTTTATGTCAAGGATAATCCTTATCTTCCACTCCAAAAACAAATCTTTCTTCTATGTCAAGGAAACCCAAACCAAAAGTAATTACGAATTTAAAGCAATATTCAAGGACAATAAATTAATTCAATTTATTTATATAACAAATAAGAGGCAGGACAAAAATATTGGTAATTCATATTTACTTTATCTTTCTTGAGATATATATATATATTTAAGTTGGTTAGTAATAAATAAATAAATAAATAAAAGGCAGGACACAAATATTGATAATTGATATTTACTTTATTTTTCTTGAGATATATATTTAAGTTAGTTAGAATAACCCGCGTGTGTTCAAAGAAGAAGTTGCGGAAAGTAAAGGAGAAAACGCACGAAGAAGTAGCGTATTTTCACAGCTAAAGCCTTAAGAAGCATTCTTTTTCATTCCTTCGCAATTTTCAAGTATGCCATTTCTCACTTACATACTTATATTCTGCATTCTTTAGATTTGGATTAAGAAGAATTCTCAAGACCCATGTTAGAGTACATCAAAATTTTTAAATTTTTTTAGTTGATGAGAACAAGCTGGGCTACTATTATATTAACTGTTTTGTTTACTTTGATTTTCCATAAGTGAATATGGTGTATGGGGTGGAGTTTGTTGAATAGTTAACTTCGCTCATTTTGATTTTCTAAAAAAAAAAACTCATTTTGATGATTATGTATGGTTTATTGTGAAGGGTTGTGGCCAAACTTGTTGGTGGCTGCCTGTAATGTTGGCTGCAGTTGAGCAATGGTTGAACAATGACTTTTAGGTTCAGCCATGGGGGTCCTGTTTGTAGTATTGAAACATAGTTAAAATTATTAAACTATACACATTTGTATATCTATGCAAAATTCAAAACCCACTTGGTGCGTGTCTAATTACCAATTTAAGAAAATTTGAACATACATGCTTTGTCAAATAAAAATCTCCTGTCTGATTTTCAGTGTTCCACTTTATGCTTCACGAATCATAGCTTGTCACACACACGCATGTATAAATAACCAAAGTTTAAAATGAAAAAAAAAAATTCATATGGCTTATTGCAATTGATAGAGTATAAAGTCAAACGCTTTGAGTGGGACAAAGGATTTTTATTCATGCTTACTGTTTCTATTTCTTCTAATAAAAATTTCATAGTTTCTAAATGTTGTGTGTGTATGGTGTGCCAATCTGTGTGCTTCCATGTTTTTTTGTTCTTTCATCATGTGTGATGTTCCACCTTTGAATTTCTTTTTAAGAGCATGATGTGCACCCTTTATCAAATGCCTCACCTTTATTCTCCTTGGACTTCAAAGCTTTCACAACTGTTAGGGAATCGTCTCCAGATTTTTATCTTGTAACCCCACGTCTTTTGCAATGTCAAGTGCTACCTTTGCTACAAAAGCTTTCATTTCCTCCATTGCGGCCATGATAATTCTCACCTCTGCTCATACCTGCTTTCACAAAGCACTTATCATCTCTAACCCCCAACCCCATTCCCGCTTTACATTGAATTTGTACACCCTCAGTAGAGGAGGTATTAGCATGCCTCGTGTATCAACTCTGGTTTGTTCCATAATGGTAACTTGACAAAATTCTTACTTGTATTCCATTGCGTTGCCTATTATCAAATATCAATGCAGTTGTTTTTCTTTTTCCCACTGCATCTTATCCAATATTTATGATTCCATAGTGTCCATGAGAATGTTAAAAATAATTTTTGACCATCCTCTCCTTGTTATTCCACTATTGCCCATACTGTCTTGGTAAAGTCCATTTTCTTAGGGCTTCCAGCAGTTTTAGAGTGAAAGGGGTTGATCCTCCATACCTCTTTTGCAAGCTAACATTCCCACAATGCATTGTTTACTGTTTCATTGGACTTCTTGCATACTTCAATCTTTTCTCTTGTAAGATTTCTCCTTTCCAAATTTCCTTTGGTGGGTTGGCACACAATGCAAAGAATCTGATTTTATTTGGCAGCTTCATTAGCCAAACTTTCTTCCATAGCATCTTTGAGCCATTGCTATTGGAACTCTCTCATTCATTCTCCTAATTTTTACGCTCTAGGGTCAGGTTATATGCGCTCCTTACCATTAATCTACCTATGGAATTTCCAATTCAAATTACTTTGTCCTAAGGCAGCTTGGAACTCATGGTGCTCTTCTTATTATTTCGGCTTCCATGGATTATATCTGTATTCTGTCTTTTCCTTTCTTTATCAATTAGTTCTTTCACCCACACATACTCTTTGGGAGCTCATTCGTCCATCTCTCCGCTTTGTCCCCAAATGTATAACTTCTTTCACTTCAAGATTGCTTATCCATCCAAAGGATGTGTTATGTCTTGGTGTTGCTTCCAAGAATGAGCATGTGAGGAAGTATTTATCCTTGAACACTTTATAGAGAAGGATCAGGTGTTGTGCATAAGACACCACCCTTGTTTTGCTGAAAGAGCAAGGTAAAAAGCTTAGAGGTTTTGGAAATCCATGCCCCTATGCAACTTTGATTTGCTTCCAGTCTACAATTTTGATGAAATTTTTATTATCGATTATGTTTTTCATAAGACACCATCCTTGTTTTTCTAGAAGAGCAAGGTTAATTCATCCAAAAAAAAAAAGCAAGGTTAAAAGCTTAGAGGTTTCAGAAATTCATGCCCCCATGCAACTTTGATTGCCTCTCTACAATTTTGGTAAAAAATCAATGCTTCATCTATTAGAGTGTTGGCAGGGATGCTTTTAGCAACACATAATATCCAAGGTGCGGTCAGCCTCGCCTTTTTCCGTCATGTGGATTCTGTGTTATGAACTAAACATGAGGTTCTTTGATGGGGTGGAACATCCTACCTTTTAATCAAAGAGCACATTTTGAGATCCTTGTACAACTAGATGCAGGTTCATAGTTGCATCAATTTGATGTCCAAGTTGATTTCCTAGTTTTCCTCTCTTTGTGATTTGTATTCTTTGATTTGGGAATGTTCACATCCTTTGTGCCACTCTCTCTCATCTTTTTAATAAACTTTGGACTCATTAAAAAAATATTTGGGATCCATTGGGTAATGTCTAAGTGAGCAGTAGATTTATTGTTTGGGTGGAGAGGAACTGGTTGGAAACATAGAGAATTTTTTACTCAGCATATAATCCCCTTATGCATATTGTGCGGTATATGGAGGGAGGCAAATAAACACATTATTCAATGGAGTGGAGACTTTGATTGGTGAGTTGAATATGAATTTTTAAGATTATTAGTTGGATGGTCTCGTATTCTTGGCACTAGCGATATGCACTATGTTGTGGACTTTGTAGACTCCATTTATTTTTTAATGTAATTCTTATATAACCTAATTTTTAGGGGAATTTTGTATCCCACAAGTGATGTGCAGTATGTCGTAGACTTTGTGCGCTCCATTTCTTTTAGAATGTGATTCTTATATGTTATATTCTTTAGAGGAGCTTAATAAATGCTAGGGTCTAAAATGAAAATACTATTGATGGCCAAAACGAAATAAAAGAATTTTTATTTTTTTATTTTTTTATAAATGATTTACAGACCAAGGCATAAAGAAAAGAGAAAAAGAAATCAAAAGTGTGTACATAAAGTGAAAAGTTTTGAAGCAAGTCTTTTACTGTATTACATTTTCATAGAATATGCTGGCAGTGAAGCATTGTTTGTTGCGCAGAAAACCAAGAACAAGTTGCAGTCTTGTTGATGGGTGGATCTGGCAAGACTTCATTGATGGCTTGACACCTTCTCGATAGTGGTGTCCTCCTCCCTTACAAAGCTCGAGTATTGTTTTGTTTTGTTTATGTTTTTTTGTTTAACATTTTGAACCAAATATATAATTCGGCTGGAATGGCCAACATAATACTGAATTTCTAGAACCATTCGATACAGTCCTGTACATAATTTGACTGGGACAGAATTGTGGGGGGGGGGGGGGGGGGGGGGGGGGGGTTTGTACCGTTCTTGTGACTGGTACAAAAAGTCAGGTCATATTGACATGTATGGTATGTTTTTAAAAACATTTCTTCGAATAGAATCGAATGGCGGAAAGAAATACATGTGGCTGAATTTGACTAATTTGTTGAGGATCCATAGCTAAGAGCAAATCTTGGGACTAACAATTGGTTGTTATTGTAATATTTCTGCGATAAAAAGATTAATTATTTTGGTTCTCATTTCCTTTATTTGTCAATAGTCTTGTAGCTTGGGGACATAGCTTGCTCTCATTTATTAGGAAAGCTAGGGTTCTTAATTTGTGTACTTTTCCATCACTTAGATTCTCAATTGAAATAAAACTCAACTAGCACTTCCTTTTCACGTAATACTAGGATGGAAGGTGAGGTTGTGGTAATGCTCCACTGAATGTGTGAGTAACTTAACAGTACAAGAAAACAAATTTGTTTGAGTTATATATATATATATATATATATTTATATGTTTGCGTGTGTGCATCTTAAATTATCAATGCCTTTACACTGGCTTGTCTCCCCATGTGTGACATTTATTTCTTCTTAGTTTTGGTAGGACTATCTCTTCGTAGTTATAAATGATTGGCTTATGAGATGATGGTATTCTGCTGAAAAATGAAGGCTGGCTAATATTTTGTTGGTATTGTGAATATATAGCAATGGGAGAGCATTTTGTTCAAGTTTAATGATTTCAAAAGATATCGAAGAAAAGTTGGATCCATTGCCGGTTCATGCATAACAGTTTCTGCCCCCATACCCAATCCGATAAAGCGAGCAGCAGGTTTGGTTGTGCTATATTTTATTGGGAGATATGGTAGTGCTAGATATGGTTGAGGTAATTTACTGCTTCAAGTGATTTTATCGACTATTGCCCATTTCAAGTAACATGGTTTTGTTTTGCTGTAGAAGTAATAACATCTAAATATTACTAGTCGAGGGGCCCGTGCGATGCGCGGATAATGTTGTAAGTTGGTATATGAAAAGGTCGTGTAGAATGTTTAATATATTTTAAAGTAATAACATGAAGTAACTCATTTTTTCTCATTCCAAAAAATACTTGCAGTTAAATTTTCAATTAGAATTTTTTATACCAGTGACATTAGCTAATCAAATACATATATGAGAAGCTCACTTGATGTTGGTGATGTAGAGAGATAGAGCTGGGAGAGGGTGAGTTAGACTTATTCCATACTTAAATGATGTTATATAGGTTCCTCCTTATATTATCATGAACTTTTTTCTTTTTTTTTAAAGAATCACAAACATTAATAGTTATTCATGATTTGAGATAGATTAAGAAGAGAATCAAACACAAAGGCAGAATCCCTTGTGTGTGAATGTGTGTGTTTGATTCCAAAAAAAAAAAAAAAAGAAGAGGAGAAAATTGGGAATAAAACTCCTTTCCCATGCTTCTAGATCACAATTCATGTAAAATAAATGAAATGTTAAATAGGCACCTTGACTTTCACATTGCAATTGAAACTTTCATAATTGACTGGTTCATATCCTTACAATTAATCATTAACTTTCACTTGATAGAACCATTGAATGAAGAAATCTCAACAATCTTCCTTGCTCATTGCTCCAATGAGCAACATGTAAAATAAGTATTTTTCATTCATTTAATGGCAACATCTATTCCTGTCCATTTTCCCTTAGCTCTTCAAGATATGTGTTCACTATGATCTGTTGCCATTAATATAACAAAATGGATGTCCTGCCTCAAGCTCATTACTGACCCAAATGCTGCAATCCATTAAAAAAACCCAGCATTATTACATTCTAATTAAGATAAGAATAGATATTTGTAAATTCTTGGCACTAACTAACTAATAAAACATCTCCTTAATTTGTATGTGTCACACATTTGGCGCATATAACTCCAATATAAATTGCATGTCCATATTAACAATCTACACAAAGGTAGAAATTTTTGGATGGAGGTAGGGGAAATTTGGTTCAAGGATTTCTTTGAATTCTGTTGGGGAATTAAGAAAAGAAAGGAAAAAAAAAAGCCCACCAAACCTCACTTTGTAATTGCCAGTAGAGAGTATTTTGGACACAAAATTGCATTGGTAGCTTCTGTATAGTGAACTCCATTTCAGCTTCCGTGACATTGGAATTGTAATTATACTATAGCCCTCCATAGACACAACATGCCATTAACGATCCTTAAATCCTACAAAATTAAACCATTAATCAACATGAGAAAATGAAATTTGGAAGTCATAAATGTATGGCATAATTATCTTTAGCTATAACGTGAGTGTTTGTGTGAAGTTGACTTAAACTAATGCAAAGTGAGTGAGGCATTTTATCAACCACATGATTTGCATGTTCCAAATGGGAATAAGATGAATGTTTTGCAACATGAATCCACCCAAATATTACACCTAAGCAAAAGCCTATTTCTTAGGGTGTTCAAAGAGCTCCTTTCCTTTCTCCATTACACCGCCTTTTTGATTTGTTTCTACATAGTTAACAATTAAAAGGAATATATTGAACAACTATGGTATTTAAATAAACAATGATTATCCAACAATCATGTAGTGTAAACCCAAAAACTTCATAGCAATTTGAATCAGCAACTGCGGAAAAATATAGCTAACATAATCAAAAGAGACAAAAGAGAAAGTACCTTTAATACAAAGGCCTTTGAAAGCCTCTTCACCGCGGACCAAAGAATATGGGGTCGCAAGCTCCACAGATTGAACCAAATCCAAGCTCCACTGATTAAAGCACAAAGAGATGGGATTTTCAAAACAAATTAATGCCATAAAATACCAAAAGATTATACATTAAACTGGAATTGTGAATCCAAAAAGCACAAAGTTGTCAAACAAAACAGCACAGGGAAAACCAATTACGCATGGATAAACACATCTAAAGTGGATTAGCCACAAATTTATTATAAAAAATTAAAAAAAAAAAAAAAAAAAAAAAAAACAATCATGGGAGGAAAAGAGGAAAAACTCACCTTGAGTTCGTACTGGTAAAAAACAGTGTGAGAGGAAAGAGAAATTGGAAATCTTAAAGGAATTTAATTCCGAGGGTGGTAGCTGAAGCATCTGAAGAATTGGAAGAGTCAGACTCAGAGGTGAAAAGGGATGGCATATTATTTATTACCCATTAACTAATCCTCATCGTTTACATAAGCTATTAAAGATGAGCTTGAGTTTTTTACGATGCATGGTGTTATAGTCGCAATTTTTGGCTACTTTAAAACGTTCTTTTGTGAATAATGGCAAGAAGAAGTTAACTTGGAAGGCCATATGCAAGATTAGAAAGCCACGTGGCAGAACCTCATGCTCTCATGCATGAGGTCTCTGCTTTTATATATATATTGATTATATTTGTATAATTGTTATTTACGTTCTAGGAACTCTTGTAAATATTTTCACTATCATGATAATTATTATTTATTTTCTAAGTACAAACATTGAATTATCTTATTGAAGTATTGACTTATCTTTATATGCTAAAATTATTAATTGATGCACATTAATCAGCTGCTTTTCAAAATTTCCTTGATACTGTCTTTTGGACCTATAAGATGGGGACAGTCTGAAATTCATACTTGTTAGTATCTTGTGATTATTTTATTTTATTTTATTTTTTTATGTTTGATCAAATAACCTATATATATATATATATATATATTTTTTTTTTTTGAGAAACGTCAAATAACCTATATAAAAGCAAAGTTAGATGTAACAAATGCATACATTGCCCTTTTCAAGATCCTTGCCTAATTTACCTAGGAAAAAGTTAGGTGAGCTTAGTACTTGGTGCTGTTGTTAATTATCAAAAAATCTAGTGTTGTTGTAAGGTAATATTTTTGGATGTCAAATATTCAAGAAGCATATGGATCTCATAGAAAGAGTTATCAACATGAATTACAAGATCATTATTATAATGATTAGGCAAGCGAAATTATTAAAATGGTAGAAGCTCTACTGTGTTGCATTTGAACATGAACATGATTCTCTACAAAGTTATGGCGATGGTTTTCATTTTCTCCATAATTCATTGGTTGATGGAATTATATCTCCAAATGAAGAAAACTGGAATCAACTTCTGCGGTATATTGGAAAATGTACATAGGATCATGTTTAAGTATTGCATTGCATAATTGATGAGTCCTCTTGCCTCTGCCAATCTATGATGAATGCTTTTTTTGTTTTGGAGAATGGCATTGTGCAATTGCCAACAGTGGAGGAAGACTAAAAGCACAAGAAGGAAACTAAAGAAACAATAGAAGAAGTGATTTGGTTGTGCTCACTGTTTAAGATACCCTGGATGCTGTTGATGAAGGGACAGATGAGTATTCTTTGCTCCTGGCAGTAAGAGTCCGTTTGGATACAACTTATTTTGCTGAACTGAACTGAACTGAACTGAAAATACTGTAGCAAAATAATTTTTAAATGTGTAAATAGTGCTGTGGGACCCATTTTTAATATTTTTTTAAATAAAGTGTTCATGAACAGTGCGCGCACAGTGCGTGAACAGTGCGCGCACAGTGCGTGAACAGTGCGCGCACAGTGCGTGAACAGTGCGCGCACTGTTCATGAACAGTGCGCGCTGTCCCTAAAAGCAGGACAACTGCGCAAGTGCAGAGAGAGAAAAAAAAAAAAAAAAAAAAAAAAAAAGAAAAAAAAAAAGGAGAAAACGCAAACGTGGGACGTGGACGTGAATCCAAACTCAACCTAAATAAAATATAGCACTTCTTCATTGTTTATATTCAAACAAAAACCCAGGGGTGTATGGTCATTCTTTTTTCCTTATTAGCTTAAAGTAACATAGTGATGGGTATTTTACCAAGTTTAATTTGAATAATAAATTGGACATTTCTTTTTTCATTTCCTCTATTTTTCAAATAATTTTTCATTTTTAGTTGTGAGCATGGATTTTGACAGCCATGTTCATGTGTATCCTTTCCTTCATTCCTCCATGTTCATGTGTATCCTTTCGTAATTTCCTAGATTAACATGCTTTGCTCAAAATAAATGATGAATCGAAAATAACTTCAGCGATTAAAAGTTTCAATAAGTGGGTTTTTTATAATATGGGACAGTACTGATCTTTGTAGTTGATTCGTCAGACCTTGGAGTTAAATTATTTATTCGATTTTTATAATTATTTATTCGATTTTTATGTTTTGTCCAATTGTGTTTCAATAAAGAAATCTATCAAGAAAAGTCCATACGATCTAGCAAACATTCCAACGCTCCTAACTGTCACTGCCCATTGGTGGATGGGACACACACAAGTCACACAACTGATCTAGACTGAGAAGCAGGATGAGGAAGAGAGAGAAAAAAATTTAAATAGCCTAGAGAAATAAAATATTTAGGCTAATGTAGGTGTATTCTTGTTAAAATAGTACAAGTATAATTTTTTTGGGTTAATTTCGCTAAAACTGTGTAGATGCAAAGGTGAATGCTCTAAGGCTTCAATTGGATTGTGGACCTTGTTATAAACCGATTTTTAGAGAACAACTTTAGCGCATGGTTTGGAGTGAACTGACGTTGGAGGAGTGTTGTGCGTGAAGCACAAAGGAACATATAATAATGCTAGCCAGATTAACTAATATATCAAACCTAAATTGAGATAGCACATGTAGAAGGAAAGACTAGTTGTCAATGGATTCTCTGGATCAGACCAACAATGGCATCAATATTTTGTCCAAATTAAGAAACTAACTGATGGGCATGGAAGCTGTAACTATGACATTGAGCTTGAGTCATGCCTCGAGAAGATAAAGAAGAACTTCACTACTTGCATATTGAGCTTGTGGGAAATTTGTCGCGAAAGTGCGTATCAACACATGGATTGAGCCACTCATGACTTCGGATGTGCATAACTAAAAGCATACCAAAACCTTCTGCAGGCATGATAAGTATAAATTGATTACTAACTGATGACAATAAAACATAATGGAATTTGATTAAAAGCTATGCCTATGAGCCACTTTTAAATTCTACTTGGTGATTAAAGCAATAAATAAATTTATAGACAAATCTATTTCTTTGTTTCATGACACAGAATTGTAGACTTTCGTAGTTCTGAAATTCAAACTCAAAAAAGAATTAACTGATATCTCCTTCCGATGACGAATAATCAGCCAAAACTTGTTAGAAATACTAACACCCAATTAAAATAATTTGGATGTTGCAGCATAGATTATGATCTCCCCAAATATTAATTAGCTTTTGGTAACATTCCAAACCTTGTAATTCTATATTTCTAAAGAACTCAACAACCACAACATATTTCATCATTGTGTCTAATGTCTATTCTATGACATTGCCTCTATATACACACTCAAATTAGCACAGGCAAGAAGTTTAGAAGTCACTGCATCTACAATCAAACATTGAACTTAAAGAGAAGTTCATATGAAAAAAATAACGATGTCAAGAGTCCATTACGGTCAAGACTATCACTTAGGAACTGACCAAAGGCAAGGAGCAGTTTTGTCGGATCTGACCTTGAGATCTAGCCAAAACATTAAGCCCTGACATCTTCATCATTGCCTAAGCAAAGTCCAGTCTTGCGGTTGATCTGTCATCTGAAGCATAAGCCCTTACCAGTCTTGCAGTCTTCTCATTAGCTAGCTACTACTGATCAGCAAAAGGAGTCCTCTCCCCTTCTTAATGATTGGCTGTGAAGTCATGCAGATTCACTCATTTCCAATGATTCCATGGGTTAAGAAGAAGGCTGAGTGGTGGTCCTATTACTGTCTTGGCACCTCATTCTCATGTCAATGAGGAAATCAGAAGCTCTGGTTGGGTCAGGCTGTCCTATCCCCTTGAAGTCATAGAGGTGTCTCTGTATGAACTCATAGCCAATCTTCCCAATTTTGAGTGCAACTTCAGATGATCAAGAAACCAATGCAAACCAAAGCAACATTTTAAACCTTTTTCAATTCCATAAAACAAGGGCATAAAATGAGAAAAGGCAGAGAACTAGTAAGTACCTAAAAGATACACTATTTCTCTTTCATCAAAACCTCTTAAGGCCAAAAAGGGGAAGTGTCTGTATAATATTATCATCCAGTCATGGAATCTCGGCCAGTGCTTTGTTGAAGTATGAATAAATGTTGTCCCTTCGGCCTGTTAACACTGGATAGAAAGGGCCACGAGCCTGTGATGTCAAGTAAAACAGAGAGAAGCATAAAATAGCTATCCTCAGCTTGGCTGCTGAGAAGTGGAGGTGAAGGGTTTGGTCCCTCAATAAAGGAGAAAAGATTCAACTAAACCAAGTGTAATGTAATTACTTGGCTGCAAGAAGTTGAAGAATCAACCAAGAACATCAAATTTGTTTTTTTATCTTTTCACCTTCAAAGAAACTGGTATAATGTGGATAGAGAAGAATCAACTGGGGACCAAAGATATATAGGAAAGCACAATATATATATACACACACACACAAGTCAAGAGAGAGAGAGAGGAATAGATTGTAAATCATAAAAAGAAAATTATTAACAAATCATGGATCAATATCAAAATGTTATGTGAGATTTATCAAAATAGAAGTGTCCATCATTATTAGTTTTGTCAACAAAATAATACGTACAAGATATTTGAAGAGGGGATAAAAAAATTTTGAAGAAGGTAGAAATGAAATTTTGGTTACTTCGAGGAAACCAATACCTCCAAATTTGATAAAATGGACTTTTTCAAGGGAGTCCACCTCTTACACAACATGTGTTTTAATTGAAATAATATCTGATCATGTTTTCAAAAACCCCCTGCTGAATTTATCAAATTGGAGACTTGGGTTGCCGCAAAGCAAATATAATTCTATTCATCCTTCTCTAAATCGTTTACTTTCTCTCTCAAAATATTTGCATGTATCAACTTACCTGATCTAGATGTCAGCTAATAAACTGAATCCGCGCAAATTCATCTCATACAATTTGATTTGAATGGTTAGTAAGCTATTAGACCTGGCAGGCAACCAATTCCAGCTGCCTTCCCATATAACTGATATTAAACTAATTAGGAAGTAAAGTTAACAATGCAATAGTTTTCTCTTCAACAAAATCAAATTCATTAATATACTAGAAGACCAAATAACTACATGCAACAGAACATCTTAATAAGATGGGACAAAAAAAGTAGACTCTAAATTTAACCAGCATGTTTATCGGTGTTCATGCATATCCTTTCATTCATTCCTCCATGTGCAAATTCATGTATAGCTAAGTTAGCTAAAAACTTTTGTGCTAACCTATTGCTATTTGTGCCAAGTGCTCAACAACTTGGGGAATTCATAATTTCCTAATGTAACATGTTTTGTTCAAAATAAAGGATGATTTGAAAACAACCTCAGTGATTAAAAGTTTCAATGAGGGGATTTCTAAAAGAGCGCATATGAGACTGTATTTGTTTCTATAGTAGATTTATCAGACTTCGGAATTAAATTATTTATTTGTCAAATTGCATTTCAATCAAGAAATCTCCTTCAAGAAATGAAAAACCAAAAGAAAATTGACCTACATGAACTATAAGGGTAATGAAAAATCCTGAAAGTAAAATCCAGTTAGGTCATGTTTTGTACACCTTTTGAAGTTAGTCAATAATTAACATAGGTGGTATGAGTTGTCCTTGAAGAGCCCCTTATAATAATTTGATTTAGTCCAAGAAATAAGCAACATGCCCACTTTTGGTAAGGTTTTCCAATTATATATGCCACATTTGTAGCATAGTTTTTAGAATCGGACCGGACCAAAAAGTCGGACCGTGAAAACCAGGAACTCGAATGAAAACCGGTTTTTTAGTTAATTCCGTGAACCCCTAAAACCGGGGTTGGACCACACAAACCAGTGGCAAGAACCGTGCAGTCCAACCCCTTAGCAATTTTTTTTTTTTTAATAAAAATAACTTAACATAATTTTATTCTACTTAATTAAATTATCCATCTCTTACAAGGAATAAAAAAAAAATTATAATTAAAATCCTTCACAAATATTCAACTTTACTTCAAAAATTAATCATAAATTTTAATGTTTTCATGGTTATTATTTTATTTTATTAACTTTATTATTTAATTATTAAATATATTCTTGAAAATCATTAAATTTTCCTCACATAAATAGATATATTAGTCAATTTTGCTAGTTTTATAAATTTAATATCTATATTTAGGCTTTAATTAATTATTAAATTAATTATGACGTCATCACGGTTCGACCTCAAAAACCTTAAACCTCTCCCTTTCACAGTTCAATGAACGGTCCGGGTTTAAAAACCTTGATTTGTATTACAGACACCCGTGTAATGATGGAGGTGAACAGTATGTGTTTTGACCATATGAGCACCTTTCCTCTTGACATGAGAGATTAGTGTCACACCATCTGTAAAGCAATAGGTGCATATTCTGAACTGTTTCAAAAGTGTATCTAGTCATACCAAATTTGGTTACCGGTCCAATGGCTTGTTGGAGATTTGGAAATACCTAGATATATTGCTCTACTATTAATTGTGTTTGGATTAACTTTTCGCTTATTTGCTGATTGTTGAAAATGTGCAAAACGTACAGTTGTACCTATAAATGTAAGTTTTTAAAAACTATACAAGAGGAGAACCAGGTGATACACGAGCAGATAACTACTTCCATAAGGCTTTGGATATTAATTTCTAACTTTTGTCTGAAATTAATATTTCTGGAAAATTTACTGTTGAAAATACCATGTTTACTTTAATAAATTTTTTGCGGATGAATAATAGAATTTCATTTTAAACCAGTATGAAAGTACAAAAGTAAAATTCTAGGGCTATTAACTAGCCAAAAACAAAATGATATTGTTAGATAACAATGGGGCTATTAACTAGACTGCTATATATAAAGCATCTGAAATAACTTTAGGAATGTTAACTCCAGATATTCGATGAATCCAACAAACACTATCTCGTATATTCTTTATTGCACATTGTTTAACTAATAATCATAAGGATCGCAGCAACAACAACAATACAAATACAAATGACAATATTGTAAACTTACAATATGCCCAAAGTATTTACTACTTCATGCAAACAATAGAGCCACCCCATTAATGTTCAACCATGACAAAGTAGTGGGGTAGAGAAATGTGTTCTTACACTATAGCATAAACCAGGGCTAGACCAAAACGTGCAGTTTTGCAATAGTGAGCGAGTTTATTTTGTTGCGTAGCTATTACTAGCATAAAAGCTTATCCACCTGTAAGCAAAGGTTTTTCATCATTAACACAAGTACAAACATTTTTGGCCAATGGAAAGTAAATTAAAAATGAACAATCTGTTTAACAATATAAAAAGAATTTTTTTTAATGAAACAATATTATGAGATAGAGTATTTTCTAATATATTAGTGTTGAAGTCCTAAAGAATATACCTTAAATCACTATTTGTTTCCACCAAACTCTTCTTGGACTAATTCCTTTGTGAGCATTCTTCTTGGATCTTCATAAGTTGTGTTGTTCTTTGCCAACCACATTTACCCGCCATTTTGGATGTTTACTTGAGAATTCAAGGTAACCTATAGTCAATCCGAACATGAACCCTCATCCGTACCCCAACAATACAACTTTCCAATGAAACCAATTTCCAAACTTGAAATCATCGTCTTGAATGGTTAACGATGGCATGGTTGTTGTCCCTCAACATTGTCACAAAGTCTTATTAATGGAAATCCACATAACCCCAACCCCAAGTTTCTAAAGTAAGAAACATTTGCAAATGTATTGAACTAATTACCTACAGGTATTGCCCCACAAGACAATTTTCCGATAGATTTAAAACTTCAAGTGAAGTAATATCTGCTAACTGTCTTAGAATGTTCCCTGTGAGCACGTTTGAGGAGAGATTTAACCATTCAAGATTGGTCAAATTTCCCAATGATGGAGGCATGTGACCTATAAGATTATTGTACGAGAAGTTAAGCCCCTTGAGAGACTTAAGCTTTCCAATTGATTGTGGAATCTCCCCCTGAAACAAATGTTTGAGCAATCGATGGTTGTAAAGAGATTTTGGATTTTCACCATTTTAATATAAAATCCTTTCAAGGTGACCATCTCAGAATTGTGATAATAGCTTTCACCCATATATTTCAATTTACCATTATTTGCATTCTTGCCTATCATGGCTTTGAAATGATTAAAATATTTTGTTGGCAAAAGACCATGGAATTTATTGCGAGAGAGGTCTATGATTTGCAAATTAGGGAAAGAGAATTTGGTTTTGGGATTGGCTATGACACCATGAAACTTGTTTGATCGCAAAACAAGAACTCGTAACTCTGAAAGACTCTTCAACCAATGAAGGAAGGTGCCACTTATCTTCTTATTACCAAGATCTAAAACTTCCAACCTTTGGCAATTGATCAACGATCTTGGCAATGACCCTTCTAATTGATTGTCATTGAGGTTAAGACTTCTCAAGTAGTTTCTCTTTGCAAAAGTTGCTGGAATGGTGCCATGAAGTTTGTTACTTCTCAAATCTAAGACTGTGAGAAAATGACTAAAGTTTCCCAAACACAGAGGAACCGTGTTACTCAAGTGATTATGAGACAAATCAAGAACGTTGAGGGAAGTGATATTACAAATCAAGGAAGGTATGTTTCCAATTAAAGTATTTCTTGAGACTAAAAAGAAATAAGTGCTCAACGGAGGTACTGGAAGGGGTCCTTGAAGCAAGTTGGAACTAAGATCGAGAATATACAAATTCTTCCAAGGAAGGTGTCCAATACTTGTCAAGGAGTTGTATGAAAGATTCAAGGAATACAAAGAATCTTTCCCCACCTCCAACAACCACATCGGAATATTGCCTTTGATTTGGTTATTAGAAAGATTTAACTCTTCTAAATTTTCCATGGATTTTATAAAATCCAGAAAGTCACTTATGTTGCAAAATGACAAATGCAAATCCCAAAGTTTGGGCAAAGTATAGTCTACAATGCTATAGTTGCTAAATGATAACAAATTATTATGTGAAAGATCAATTGTATGGAGAGTTTTGAGCTTTGAGAACATGCTTGACTCCAGAGGACTACTCATATTATTGAAGAAAATATTTAGATGGTAAAAGCTCACAAGTTTAGCAATCGAGATTGGAATATGGCCATGTAGGTTATTATTACTCAAATCAAGATAATTTAAAGAATTATGCTGGAATTCATCAATCTGTCTAGTGAATCGGTTATTGCATAGAGATAATTCAAGAAAAAATGGTATTGTATACACCCAAGATTGTATTGTCCTATTCAATAAGTTACCAAATAATATGAGAGATTCTAGATTGGAAGGAATCTTGTTGACTAGTTGAATATTAGAAGAATTATTGGAAGAGAAAATTTGGGTCAAGTTTGTCGTAACTTCCGGAAGCTGCCCTATGAAATTGTTGTATAAGAGATCTAAGTAAAAACTTCAAAGTTTAGGAGAGACCATGGAAACTGACCACCAAAGTTATTATCTGAGAGGGCCAAAGAAGTGATTTGTGTGAGATTCGGAAGAAATGTTGGATATGATCCTATGAAATTGCATCCTCCGATGTACAATTCTTTAAAGGACTTGAGATTGCTGATTAAATTAGGTAAGTCGATTTGGAATTCGGTTATAAAGAGAACCAAGGATTTGAGAGTACTCCAGTTATACGTTGGAAGGACTTGTTCCTCTTCTCTCTCTTTTAATTCATCAACGCCTCTTTGCCATTCACACCAATCCTCTGCTTTGCTCCATTTCAAAAACTCTTTTTCTGTCGGCGATTCTTATTATTCTTGTGAGTTGTACTCTAATCCTCCTAAGAATTCGTGGAAAATGGGTACAGATTGTTGTTGGAGGGATGGGGTTACCTGTGATACGGTGATAGGTCGTGCCATTGGTGTTGACCTCAGTTGTAGTCGCCTTGAAAGTCTCATCCATCCCAATACCACCCTTTTCTCTCTTCGCCATCTCCAGAGGCTCAACCTCGCTTACAACTATTTCAGTGACTCCGCAATTTCATCTAAGTTTGGTGGCTTTGCAAACATGACACATCTCAACCTCACTTGGTCCTCTTTCGCTGGTAATTTCCCATCCGAAATCTCCCACTTATCCAAATTGGTTTCACTTGATCTCACTTGGAATTTTGGCATGAGATTAGAAACGCCTAGTTTGAAAAGGCTTATTCAAAACTTAACCCATCTAACTGAATTTGTTTTGGATTGTGTTAACATGTCTTCTGTTTCACCTAATTCTTTCATGAATTTGTCTTCCTCTTTGACATCTCTTCGTCTTTTTTACTGTGGATTGAAAGGGAGATTCCTAGATAATATATTCCACCTCCCAAACCTCCAGCTGCTTAATGTACATTACAACAATCTCATCGGTTCCCTTCCAACGTATAACTGGAGTACTCCTCTCAAGTCCTTGGATCTCTCTATAACCGAATTCCCAATCAACTTACCTAATTTGGAAAATTATTGTGTACTCCCGGAGTACCATAAATGCGTGCTCCCTCCTCTCACATGAATGGTAGGTCCCACTAATTAAATTCATGGTGGGACCCACCATTCATGTGAGAGGAGAGAGCACGCATTTATGGTACTCCGGGAGTACCTAATAATTTTCCACCTAATTTAATCAGCAATCTCAAGTCCTTAAAAGAATTGTACCTCGGAGGATGTAATTTCATAGGATCATATCCAACATTTCTTCCTAATCTCACACAAATCACTTCTTTGGCCCTCTCAGATAATAACTTTGGTAGTTAGTTTCCATGGTCCCTTCTAAACTTTGAAGTTCTTACTTACTTAGATCTCCCATACAACAATTTCATAGGGCAGCTTCCGGAAGTTACGACAAACTTGACCCAAATTTTCTCTTCAAATAATTCTTCTAATAGTCAACTAGCCAACAAGATTCCTTCCAATCTAGAATCTCTCATATTATTTGGTAACTTATTGAATGAGACAATACCATCTTGGGTGTATACAATTCCATCTTTGCTTGAATTATCTCTAGGCTATAACCGATTCACTAGACAGATTGATGAATTCCAGCATAATTCTTTAAATTATCTTGATTTGAGTAATAACAACCTACATGGCCACATTCCAATCTCCATTGCTAAACTTGTGAGCCTTTACCATCTAAATATTTCTTTCAATAATATTAGTGGCCCTCTAGAGTCAAGCATGTTCTCAAAGCTTAAAACTCTCCATACAATTGATCTTTCACATAATCTTCTGTTATCATTTAACAAATATAGCATTGTAGACTATACTTTGCCCAAACTTTGGAATTTGCATTTGTCATCTTGCAACATAAGTGACTTTCCGGATTTTATAAAATCCATGGAAAGTTTAGAAGAGTTAGACCTTTCCAATAACCAAATTAAAGGCAATATTCCGATGTGGTTGTTGGAGGTAGGGAAGGATTCTTTGTATTCCTTGAATTTTCATACAACTCCTTGACAAGTATTAGAAACCTTCCTTAGAAGAATTTGTATATTCTTGATCTTAGTTCCAACTTGCTTCAAGGACCCCTTCCAGTGCCTCCGTTGAGCACTTATTTCTTTTCATTCTCAAGGAATACTTTAATTGGAAACATACCTTCCTTGATTTGTAATATCACTTCCCTCAACGTCCTTGATTTGTCTCATAATCACTTGAGTAACACGGTTCCTCTGTGTTTAGGAAACTTTAGTCATTCTCTCAGAGTCTTAGATTTGAGAAGTAACAAACTTAATGACACCATTCCAGCAACTTTTGCAAAAAGAAACTACTTGAGAAGTCTTAACCTCAATGACAATCAATTAGAAGGGTTATTGCCAAGATCGTTGATCAATTGCCGAAAGTTGGAAGTTCTAGATCTTGATAACAAGAAGATAAGTGGCACCTTCCCTCATTGGGTGGAAAGTCCTCTAGAGTTACGGGTTTTTGTTTTGCGATCAAACAAGTTTCATTGTGCCATAGCCAATCCCAAAACCAAATTCTCTTTCCCTAATTTGCGAATCATAGACCTCTCTCACAATGAATTTCATGGTCTTTCGCCAACAAAATATTTCAATCATTTCAAAGCCATGACGAGCATGAATGCAAATAAAGGTAAATTGAAATATATGGGTGAAAGCTATTATCACAATTCTGTGATGTTCACCATGAAAGGATTTTATATTGAAATGGTGAAAATCCAAAATCTCTTTACAACCTTTGATTTCTCAAACAATAGTTTCAAGGGGGAGATTCCAAAGTCAATTGGAATGCTTAAGTCACTCAAGGGGCTTAACTTTTCACACAATAACCTTATAGGTCATATGCCTCCAACATTGGGAAATTTGAGCAATTTTGAATGGTTAGATCTCTCCTTAAACATGCTCATAAGAGAAATTCCAAGACAGTTAGCAGATGTCACATATCTTGAAGTTTTAAATCTATCAGAAAATCGTCTTGTGGGGATGATACCACCTCAGATGCAACTATTCCCTTACTCTCCTTATATTTTAAGAGTATATAACATTTTTTTTTTTATTTGGAATATGGGAAGGGGAAACCTAGACTCAATGCTTAGCGGAATGGAATAAGGACTTAAACTCACACGCTAACTCCAAAACTGCATGCGGCAGTTGGAGTCGCGGAGCAAGTTATAAGTCCTTCTCCTAACACAATTGTAGTTAGCAAGGGAGAGGTTAGATAACACCTCAGATGCAACTGTTCCCTTACTCTCCTTTTTTGTTAGTCTACCTGTGAAGAAGTCTGATGCTAACTCTATCACCGTCCCGATCTAATTGTCAAAAGACCAAAAGGTGTATGAATTAGCCAAGCCTAAATAACAAAATGTATACCACCCAAAGGAGAATAAACAAGAGTCCCACTTACAGCTCCAAGATATCACATACTATACTATTATTCTTTTTTGATAGGTAATAAGAATATTATTAAAACAAACTAAAAAACAGATGAAAGCCAATACAAGATGTTCATGATGGTGAACACAAGGAAAAGCAACAAACAAACAAACAAACAGCAACAAAGAACAAGAAAAAACTTAAAGAGCAATACTAAGAGAAGAAATAAACTCTAAGATAGTGGAGCATTCCGAGAAGCCCCAACACCTAGACCAATCAAATAAAGTCTTCTAGCATAAAGCTTGTAATTGAACTAAAGATTTCTCGGTATCCTCAAAAGAGCGCCAATTTCTTTCCGTCCAAACAATCCACATCAAACAGCTAAGAACCATATTCCATATGTCTGAATTAAATTTTCCCAGCCAAAAACTCCAACAATACACCAAGCTTTCCACAGAGCCTGGCAGAACCCATTGAGTCCCAAAGATCTGAAACATATAAACCCACAGAGAGTGAGCTACTGGGCAATGGAGGAGAAGATCCACAGTTTCCTCATTCCGATGGCACATACAACACCAATTCACCAAAATGCGCCCCCTAAGCATAAGATTATCTAATGTGAGGATCTGTCCATGAATCGCTATCCACACAAAAAATGCCACCCTCCTAGGGATCTTAGCTTTCCAAACACCCTTCCACAAAAAATTGGAGGCAGCTGCACCCCTAATGATATTGTAATAGGACCAGGCATCAAACTTGTCATTCCCTTTGAGACACCAATGAGAAGTGTCATTCCCACCACCCCTAGGGATCCGAGAGTGAATGAACTCAAGGAAAGAGAAGGCAGCCCCTAATTCCCTTTCATGAAAATCCCTATGAAATCTCAAATTCCAGATTCTATCACTACCACCCTCCTGGTAGCATAAAACATCAGAAATGCAAGCTTCCTTGTCATTAGAGCACACATACAACTGGGGATAGAGCCTTTTAAGTGAGTTATCTCCAACCCACTTATCATGCCAAAAAAGAATACGAGAGCCATCCCCCACCACTAAGGTCACATGGTTAGAGAAACTCTCCCAACCATCATGAATACCCTTCTACATATTTTAGTATTCCACCCCCCTTGACTCTCACCATATTTAGATGCAATAACCCCCCTCCATAATCATTTCCCTAACAAGGCTTTATTAAAATGCACTAACTTCCTAATCCCCAAACCACCCAAAACTATCGGTAAACACACCTTCTCCCAAGCCACCAATGGATATTTGAAACACTCCTCTGAAGATCCCCATAAAAACTTCCTCTGAATATGCTCCAATCTATCAACCACAGCTACAGGAATGACAAATAAAGATAGATAGTACATAGAAGGCTAGAAAGAGTACTCTTCACCAAGGTAAGTCTACCCCCCTTAGATAAATAAAGACGCTTCCAACCTGAGAGTTTCTTCTCCATCCTCTCCAAAATAGGATTCCACATAGATGCTGTTTTGTAAGGGGTGCCCAACTGCATACCCAAGTATTTCAAAGGCAAACTACCCACCCTACATTGAAGAATGGTAGCCAACACATCTATATTTCCAACCTCCCCAACCAGAACAATCTCACTCTTCCCCACATTAACTTTCAAATAAGGTTGGTGTTTTTGTGGATACAGTTGTGTTTTTTGGTGGAGCTCGACGTAGTTGTGTTATGGTACCTGCAAATTCAAACCGGGCTGGGTGGTGCTTGTTTTCTAAAGAATTAGATAGTTTCCTAGCAAGTTCTAACACTGTTGGGGTGGAAGGGAGGACTTTCGGTGGAGCTGCTGATGGTGGAGGACATGATGGGAATAAACTTTTCAAAATTGGCAACTAGCGGAAGTTAAGGAAATTTGAAAATTCTAGAGCTTATTTGGGACATAACGTGTTCAAGGGCGAAACTGCTGCTGTGACAGTTTCTAAAAGAAATGGCAAACCCACGCATGATTTCATGTTCAAGGTACTGACACCTTGGCACTGACGGTGTCTTCATCTGAAGGGGGTAAAAGGGTGGTGTCTTGGATGAACCCACTGGATTCCCACAAGTCCATTAAAAGTGGGAACCCAGATGGAGGTAATCGACTTGTCTCTTGGGTGGATCAAGTGAAGTTATAGAGGCCTGTTGTTGTAGGGCCTATGGTTACTAAGTCCCAAGCCCAAGCCCAAGCCCAAGCCCCCTTAGCTTTCCCGATAAATATTAAAACCCATTTAGAGGCAGAACATACCTGCGATCCAAATGGGTTGAATGAGGTCTGTGTTCAAGACATGAGTGGGTCAGGCGAGTCTTCGAGGGAGCCTAGGGTAGCGGTGGTGGCGCCAATTGTGGGATTGGAAGCTCCGATGAGGGCAAAACCCTTGTCTAGCCCTATTCCGGTGGTTCACGCCCCTCAAAGATGAGACTATCTAGCACAACCCTTAATCTATTTGCCAACACTTTAGACAGCAGCTTGTACACACTCCCTACCAAACTAATAAGCTGAAAATCCTTAACATCAATAGCATTATTTTTCTTGGGAATTAGAGTGAAAAACGAGGCATTTAAAGACCTATCAAACACTGAATACCTGTGAAAGTGCACAAAAACAGCCATAAAATCCACCTTTACCACACTCCAACATTTTTGAAAAAAAGCCATGGTGAAACCATTTGGTCCAAGTGCTTTATCCCCCTCCATCTCCATCAAAACCTGGATCACCTCTTCTTTAGAGAACTCCCTCTCCAAGGCCAACCTTTCATCCTCTCCAATGCAAGCAAAATCCAGTCCATCCACAATTGGACGCCAAATATCTATCTCTTTGTAGAGATTATGATAGAACTGAACCACCTGAGATTGTACAATAGGTCCATCCTCATATACGACACCATCAACCTCAATGCTTCTAATGTGATTAGCTCTTCTGTGAGAGTTCGCTAGTCTATCTCCCTCCTTCACATACAGAGCACGAGACTTATGTCTCCAAAAAGTCTCTTCTAAAGTGGCTAAAGCTACAATATCACCTTTAACCTGAGATCGGCAGGAATCTTCCTCATTAGAGAGGCCCCGCAATTCTTCCTTAGCATCTAGACCCATTAATTCAGCCAGCAAACACTTCTTCCTAAATGCCAAATCTCCAAATTCCTCCTTATTCCACTTCTTAAGGTCTTCTTTCAGAGCCTTTAATTTTTGAGCTAGAACGAAACTAGGGGAGCCCAAAAAGCTATACCCCTCCCACCAATGTTTGACTCTCTCGAGAAAGCCCTCAGCTCTTAGCCACATATTCTCAAACTTAAAAGCACAGCGACCCCTATCCACTCCACCAACTTCCACCAAGAGCGGACAATGATTAGAAATAACATAAGGGAGCACCATTTGAGACACATTCTCGAAATGATCCACCCAATCCACAGAAACTAGAGTCCTATCAATACGGGACATAGCTTGCGGCTCAGCATCTCTAAACTAGGTGTAAGTAGCCCCGTCCAATGGTAAATCCACTAGATAATTATTCTCAATAAAGCCCGAGAATGCAAACATGGCTGGGCTAAAAGACTCACAATCAAGCCTCTCGCAAGGGTATCTAATAATATTAAAATCACCAAATAAAAACCAAGCTATGTTCCACCAGACACGTACCTTGGACAGCTCCTCCCACAAAGCAACCCTATGATGATCAGCATTGGGACCATAAAGACCAGTGCAGCCCTAGAAATTACAAATAGACTTACCTGGAAATACATGGGCAAAGTTTTGGATTTTGAATCACCCTTCTTGCAGTGCCTCTACAGATCAATGACGCTTCTCAACTGTAATCATGAACACGAAGAAATTCAAAAATCAAGATGGAACTTTCTTTTATAAGAATTTAGAATATAATTAAGTTACAGAATCTAAACTCCTAGCAAGCAAATGAACCATCAAAGTCAATAAAAAGTGTCCTATTAACTAGATAAAGCCATAAACCACTACATGCATATCCAAGCTTCACAACAACATATTCCCACCAACCCTCAAAATCCAAATCCCTAAAAAAAAAAAAAAAAAAAAAAAAAACCACTGAAGCTTCACAATAAGTTATTATATATGATTATTTAATTGTAATTATTTAGTACACCATGATGGGAAGAAACTTTTCAAAATTGGCAACTAGCGGAAGTTAAGGAAATTTGAAATTCTAGAGCTTATTTGGGACATAACGTGTTCAAGGGCGAAACTGCTGCTGTGACAGTTTCTAAAAAAAATGGCAGACCCACGCATGATTTCATGTTCAAGGTACTGACACCTTGGCACTGACGGTGTCTTTATCTGAAGGGGGTAAAAGGGTGGTGTCTTGGATGAACCCACTGGATTCCCACAAGTCCATTAAAAGTGGGAACCCAGATGGAGGCAATCGACTTGTCTCTTGGGTGGATCAAGTGAAGTTATAGAGGCCTGTTGTTGTAGGGCCTATGGTTACTAAGTCCTAATCCCAAGCCCAAGCCCCCTTACCTTTCCCGATAAATATTAAAACCCATTTAGAGGCAGAACATACCTGCGATCCAAATGGGTTGAATGAGGTCTGTGTTCAGGACATGAGTGGGTCAGGCGAGACTTCGAGGGAGCCCAGGGTAGCGGCGGTGGCGCCGATTGTGGGATTGGAAGCTCCGATGAGGGCGAAACCCTTGTCTAGCCCTGTTCCGGTGGTTCGCGCCCCTCAGAGATGAGACTATCTAGCACAACCCTCAATTTATTTGCCAACACCTTAGACAACAGCTTGTACACACTTCCTACCAAACTAATAGGCCGAAAATCCTTAACATCAATAGCATTATTTTTCTTGGGAATTAGAGTGAGAAACAAGGCATTTAAAGACCTTTCAAACACTGAATACCTGTGAAAGTGCACAAAAACAGCCATAACGTCCACCTTTACCACACTAAAATTTTTGAAAAAAAGCTCTGGTGAAACAATCTGGTCCAAGTGCTTTATCCCCCTCCATCTCCATCAAAACCTGGATCACCTCTTCTTTAGAGAACTCCCTCTCCAAGGCCAACCTTTCATCCTCTCCAATGCAAGCAAAATCCAGTCCATCCACAGTTGGACGCCAAATATCTGTCTCTTTGTAGAGATTATGATAGAACTAAACCACCTAAGATTGTACAGTAGGTCCATCCTCATATAAGACACCATCAACCTCAATGCTTCTAATGTGATTAGCTCTTCTATGAGAGTTTGCTAGTCTATCTCCCTCATTCACATACAGAGCACAAGACTTATGTCTCCAAAAAGTCTCTTCTAAAGCGGCTAAAGCTACAATATCACCTTTAACCTGAGATTGGCGGGAATCTTCCTCGTTAGAGAGGCCCCGCAATTCTTCCTTAGCATCTAGACCCATTAATTCAGCCGGCAAACACTTCTTCCTAAATGCCAAATCTCCAAATTCCTCCTTATTCCACTTCTTAAGGTCTTCTTTCAAAGCCTTTAATTTCTGAGCTAGAACGAAACTAGGGGAGCCCAAAAAGCTATACCCCTCCCACCAATGTTTAACTCTCTCAAGAAAGCCCTCGGCTCTAAGCCACATATTCTCAAACTTAAAAGCACAGCGACCCCTATCCACTCCACCAGCTTCCACCAAGAGCGGACAATGATCAGAAATAACATGAGGGAGAACCCTTTGAGACACATTCTCGAAATGATCCACCCAATCCATAGAAACTAGAGTCCTATCAATACGGGACATAGCTTGCGGCTCAGCATCTCTAAACCAAGTGTAAGTAGCCCCGTCCAATGGTAAATCCACTAGATAATTATTCTCAATAAAGCCCAAGAATGCAAACATGGCTGGGCTAAAAGACTCACAACCAAGCCTCTCGCAAGGGTATCTAATAATATTAAAATCACCCAATAAAAACCAAGCTGTGTTCCACCTGACACGTACCTTGGACAGCTCCTCCCACAAAGCAACCCTATGATGATCAACATTGGGACCATGAAGACCAGTGCAGCCCTAGAAATTACAAATAGACTTACTTGGAAATACATGGGCAAAGTTTTGGATTTTGAATCACCCTTCTTGTAGTGCCTCTACAGATCAATGGCACTTCTCAACTGTAATCATGAACACGAAGAAATTCAAAAATCAGGATGGAACTTTCTTTTATAAGAATTTAGAATATAATTAAGTTACAGAATCTAAACTCCTAGCAAGCAAATGAACCATCAAAGTCAATAAAAAGTGTCCTATTAACTAGATAAAGCCATAAACCACTACATGCATACCCAAGCTTCACAACAACATATTCCCCCCAACCCTCAAAATCCAAATCCAAAAAAAAAAAAAAAAAAAAACTGAAGCTTCACAATAAGTTATTATATATGATTATTTAATTGTAATTATTTAGTACACCAGGAGCCACATTTCTTCCCCTCACATAAGAATAAGTCTCACTAATTAAATTCATGGTAGGTCTTGTCATTCATGTGAGAGGAGAGAGCATTACTCAAAGAGTATTGTATAACTTTCCATTATTTAGATAGATATAAAATTACTTAAAATCTAAATTAGTTCCAGCATAATTCAAAAGTAAATGGGAGATTGTCTAAGTCAAACTTATTCAACTCCAAAGAAATCCTGAGATGAATTAAGTCTAATCTTATATCTAGAACATGTTATCATAAGATAACACTCACTTTGGTCAAAGTAAGAGCACATCATAATTTAAAAGCACATCATAATTTAAAAGCACATCTTAAATTATGATATGTTCGATTGATTCTTGATGTGAATTTCATGTAAGAGAATAGAATCATGTGCATTCAGGTCAATGTAATGCAAACACAACTTTTTGAGTGAAGTTGAGTTTTTGAATCATCTTTTTTGAAATTGAAACTATAAACATCCTAGATAGAGCAACAAATCAAAGATTCCAAGATACTACCATCATAATTACTTCAAGTCCAGCCCAAGATTTACACTTAACTATGCCGATGCCATTTTACAAGAAACGTAGTTGGCAGAATATAACTAAAAGATATCACTTATATCCCTGGAAAATCATCTTTTTAGGGTGTAGGGTAAACCCCTCTCACCAAGAATGCTGCTTGAAAGTTACAGAAAGGCATGAATCAGCAACCCAGTCAAAGTCATTGGTAGAAAAACAACTACTAGTCCCATACTGACGTATATCAATTCCAGTTCATGGAAAATCAACCAGCTTTCAATTTCAGTTTGTTATTTTACCCATTTAGAGTCAAATTATACACAAAAATTATTTTTTGGTAAGTAAAAACTTTTTACATTCCATACACAGGAAACAATTTTCGAAAGCTCAACATGGATCCAACCAAAGGCTAATGACTACACATACATTATTGAACATATAAAATGCATTAATAGGAAATACCCTACCTTCTACTTCATTTCTAATTTTCTAGATTGTGAATTATCTAAATCCGAACAATCTCTTAAGTAGAAGCATAAGATCTAATCAAACTTTAAGCTATAATTTTAATTACAAAGAGACAGACATTTAAATATTTCCCTAGTTCCATTGTTGCATGACCATGACCCAAGTTGCATAATGGCATATTCCTTAACCACATAAGTTTGAAAATTGAAATAATAAGAAAATTCACAAAAATGAAACAAATTTGAAGCAATTAAAATGTTACATAGAGAATAATTTGAGTATAATTGAAAAGTAGTGCCACACAAACAAATTACATAGACAAAAATAGAGTTCACCACACCTTCAATAAATGCAAATCTTTCTCAATCTCTGGGGTGATGGTTTGTGCAGGCAAGTCAAACCTATGTACATTTTACCAACAAAAAAAAAATGTAATTATTGATAGCAGGAAAAAAAATTATAAATGAACAAATCTTGTTAGTTGAGACCCCAAAAAAAAACTAAATTCCTCCAGCCATTTACACCTAAGACTATTTGAGGAGAGATTTAGTGATTAAGTTGAAAGTTGAAACTTAAATATGCTAAATACACCCTAACACAATATTTAGAACCCTTAACACAAAGTTTTATGGCTAAGTTGATTTTAACACTAAACTAAACAATACATTCCAAGTGTGAGTTACTTAGCAAATTTCTAGCTATTAGCTAAAACTTAACTAATAGTTCATAAGCACTACCCAACACTTCATGAGCTCGAGAATGTGAAGCACAAAATTTATACATTATAAATAAATTGAAATTAATTAAAACTCACCAATATTCTACTTTTTCATACTAGAAAGCCTAACTACATCAGCCACTACAGTTGGCTTTGATGCTCCAACAACCATTATATAGCCCCAAACATCATTCCAAATTCAGAGGTTAGAGCAAATGGCTAATTATTTACAAAGGAGTAGAACAATCTCATCAAGTCACAACAATAAATTAAAGAAATAAAAAGCCTACCTATTATTATTGATCACTCATCTAGCCTGGAAGAAGAACAGCATCAACTTTATCTACTCCAAACATCCCCAAAATTGGATAGAGTGGAAGTCCCCGCAAATAATTCAAACATAACTTAGCGCTATTTGTTCTAAAAAACATTTAAGCATAAATCAACTTCAAATTCTAATGGATGTGGCTGAAGCTTAGGACCCACAGCCTCATTCTCCCTTTATCTTTTTTTCTTTATTTTCTTGGTAAATATTGCTCTTTGAAGAAGTCAACAATAAGCAAAATTAGACACAGCAAGCAAGGGAAAAAAATTTTTAAAACATGAGTAAGAAGTGCAAAGAAAGCAAGAAAGAAATTAAACCTATAAACAATACGCACACAAAATTTGTTGTATATCAAAGAAAATGACATATTTGTCAGTTCATGGAGTCATACAAGTAGTTAAGTTGTCTACAATCACAGAATAAATTAATTATGTTATATGTAAAGGAAGAATCATGCTCTATAGACTATAATTATGAAATTATATACTAGTTTAAGTCATCAAGAATATGTCAATCAGTTCGTTCATATTGAAGACTAATTGTGCAAGTATCACCAGAATTTGATAATTTGTGGTTGAGATTTTCTTTCTTAAGTTTGGATGGAGGGGGAAGGAGGGGGGAATAGTGGAGAGTAGAGTAGTTTTGGCTTAGTCTTCTTCTTCTTCTATTCTGTTTAGAATTGGTTTTTTATTGAGTATTTGGGTTAATCTCCATATTTATAACCAAATTATTCATTTCCATAAAAATTTGATTTTAAATAGCCATAATATAACTACTCAGATTTATGATCATATATCAAATTTAAAAGGAATTTCATCGAACATATATCATGCAACACCAAAAGAACATGTAATTTTAGATTTAAATAAATATTATCAGAAAATTTTCTGTTATAACCAAATTAATAATTTCCATTAAAAAATTAATTTTTTACAACCATAGTATAGCTACTCAGATTTATCACAACGCCGGGGGGGGGGGGGGGGGGGGGGGAAGGGGAATGGTTGAGTGAAGATCTCACATCAAATTTAATAGTAATTTCATCAAGCATATGTCATGCAACACCAAACGAACACCTATAGAATAAGTTAATTCAAAGCAACCCAAAAAGATGATGATTCAGAAAAAGCACTTACCATTTCATCCCATCTAGCAATCAAGTTCCCAACAGATAAGCCCATGAGTACAGAATATTGGCCAACAGCTTTGATGACCCTGAAACTGAAATTCTACATTTTGATTGAACGACGAGAAAAATAGTATGAGACCCAAGATAAAAATAAATAAATAAAAACCAAATTTCAACCACAAATTTAAAACTATCTTAACATTAAAAATAAATAAATAAATAAAAAGAAAAACCCACCACCAAATTTCAACCACAAATCTAAAACTATCTTAGGAGACAGAGTTTTGATTAAAATTGACAAAACCCACCACAGGCTCCAAAACCATCAGACTATGCTGATCGTTCAAAAGAAAAACACTCCCAAACATTACCCTAAATCACATTTAACGGGAAAATTTATAAAACAAACTTAAAAAATTACTGGTGATGTTTTCGGAGGAGAACTGGTCTGACGTTGGGGAGGTGGACGAGGCGCTGCTGCTTGGTGAACGCCGATCTCCGCCGACTTTGTCCTTCCGGCGATACTTGATCTCCACCGGCCTTCTCCCTCTCTCTTTGTGCTGCGTTCTTTCTCCCTCTCTCTCTTCTATTTTCTCTGATGTGATAAATGTGTAAGAGCATCCACATCAGTATACACATTTATTCAAATAAAATATTCATTTTTTTAACAGTATCATCTCTCTTACTGACCCAACACAACCCACACACGGTCATCTCTCACTGACCCGAAACAACCCAAACAACCACACAGCCACCATCGGAACAATCGGAACCCACACAAGATCGACAGATCGGCGATGGGAAAAGGACGTGTTGGCCTACAACAGCAGCGATTCCATCAAGAACAGGAATAATTTCCATTTCTGTTTCGGGTTTGGCTTCATGCTTGTTAATTTCACAAAGAGAAAGGTTAGCCGAAATATCGGCCGAAATGGGAAGTGGGTTCAGGAATTTGAGGTGATTTGAGGCCGAAACTGAAGGAATTGAGAATTGGGTATCCCAGAAAGACCCATAAAAGCATGAAGTTTCGGTGAGAAACATGAACTGTATCGGGCGATAAAATCGGTTCGGACTTAGGGAAGAACGGAACGGTTTGGAATTGCTGTTGTAGGCCAGCAGATCGGCGGCGTGGGACGGCGAGAAAGTTGATCGGAGAGAGTGAGGTGAAAGGGAAATGAGAAAAAGAGAGTGAGGTGAGTCAGAGGTAGAGATAGGAGAGAGAAAAAAAGAATAAAAAATTCATTTTCATCCGTCTGCGTAAAGTTGTGCAAAATGAAAAAACTAACTCATTTTCCACTTTTTGAGGGTAAAAAGAAAAAAAAAAAAAAACTCATATAAGTGAGTGTAAAATTATATATAAATGCATAATTGTATGTACATTTAATATTTTAATAATTTTTTATTTGCTCCTTTTTTTCTCTCTTTTTTATTTGCAAAACAAACCCTCCCTCCTATGTTCTTTCTTCCTCTGATACACACACTCCCACAAACATAAAATCAAAAATCAACTACAAAATCAACAAAAAAAAAATCAACCACCAAAACAAAATTGTTGGATTGGTGATCGGTGATCATGGGTCATGGATTGGAGAGGCGATTTGGATCGGTGATATGAATTGGTGTTGATGGAGATCGATAATGGGTTGATGTGGATCAGTGTTGATGGAGATTGGTGATAGGGATCGGTGTTGATGGAGATCAATGATGGGTTGATGTGGATCAGTGTTGATGGAGATTGGTTTTGATGGAGATCAGTGTTAATGGAGTGCTTGTAATGGGTTGACGGAGAAGGGGAAAGAAAAAGATTCTCAAAAAAAAAAAAAAAAGAGGAAGGAGAAGAAAGAGAGGCAGAGATAGAGATAAGGATGATGTGAAGAAGAAGGGGGTGTATTCAAAGGAAAAAGAATGGTGTTGATGGAGTGCTTGTGATGGGTTGACGAAGAAGAGGAAGGAAAAAGATTCTAAAAAAAAAAAAAAAAAAGAAAAGAAGAAAGAAAGAAGTAGAAGGAGAAGAAAGAGAGGCGGAGATAGAGATAAGGATGGTGTGAAGAAGAAGGGGGTGTATTTAAAGGAAAAAGAAGCGTTAGGCGGGGGTAGGTGAGAAATAATAAAAATAGTGAGGGAAAATATTATTTTAATAAAAAAATGTGTATAATAAATAAACTGATATGGGTGTTTTGTAAAAATAATAGTGTAAAATAGAAAAAGTAGGTTTTTTGTGTAAAATAGACGGAATCTTTTGCACCAATGGATGTAATTGCTCTAACCGTGCATATATGCATTATTACTGTTTATTTACACAACCATAATGTGTATTTGCACATTTTTGTAACCACTGATGTGATTACTCTAACTGTAAAGTAAATAGAATAATGTGTCTCAATTTTTCCTTCTTTTTTTTTTTTTTTTGGATAAAAAGAACTGTTGAAGTTGAGTAATCAATTGGGTGTGAAAATGTGTGGTCTTTAAAATTTTGGTTTTTTTTTTTGGGTATGTAATCATGTGATATGGTATTTAATATTAGATAGGTTTCTTTTTTTGAGAAAAAATAGAAAGAGATAACTAATTAATTAATTGTAAGTTATTTAATTATTAAATGACACTAATAATAATAATAATCTAAAAAAAAATAAGTTGTAAAAAATTTAATGCATAAATTCATTCCAAATTACATAGATTTGATAAATTTCAAGACTTATATAGATTTGATAAATAAAAAATAATGCAAGCATGAAAAATATGATCACTAAAAAAAAAACCATTGGAAAGTATGATTGTTGAAAAAATTTAAAATGTTACCATTGGGGGATTTAAAAATATAGTTATTGGCAATTAGAAAAATATAATAGTTGGCAATGCATAAAGAAATATTAAAAAAAAGAATAAATAAAAATTAAAGAAAGAATAAAAAAATAATATTTAAATGGGATAGAGAATTTGTTGGAATGTATATTTAAAAAAATAAGTAGGTAAAAGGTAAATGTAACTGTTCACTCTCCAAACAGTATAAAAATTTAGGGAAGCTGTTGGAGATGCTCTTACACTATTTGGTTCAATGGAAGGGAAGGGAAAGGAAGAGAAGAGAAAAGAAAAGTAAGGAAAAGAAAAAAGAGTGGGGGAAAGAAAGTATTTCCTTTAGTGTGTTTGGATACGAAGAGAAATAGAAAGGAAAGATGTGAGATATAAATGTCATTTCACAAAAATAGACAAGACCTTTTGAGGGTATAAGGGTAATTTTAAGGGAAAAAAATAATGGAATCTACAAAATCCTTTTTCCCTCCCATTCTTCCTTCTTTTTGTTTTCTTTTCTAACCAAACAAAGGAAAGTCATTCCTTTCTTTTTTTTTTTTTTTTCCTTCCTCTTTCATCAAACCAAACAAAGCCTTAATCCACAAAACAAAAAGGCACGTGTTTTCGGTGTTTTTAAAAGTAATCACAAGATAAATTTGTATAGTTACGTGAATTAGTAAACAAAAAGCTTAACATTTTGCTTTTATATTATTATATATGAGAAATGTTAATTCTACAACATTTTCATAATATTTTCAAAACAAATTCTATGTGGTAAGTTGTTATTGGTGGGGTAAAAAAGTAATTTCAATAGTAGGTTCAAATTAGAACAAATAACAATTAACCACCTATAATTTGTTGTGAAAATGTTGTGGACGTAGCACCTCTCTTATTATATGGATTTAGATTTTGATATAGATATAGATTACTGTAATTTGGGGTTAGTGGAAGTACATTCACTTGAACAAGAAAAATAAAACATTCCCCAGAGACAACAATATTTAATGTGGTTAGTCGATTTCACGCATTCATCCTTCTTTTATATTAGTAACATAATATTTAAATTTTTATAAAATTTTAATTACCAAAGTTTAATGATTAGTAAAAACATAACTTGAAATTTTAGAATAATAATGCAAAGTTTTTAAGTAACAAAATACTTAAAAATGCAAATCTCTCCACAACTGGTTGGAAAACTTAAAAAAAAAAAAAAGGTCATGCCTAATATTTCATAATACTCTCTAAATAAAAATTTTAAACAATGGACTTTAATTTTGAATGGGAGAATAATTTTGGAAACCTACCCTTAAGCAAAGGACATGTTAGCACATAACAATTTTAACATCAACTTAATAGAATTTGATCAAACAAATGTCAGAGGGGGAAAATAAATTTTCCCTTCAAGTTTGAGATAGATTGCAATTAGCCACAATACCATCCTAGGTTCCTCATGTTGGCATATTTGGATTGAAAGCTTTAGATATCTCTAAATAATGTAGGGGAAAAAGCTTGAAAACGTGTTTCAAGTTTGAAAGACTTTACTTTCTCAAAAAAAAAAAAGTTTGAAAGACTTTAATCCTATGTTTCACTAATTTTGGTAGTTGTTGGATCTTCTCTTTTTCTTTTTCTTTTTCTTTTTCTTTTTTTTTAATTGGAAAATTTAGAAATTTTGGATATTTTCAAGACTTGGAAATTTATGGTCTCGTGAGTTACCGCAATAACATGTGAAAGTGAACAAAAGACCCTCTAAGTCTAACACGAGTATCACGGTGGACGTACGGGAGGAGCATTACCGCAATAATATGTCTCAATGAGTCAATGTCAATCTAATCCCTCATTTACGCTTACTTTGATTGGACGCTTAACAATTCTTTACTATATCATCTCTAGCCCTCCACTAAAAAAATGTTTCATGTTTGGAAGACTGAAAATCTATTAAACTTTCAGTGTTCCACTGACTTTAAATTAGGTTAAATTTCACTGACTTTGGTTACAAATTTGGATCTTCAATAGACTTTGAAAACTATGGTCTTCCCCGTATAATTGAAAATTATAGACTTCAGGATTCTATGTTGCGCACTTAGGCTAAATATGAATTATGTCGTTAACATTTGTTTGATTGTTTGTTTTTTCTTCTTTTTCTTCTCCCTTTTGTTTTACTTTTCTTTTAACAAATGGATCTACCAATGAACCTCTTGTCTAGTGGCATTGGGTTGCTGTAATCCCATATCAAATTCTCTCATCTTTCACTTTACTTGGTTTACTATATAAAAGATTAATTAAACTTCAAATATCTTTTGAAATGGTCAAGAATCAAGATGACACAGTTTGCTCCGTACTTTGTTCGATGTCTATTCAAGACAAAATCTCTTATTAAAAGTATGTGGTTAAATAATTAAATTTGCTACATTCTAATGATTTAAGCTTTTGGGCAATCAGTAATTTAAAATTGTATCAAAGCAATTTTAAAAGAGAAATCCCACCTTACTGTAAAGATAACTTGGAAATGTACATGCATATGTAATATTTTAATAACTAAGTGGGTGAAGGCAAAGAGTCTTCCAAAGTATATTATCAAAAAAAAAAAAAAGTCTTCCAGTATGAAGCAGATAAAAAAATGTTAATAGTCCGTTTGGATTAAAGGAGAGAAAAGGGAAATAGAATAAAGTATAATAGATTTGGCCCAAAATTAGTCTATTTTCAACCAATTCTACTCTACTCCCCCTCCTTCCTTTTACTTCTCCTAATTTCCTCCTTAATTGAAACCCTTAATTTAGTAACTTTGCCTTTATCTCTTAAATTTGTGTGGGACAAAATAATAGCACTGCTCTTTTAAAAGTCATTGATCTGGCAGATTCTTTCATGCTTTGGAAACGTGTTTCACCATTACAAGACTTTAACAAGCCTGGTTTTGGACTATAATTTGTGGACGTTTAACTTGCGAAGACTTTGGAAGTCATATTTTTCTGCAGGGTCAATATATTATTACCTACCCTGAATTTTGGACCATAGAATTGTTTGTTTAGATTGCTGAGTCGTTGCTGATTGAACGTGGGCAAGCAATCTTTGAACGCGTACCAATCATATTTTCTAGGTGTCTGAATTAATCATGCTAGATAGAACATGTAGAAATGGTATTCTCAGGGATTGTTTAATGTCATCTATTTCTTTTTGCTCAAATTATTTTAATTTTTAACAAAAACAAAATTGAAAATTACCTGAAAATTTTTGAATAAAAATTATATATATTACAAATTATATCCTCTAATTTTATTTCATTTTGTTTCTTTAATTTTAATTTTATAATTTTTTTCAATTTAGACATTTCATCAATTCAGTAACCAATTTTAAATTTATTTATTTATTTATATTTTTCACTTTTCAAAGCAATACTGTTTTAATGGACTTGACAATTGGGGATTGGATGCCAAGAGTTTTGTAAAAAATTGGTTGTTAAGACATCTAAAGTTTAAATCTTCTCAATACTAAGTAGATATATTAATTATTAAAATAATTTAATTTAAATGAAACTCTATTACCAAAATAGTAAGTTGCTTATTAATTTTAAGATGTTTATTCCATGTAAAACTCGGATTGAAATCAGGTGCAATATGCAATTGTAATGAGTGGTCAAGGTCGAGAGTTGGAAAAAACAACTTTCAATCTCAACCATTAAATAAAATAATATTAAAAAGAAGTAAAAAGTTAAAGTTAAAAAATAAGAATGTAAAAATTTTTGTGAAGGAAATGAGGTTAATTGCACGGTATAATTGCACTGGATCTCAATCCGTAAAACTCTATTACCTAAGCTTTAATAAATTTAATATTCTATTAAACCTTTTTTTTTTTTTTTTGAGAGAGTTTAAATCTATGGCATTTACTTCTGATAATAACTTTTCATCATCAAACCAAGACACTAATCGGTTTTTGGTATAAACGGAAATTGAATCCCAAATCTCTTAAGTTCATTCATTAAAAATTAAAAAATAAAATAAAATTTAATATTTATTTTTTGATCATCTAATCTAGTTTTGTATTTTAACGTAGTAAACTACATGTTACATGTTGTGCTCAAGTCGAGTGACTTAAGATATATTGCACGTAAAATTAAAGAGCTTTTTTCCATGTGACTAACTAATTAATTTACTCATGATTCACTAATTATTAAAACGGTTTCAATAGTATTAGTAAAATGTTTTTTTTTTTTTACTTAAAATTTTAATTTATGGCACAAGAATTCTACTAGTATACATAAAATTAAATAATTTTATTAGGGGATAATAAAACAAATATGCAAGATAATCAATAAATAGGATATTAAACATTAAATAATTTAAATGAACGTGTACCTTTTATGCAAGATACAGTGGGATGAGCAAAATCTGTCCCATCCAATTGCCTATTTTAATGGGAAAATTTTGCAAAGAATAGAACACACAAAATAGATCAAACAATGCCGAGATTGTCAATGTAACAACTAAGAAAAGTTTAATTATTGGCTTTATCTCTTAAAATTAGCACAAGAGGAAATATATATATATATATATATATATATATATATATATATATCACTACTGTTTTTTTGAGTCTTTGATCTCCCAAATACCTTCAATCTTGAAAACGTGTGGGACAGAGGTATAAAATCGTGAAGAACATTTCACCATGTCGTTTGTAATAATTTTTTGGAATTTTGAATACTTGGAAAGTTATTTTCGTTTGGTGTTCATTTTTTTTTTTTTTCTAGAAGTAAAGATTTGGAAAGTTAAGTGTTATAGTCTTCCTTCTATTATCCAGCGTGAAATTTGGACTATAAAATAGTTTGTTTCAATTTGCAAAGTTGCAAATTGCAGATGTAAGAATCATGTTATCTAGGTCCCTGTATTGACCCAACAATCATGTTATCAATTTATCATGTTCATGTGGCAATGATGTTATCATATAGCAATCATGTTATACGGATCTCTATTTCTTTTCTTTTTACTCAAAATTAAATAGTAATGTCTAAATAAATACAAACGTAATTTAATTTATTTATATAACAAATAAGAGGGAGGAAGGACAAAATTGAAGATTAAATCATATTTACATTTTGATTTAGTTTTTTTAGATATACAAATAAGTTATTTATTAATATAAAAAATAAAATGGGAATTATCTTTTCTGTTATACTATCTCACTTACCCTATACCAGCTTTAGACGAACTTTTTTTGTTCAAGTTTTAGTTCATTGATTCATTATATATATATGTGTGTGTGTGTGTGTTCGTAATAAATTTATTTCTAACCGGTTCAACCCAGCGGAGACCATAACTACGATTATCAGCCACAAGTCAGAATTCTAGTCCCTAGTGTTAGCGTATTTTTTGGGTTGTGCACTTTAATTTTATTTACCTTCTCATAAATTTAAAAGACTTTATTCTAGTAAAAGTCTTTGGCCAATGAGATGGAAAATTTAGGTCTCGTGTATCCTCAAAATGAGAAAATTAAAAGGTCTTGTGGGTCACTTGTCAAAGACATGGAAAATGTTCTCATTGGAAATGTTGTCACTTGTCAAAGACAGGAAAAATTAATCTCTTTTTGATTACTTTATTAAATTTTATTTTTTACTGGATGGGTTACTCTATTTTGTTTATTTATAAGAACTAGTTTTGAAAGTGAAAAAAAAAAAATTAGATTATCCGACTTAGATTTAAAAAATTAAAAAGTACTTATAAACAAGTATCATAATAATCTCATATACTTATTAAAAGGTCTTGTGGGTCACTTGTCAAAGACATGGAAAATGTTTTCAGTGGAAATGTTGTCACTTGTCAAAGACAGGTGTAAAGTTGTAATTTACAACTATGTTTTGTTGGCTTTTATTCCGTGCCAAATTTGATTGTAATTATGTTCAATCGTTTAAAACCCTGTATTTGTTGTAGGATTTGTTGTAAGGGTTGTGTGATAGAGAGAGTGTTGAAGACTCAAGCATTTGAAGAATTGAAGGATTCTCGCGGGTATCTCGCGACCAAGCATCCCGCGAAGTGAATCATGTGCATGGCACATGCTGGAATGCGAAGAGTCAGGCCAGGTGGAGACAACTGTGTCTCGCGAGTATCTAGCGGGTAAGGCCTTCCCGCGAGACACCCGCGAGGTAAGCTGTTCTGCTAGCCTGTACTTTTTGAGTCACACCTTTTGCACCTCTCCTATATATACCATCATTACCCACAATTGTTGAGGAATGCTTCAGAGAGAAAAACCCTAGCCAAACACATTGGTAATTAGAGATTGTCTTCCCCATCTTTCTCTATACACTTGCTTGTGGTATCTCCTCAACCCTTCCCTCTCCATTATCCATATCTTTGAGAGGTTGATAGCCCAAACACTTACCACACCTTTGAGAGTGCTGAGTGACGTTTTGGTGCTGCTGGGAAGCATTGGAAGAAGCCTTGAATGGCAGATGCAACATGGAGCTTGTTGCGGGATCCGGATAACTAAGACAAGACACGGTTCCGAGAAGCCTTGTTGGAGTAGGAGCTTGGAGGGCTTAGGTACATCGGGTAGACTAGGCTTGGAGGGTCTTTTGCTAATCCATGTATCCCAACTGATTGTCTAGTGGATCGATTTCCGCTTGGAGGGCGGCAGAGAGGTTTTTCGTCGAGTTCTTCGGTTTCCTCTTCGATAACACGTCTCGGTGTTATTTGTGTTTGCATCCTTCTTCCCTACTCTTGTTCATTTCATTTTTACTGCTGAGTTGCTTTAAATATGAATTAGAGTAGTTGTTTTGCTTATACGCTTGTGTTTACACTATTCCGCACTTGTCATTAAGTTAGTGTAAAATCAACCAAGCCGTAATTTGATTTTGGGGGTCTAAACCGCTCGTGTGTTTTCAACACATTTTCGAGCTTTCAACAGGAAAAATTAATCTCTTTTTGATTACTTTATTAAATTTTATTTTTTACTGGATGGGTTACTCTATTTTGTTTATTTATAAGAACTAGTTTTGAAAGTGAAAAAAAAAAAAAAAAATTAGATTATCCGACTTAGATTTAAAAAATTAAAAAGTACTTATAAACAAGTATCATAATAATCTCATATACTTTAGATCGAGATTCACTCATATTGATACCTTTAGTGGATATATTTTTAAATTTTTATTACCATTAGCTTATAAAAATAAATGTTGAATTGCTCAGTTCTCATTTGCTACAGAAAAGAGTCAAAAGACCTGTCCATGTTTCTACCGAAAGTCCTCTTTTTAAAGTCATTGATCTGTTGCGAGATTCCTTCATCCTTCGTAAACGTATTTCACCATTACAAGAATTTAACCAGCCTGAATTTTGGATTATAATGTGTTGACGTTTTACGTGAAAAGACATGGGAAGTCATGTTTTTCTGCGGGGTCCATCTATTATTACCTATCCTGAATTTTGGATTATAGAATTGTTTGTTCATACTACTGAGTCGTTGCAGATTGAATATGTAGCAAGCAATCATTAAACGCGTAGCAATCATATTGTCTGGGTGTCTGAATTAACCATGCTAGAAATGGTATTAGCGGGGATGGTTTAATGTCATATATTTCTTTTCGCTCAAATCATTTTTATTTTTAACAAAAACAAAATTGATAATTACATGAAGAAAATTTTAATAAAAAAATTATATATATTACAAATTATATCCTCTAATTTTATTTGTTTCTTTAATTTTCATATTTTTTATTTATTTATATAATGTTGAATTTAATCAACTATTTTGTTGACTTTATTCAGTACCAATTTGCTTATAATTCAGCATTTAGAAACCATGTATTTAGGTGGAAATTATGCAAGGGTAATGTGTGAGAGAGTGTAAAGAAAAGCTCAAGAGTGTGCACTTAGCAGGGCCTCGCGACTGGATTTCGCGACTGGCAAGTCGCCAAAGGAGGCACACGTGTGAAGCATGTAGAGGAGTTGAAGAGTCACACTAGCTAGAGCACTACAGGACACAACTTCCAGTTTGGCCATTCTGTTAACTCGGGACTCAGACTCGCGACTCAGTCAAGTCGCGAGGCCAAGTCACCAATTCACTCTGTTTGGGAAAAATTGACCTTTCGCATTCCAAACACATACCAGTATAAATACCCCTTATACCCACGAAATGTAGAGAGCTTCCAGAAAGAATTTTGAAAGAGAAACCCTAGAGGAAAACAAGATTGATTCATCCACAATTTTCATCCTTTGATTCTCCAAATTCCTCTACTCTCAACCTCTTCGTTGATACATCCTTAAGAGGTACATTTAGCCAAATCTTTATCTCACCATACCCATATCTATGAGAAAGTTATTTGGTGTTTGGGAAGCAGTTAGGAAGGGACCAATTGATATTGGTTGATACTATGGGCTATAGTGGAATCCGGTAAGCTAGAGAAGACAAATGTTCGGCGTAACCTTGTTGGAGCAATAAGCTTGGAGGGCTTAGGTACACTGGGTAGATTAGGCTTGGAGGGTCTTCTGCTGTTCATGTATCCCAACTTCATTCTCTAGTGGATTATTGACCGCTTGGAGGGTGGCGGAGAGGTTTTACGCCGAGAATTTCGGTTTCCTCTTCGGTAACACATCACTGTGTTGTCTTTGTGTTTGCATCTCTCTTCCCTTAATCTTTGCCATTTAATTTCTTCTGTGCTTATGATTTTATTTGGTTTAGATTGTTTTATCAATTCTGTGTTAGCTTATTTTCATATTCCGCACATATATTGTTTGATAATAAATTTGAATTGGTAATTTGTTATTTGGGGGTCTAAACGTTCAAGGTGTTTTACACACTATTTGAACATTCAATTTCATTTTCATTTTTTTTTTTTTACAATTTAGTCATTTCATCAGTTCTGTGTCCAATTTTAACTTTATTTATATTTTTCACTTTTCAAAAGAATGTTGTCTTAATGGACTTGACAAATGGATATTGGATGCTAAGAGTCTTGTAGTTCAATTGGTTGACATCTCCTATTATTTTTAAAACATCCAGAGTACAAATCCCCTCACCCGAGTGACTATCTTTTGCTTATGCTAAGTAGATATATTAATTATTACCAAAATATTATGTTGCTTATTAATTGTTAAGATGTTTATTCCAAGTAAAAGTCTATTAACTAAGCTTTAATAAATTTAATATTCTATTACACTTAAAGTTCATATATTAAAAATTAAAAAAATAAAAAAAAAATAAAATTTAATACTTAGTTTTTGATCATCTATTATAATTTTGTGTTTTAATGTAGTAACTTGCATGTTTCATGTCATGCTCAAGCTGTGACTGAAGATATATTGCACGTAAAATTAAAGAGTTTTTGTCATGTGTCTAACTAATTATTAAGATCGTTAATTTACTCATAACTCACTAATTATTAAATGGTTTTGATAGTAATAGTAATTTTTTTTTCTTTCTGTTACATAAAATTTTAATTTATGGCACAAGAATTCTACTAGTATACATAAAATTGAATAATACTGGGCACAGAGAGAGAGAGAGAGAGAGAGAGAGAGAGAGAGAGAGAGAGAGAGAGAGAGATAATAAGTATTTAAGGGATAATAAAACAAATATGCAAGATAATCAATAAATAGGGTATTATACATTAAATAATTTAAATGAATATGTACATTTTATGCAAGATACGGTGGGATGAGCAAAATATGTCCCATCCATTTGCCTATTTTAATGGGAAAATTTTGCATAGAATAGAACACAGAAAATGAATGCCGAGATTGTCAAAGTAACAGCTAAGAAAAGTTTAATTATTGTCTTTATCTCTTAAAATTAGTATGTGAGGATATATATATATATATATATATATATATATATATATATATATATATATATATATATTACTGCTGTTTTTTGAGTCTTTGATCTGCTAGATTCCTTCAATCTTGAAGACGTGTGGCACGGAGGTATAAAATCGTGAAAAAGGTTTCACCATATCTTTTGTAATAATTGTTTGGAATTCCAAAGACTTGGAAAGTTAAGTGTTATATTCTTCCTTCTATTATGCAGTGTGAATTTTAGACTATAAAATAGTTTGTTTCAAATTGCATTGCAAACTAAAGATGTAGGAATCATGTTTTCTGGGTTCCTGTATTGACCTAACAATCATTTTATCAATTTATCATGTTCATGTGGCAATCATGTTATCAATTTATCATGTTCATATGGTAAACATGTTATCATATAGCAATCGTGTTATACGGATCTCTATTCTTTTCTTTTTTCTCAAATAATTTTTTTAAAAGAAACTCATTTATAATTACATATACTCAAATTTACTCCTTAGTATCCCGTACAAGGATCAAGGATAGAGAAAGTCGAAAAAAAAAATATGAAACCATGAAAAATAGTCACCAAAGTATACACAATATGTAGAGTTAGAGACCATATCAATCAAGTAGTCATTAGTGATATCAGTGGGTTTGCACATTCATAAAAGACTCAAAGCATTCACATTTGAGTATTTAATGAAATACACAATTTACATTCTAAAAATTTATTTTATTTATTTTACCATACCATTTTAGAACTCACCCACATCTCAGTTTTTATATTTACATATAACACATTAGAATAATATAAATTACTCCAACAAATAATAATAAGCCATTTAACAAAAGTTTGATATTACATTTATGGGAAATAGAAAATGCTATCAAAATATTAATTGTTTTTTTTCCCCATAAAAACTTTCCTAAAATAGTGCACTAAAAAATATCCTTAGAGCATCCATTAACTTTTCCCTAATAAGATTTCCATTACTTATTGAAAATAAAAATAAAAACCTTTAGGGTTCGTTTGGTTGGAGGGGTGGAAAAGTGGGAGGATAGAAAATTGTGGGAGAATTGAAAAAAGAGAGGATAGAAAAGATTTTAATTTCTCTCATTTTTATTTGGTTGGGAGTGGAAAAGTGGAAGTATGAAAAAAATGAGTTTGTATAAATTTACTCCTACACCCTTGTTAAAAAAATGATGGTCAATTAAAACAAAAAAGTGACAAAAAAAAAAAAAGTAATCACCCAATTTATTAAAAAAAAAATCATGTCTAGTTACAGAAAAAAAAAAAAAAAATGGCATTTTTGTCCAAGTGCACATGTGCATTTTTGTCCATTAAGCAACTTCATTTTTTTCCTTCAGTTTTCTCTCAATTTTGGGGAGAAATTTTTTTGATGGGCCCGGGGAAAAAACACCCAGACTCCATCATTTTTATTTTCCTTCCTCCTAACTTAGCCAAACACACTTCAAAAATATTTCCTTTCTATTTTTTCTTAAAATTTTTTCATCCACCCTATTTCACCTCTAACTAACACACTCTTAAAATGTGTATATAAAGTGAAAAGTGTTCACTCTAAAAAAAAAAAAGTGAAAAGTGTTGAATTCTTTTACAGTTTACTATTTTTAATTTTCAAAGAAAATGCTGGCAGTGGAGCAATGAGAAAACAAGAACAAGTAGCGGTCTTGTCAATGATAGCGATAAGAAAAGTTGATGTCCCTCACAAGTCATGCCTTGGCAGCTTTAATTAATGTTGGGTGAATTTGGGAAGACTTCACTGATGGCAAGACATCTTCAAGATGACACTGTCCCCCTCCCTTACAAAGCCTCATTTTTGTTTTGTTTTTCTATTTAACATTTGGACCAAAATGTAAAATTAATGGTGGATGGATGAAATAAATCCTATGTATCAGTTTGGATTCAGTGTTTTCTGCTGAATCTTGTGGCACGTTTTCTCCTCCTTTTCTTTTCTTTTCTATTCTCTTTTTTTTTTTTTGGTTTTCACGTGTTTAGGGACAAAATTTACTGTTTATGAGACAAAAAATATTGTTCACGCACTGTTCACAGGACCCACAGCAACTTTATTAAAAAAATATTAAAAATAGTTCCCGTGGTACTATTTACACATTTAAAAATTATTTTACTACAGTGTTTTCAGCAATAATCATCAGTTTTTAGCAACAATAAATTATATCCAAACAAACCCTTAGTACTTGGGTTGGTGTCTGTGAATGATTACTATATAGACGAGCACTTTTAATTGGAATAATAAGTTGAGACTTGAGAGAGGTGTTTTCCTTATTTTTAAATTGTATAATTGGTAGTATAATATCATATTTACCTCCCACAAAAATTAATTAATAAAAAATAAGAGAAAATCATATCTAAAACATAGAAATTTCTCTAGTTTGGAGCTTCGGCGCCGTTCAATTAACACTTAGAGCCTCCAAATCAACACTTTGGTTCAACTAGTGGAGTGCAAATCTGCCCAATAGGTCCCACTTTTTGGATTTTTCAATTGAAAAATGGTAAAGTTACAAACTATTTTACATTATTTTTTATAAACTGCTAATATATTAAGTGATTAAGTAAAAAAAATTATGTTAATGGTAAGTGTAAATAAGAATCAGTAAAAATTAGTCACATCAATAATTTGTGAAATTATTGTAAAATATTTTTTATGTGTAACATTACTCTATTCAATTTAATTCAAATTTTTACTGTTGTTTTAAAAATAATTTAGAATTTCTAGCATATTTGAATTTTCTTTTTCATCAACGTTCTTCCATAATTCAAACTTCAATTAACTAATTAAATAAATGTAACATCTAATAAGATAGATAAAGTTATTTTGAAATTAATTAAAAGGATAACATTATACACATTGATAGCTGCCTTCTTTTCTAAATTTTTTCTAAAAAATTTAGTAATAATAAAAAAGAAGAAGAAGAAAAGAAAGAAAGCTACCATTCAATGTGCTTGCAAGTTGCAAATGGTTCCCTAATGGACTAATCATAGATTTAGATGATTAACTCACAATGGCTTATAGGTGTTTCGTAGCCGTGGTGGTGATTATGTACATTGATGTTTTAGCTTTGGAGTTCAGATGGTAAAATTAGTAATTCTAACTAATATAATAATTATTATTATTTTTTAAAAAGCCAGCAATCTTGCAACTCAATTGACACATTTGGTTGTTATCAATAAGATATTTAGGGTTTAAAGCTTCCCCCAACTATCAAATCATTACAAAAATGTATACTAAATAATTAATTCATTGGATATCCATTGGTTTGTTAATCATACTTTTAGAAAAATTCTTTCTCAAAAAAAAAAAAAAAACTTTAAAAAAATTAATTTTGTGACCCATAATATTGTTAAATTGGCACTTATGTGTTATCTTGAGGGAAAGATCCACATCTTTTCATTTTTGTCTTATAACTCAAGATTTTTTTTTTTCTTTGGGTGATAATTTGGTAGTTATAATAGGAAATGGGGAATTTGAACCATGTATAGTTTTGTAAAAAACACCGTAACATAGTACCAGTTATGCTACAAAACTTTTGGCTCAACAATGGGATCCAATTCCCGTCCTTGTACTTATGATTTTGTCATTGAATTAGAGATCTGAAATTTGAACCTGCTTATACCAAAAATTGGTGTTTTAGCCTAATGATAAGAGCAATTATCATAGAGTGAACGTCATAAAGTTGACGTCATAAGTTAAAATTCTATTAATTTATAATAAAAAAAAAAAAAAAAACTAGATAACAATTACATATGGAAAATAATTAACTTGATGTCGTTAAATAATTTTAAGGTATTTACACAAAAGGGAAAAAAGCTTTTGACTCACTCAACCCTCTAGGTTTGGCCTGGTTAATCCAGTTGGTTTAGTTTCCCAATTTCTACTTCTACATTCACTGTCTATGTTATTCCATTTCCCTCTCTTTCCTGCCTCCAAATGGACAAAACCAATAGATTTAAAGGCAAGTTCACGGATGAAGAATTATAAGTTGAAGAAATATACGCAGAAGATGCAAGAATAATCGGCTAAAACCCAACTGTAGCTGTTTCAGTACTCTAAGAAACATTCCTCTGCAACTGCAATCCCCATATGTAGATGAATGAGTCCATATGGGACAGACACACATTGGGGTAGAACTTTTTTCTTCTTCTTACTCTACATAGAGATTAAAATATAGGAAGATTAATAGGATAAAATAATGTGGAAGAAGGTGCATGCGCCTCTATGTATGAAAGAAAACGTTAGAAGAATTGTCGTTTTAGTAATTAGATCAGTTGGTTTGATTTTTCCATGTCATTCAACATAAAATTATATACTATTTATCAAGCAACTAAATTTTAATATTCATTATCATTTGAAAGTAATTTACTTTGAAAAATTAGGATAGTGCGGATAGAGAAATCTAATACAAATTTGTGGTTTATATATGCCTTTCGTTCTGTGATGTAATTTAAGTTCTTTAGTATTATGCCTAACCTGGGGTTTCTTCTTAGTCTTTTTAAATGATTTTGATTGCTTGGTGAACAAGTGAAGTGGAGATTTGGTTTGTTTGCTGGTATATGGTTTTATCTTCTCAACTCTTTTTGAAAATCTTGGTAGGATCTAATGGGTTTCATTATACTCTGTTCCTAGTTTGATATCTGTGGTACAGTGACTCAGGAGTTTGATGCAGCAGTTTGATATATGTGGTACATGAAAGTTTTGCGGAAGCAATATAGAACAAAAAATTTATATTTTGTTTTTAAAGATCGTTGTACCACATAACCATGAATTCTAAATAAAACAAATTGCGTACCTCTCTTAGCAACCCAAGGGTGTTGCCTCCCAAGGTATTCATGTCTCTCTCTCTATTTCTTTTTGAGTTTTCAGAAGACTGCAGTATCACACAGTAGTTCTGATGGCCAACCACTAAATATGATATTATAAAATCTTATTTTATAGTAGACTTCTAAAACCCTAGAGAGAGATTGGACGTGGGATCCTTAGGGATCCTAATCTTTAGCCGTAGGATTTTATCAATAACCTTTTTGAACGTTATTGACTTTTCTTGAAACTTTTTCCATAAATATTCCTTAATTTTCTCAATCATATCAAGAAAATATTTGAATTTCTACAAATTGCAATAATGTCCATCAACACATTGCAATTGACCCCTGAAGATTAGAGAATTACAAATGAGGTCCTATTACTTACAATTTTATATCTATGTCCTTCCACCATACTATATTCTCATAAGCCACTAGGACTGGATTAATATCACTGTCATGTCCCTAGCTTATGTAACCCTTAATTTCTTGATTTCATAATTTCTATTGGACTCCAAAATATCTTTAAAAACTCTTTAAATATATATATACAATATTATATATATGAAAAACATTTTTTGAAAAAATGTCACCGGCCGGTTTTGTTTTGAGTCCAACTTCAATATGAAAATCAACTGAATATACTATCTTCTTTATAGACCGGTGGATTCATTGTTGAGCATTTATATATTTTACTCATTACACACATAACCCAACGTGTCTGTATATAGCCTTTAAAAATCGGCATCACCAGTTGACATTGTCAAAGTTATGTGCATAATAAATAAATAAATATACACAAATCCCTCATGTTTAAGGACAATAGAAAAATTGTGATAAGACAACCTTTTAATTAATAGTGATCGCTCCATAAGGTGTCCTTGATCGGATCCTATTCAGTGTATGTACTTGTTACATTACACCCACTTGTCTGCTTAAAGTCACTACCTCAATGATGGAGTAAATCATCCTATTATATAGCAGCACAACAAGTGTAGGCTTTAGTGGTAATATTCAATTAATATCCACAGCCTAGAACAATTTAATAATCTATGAAAAATCATTACTCCCTGTCTTTGGTTCCTTAACCATTAACATGATTTTTCTACAGATGTGACATCACATGCCACATTTAAATAATGAAATATACCTATAAAATTATGAATGTGAAAATAAATTTTTATTATCAAATAAAAATGCATAATATTGTTTTTGAGGGCAAATAATTCTAACAGTACAGTGACTCAGGAGTTTGATATGTGTGTAAAACACCTTGAACGTTTTGACCCCCAAATTATAAATTACCAATTCAAGCTTATTATCAAATAATATATGTGCGAAAAATGTAAATAAGCTAAAACAGAATTGATAACATAATCTAAACCAAATAAGATCACATCCACAATAGAAATTAAATGACAAAGATTAAGGGAAGAGAGATGCAAACACAAAGACAACACAGTAGTATCGATGAGGAAACCGAAGTCCTCGGCGTAAAACCTCTCCACCGCCCTTCAAGCGGTCAATAATCCACTAGAGAATGAAGTTGGGATACATGAACAGCAAAAGACCATCCAAACCTAATTTACCCAGTGTACCTAAGCCCTCCAAGTTTCTTGCTCCAACGAAGTTACGCCTAACCTTTATCTTTTCTAACTTACCGGATCCCACTATAACCCATAGCATCAACCAATATCAATTGGTCCCTTTCTAACTACTTCCCAAGTACCAAATAACCTTCTCACAGATATGGGTATGGTGAGAAAAGGATTTGGATAAATGTACCTCTCAAGGATGTAACAATGGAGATGGTGAGAGTAGAAGAATTTGGAGAATCAAGGATGAAGATTGTGGATGAGTCAATCTTGTTTTTCCCAAGGTTTCTCTCCCAAAATTCTCTCTAGAAGCTCTCTACAATACGTAGGTATAAGGGGTATTTATACTGGTGTGTGTTTAGAACGTGAAAGGTTAGTTTTTCCTAAACAGAGTGAACTGGCGACTTGGCCTCGCCACTTGACTGAGTTATGAGTTTGAGTTGTGAGATAACGGCCTGACCAGCTGGAAGTTTTTGTCCTGTAGTGCAATAGTTGGCATGACTTTTCAGCTCCTCTGCATGCTTTACACGTGTGACTCCTTTGGCGACTTGCAAGCCGAGAGCCAGTCGCGAGACCCTACTGAGTTGCACACACTTGAGCTTTTCTTCACACTCTCTCACACACTACCCTTACATGATTCCCATCTAAATACAGGGTTTCTAAATGCTGAATTACAAGCAAATTGGCACGGAATAAAGCTAACAGAATAGTTGATTAAATTCAATCTTACAGGCACCATACATTTTAATACAAATTTGCTCCACCTTTTCCTAGTCAAACTAGTTTTTGAAACAAGACTTTTTCAGCTATTTTCTCATTTTTAGAGATAGACATTTGTAGAGCTCTTTGAAAAAGAAAAAAAAAAGTGAGAAGATATATAGGCACAAGTCTACGCATGTATCAAGATCAAACATTACTATTGACTGATCATTCATGACAAACTTGAAGATCTATTACAATGGTCAAATGTAGATTTATAGATGTCACTCACACTTAGAAAATGTGCATACATAACAAGTTAAGCTCGTAAATGCACTACGTCATTAGTATGGAGGTATTAGGCCAAACTCACATGTGATATACACAACACAAGCGATCAAACTTTTTGAAAATTTTCACTTTTTATGGGTTTTTGAATTTTTCAACACACTAAAAAACAAAACAATAAGGTAAGATTAACAAACACAAAAAACTAGGTAAACAAACAAATGCCTATAAAAGAAACATGCTTAAAACGTAAGCAATGACACAAGAAGACTGCATATGTCATGATGCATGAAACTATAACCCTAATACGTTGGAAGTATTAATGCATGGGCATAGTAATTGATTATGCATAAGTACCCTTCTTCACCCATACTGTACGAGTGTTTTGGGTGAGATCCTTAGAAGGAGGAGTACGACTGATATAACTTTCAAACCTCAGGGTGAAGCTAGCAAGGCATGATGAAATGTTCTTAAACATCTTCATAACATCTCCAATGAGTTGTCCCTCATTTTCTCCTTTAGCTTAGTTTCCCTTTGGCATTCTTCTTGAGTTATCTTGGCCACGTAGAGAGTCAGCCCCTTTAAGAGCTTGAAGCTTGAAACAATTTGGTATTGTGTGCCTTCGCACGCCACAATGATGACAACAATGCTTCATATGACATCCTCTTTGACTTTTAGGTAATGACTTCCATTTTTCCTTTGGTTTTGCACCAATGGTTCTCTTTGCAACAACAGGGAGTCTTAACCTTAGGCTTCTCCACTTTGGGCTTCTCCATTTTTTTGGCCATCACGATCCTTACTTCCTTCTTGGGTTTGCTGCTTGAGCTTCCTTCATAAGTATAGCCTAGACTGGTCTTATCATGTGAAGGTTTTTGAGAAGAGAGCACACTGTCAAGTTTCTTGGTGGAAATACGCTCCACTTTGACATTTGCTTTAATGATCTCAAGTTCAAGGAACTTGATTTTAGAATAGACATTCAACAATTCTTCCTTCAACTCTTCAACTACACATTTTGCGTCCTTGAGTTGCACAAGAGTGGACTTATGTTCCTCTTCAACTTTCTTCATCTTTTTAACAACATTCTTAGAAACCTTGGCATATTTGCCACAATCTTCAAGCAACGTATCATACACTTCTTGAAGGATCTTCTCACCTTCATTGGTATACACATCCTCATCTTCCTACTCATCAACTTCTTCACCTTCGGAATGTGCACTTAGCTCATCAACCAAATCGCTCAACTTATCTTTAAAATCAACGATGGTAATTGCCATGAAAGCCGAATAGTTTCCATCGCTATCACATTCTCCTTCCACATCTTAGTTAGAGCTCTCCGAGTCACTAAGGGTAGTAGCAAGCACTTTACCCTTTCCTTTCAAGTAGTTTGGACATTCATTCTTTAGGTGTCCATGACCGTTGCATTCATAACACATGATTCCTTGAGTTGATGACAAGTCTTTCCCATCCTTCTTCTTGAACTCCCTCTTGTCATTTTTGGAGGATGGGAACTTTCTTTTGCCAAACGACTTCCCATTATTCCTTATCTTAAGAAATCTCCGAAAGGTCTTTGCAAGAAACGCCACCTCATTCTCTACATCGTCTTTATTAGAGGAATCACCCATTCTCTCATTTATAGTTTTAAGAGCGAGTGATTTGCTAGACTTGTGAGAGGGCAGTCCAAGCTCATAGACTTAGGTTGAGAAGTAGAAGCTTCATCCACATTGGCTTCAACATTAAAAGTACCAAGAATGCCTTCTGCCGCTACCAATTCATTCATTAATTCAGACAAAGAATAAATCTTTTTGTTCATATTATAATTGAGTCTAAATTCCTTGAATGATTCCGGTAGTGACTGGAGTATTATATCCACTTGGGATTCTCCATCAATATCGGCACCTAAAACCTCCAATGTATTCAGATTAGAGATCATTGTAAGACAATGCTCCCTCACTGAACCGCCTTCAGTCATTTTGGTATTATAAATTTGCCTCATGGTTTTTTGCCTTGCAGATCGACCTTGCTCACCAAACATCTCCTTCAGCCTGAACATTATGTCTGAAGCTAGTTCTACATCCTGCATTTGATGTTGTAGAACATTTGAGATAGATGCTAGGATGTAGCACTAGGTCATCTCATTAGAATTCTGCCAACGATCATATTGTTGTTTTTCCTCAAGAGAAGCATCTAATGAAGGAAAGCTGGGACATGGTTTAGTAAGCACATATTTGTGCTCTTCAATAGTGAGAACTATGTCCAAATTTCTTGTTCAGTCAACAAAGTTGGATCCAGTCAGTTTGTTTTGATTAAGAATAGTAACAAGTGGTCTAAATGATGCCATGTTCAAATCAGAAAATAATAAACATGAATATAATAAGTAAATTGGACATTATCAATTTAGCATATAAACATATAGTATAGAACCTTAATAAAACCATAATATAATATATGCAATGACAACCTAATCCTGCAATTAATATTCCTCGGAAGCGAGGTCATACCAATCACTATGATTAATCAAAAATTATTCTCATTATTAATGCTATCATGGTAACTCTTATCAAACAAAAATAATTTGCTGCTTTTCCTTCAACCTCTAAGTAATAATGACATAGCTCCGAAGGGAGGTTAAAATTATACTTAGTCTAGTGTACACCATTGCCTAGAATCAATATGAGTCACCAAGTAACTCCAATGAAGCGTGGTCGTTCTCAATGTAAACACACACTTCATCCATCATTAAGAAGTTTAAGCTATAGTACCATGAATTAAACACCCTCTGAAGGGAGCAAGGCATATACGCCAAGGCGAGGTGCTTAATCACACTACTATAAACCAACAATGAAGGCCGTGAGACGCAACCCTCGTATCTCTCTCCCACTAGATGTTTTAAATTAAAGGTTTTTAAATTATAAAACATGTATAATCTAATTACACATAGCCTTGCACTTTATACATTTGAAAACACATAGAAAAAATTCAAAATTCCCTTCAGTGGCATTTTCGCAAGAAACTCACGACTAAGCTCTTCCCGCAAAAATGCTTTCATGCAAAAAAGTAAAAACACAAAATTCAAACAGAAACTCTCGCTACTGTCTCGCGACTAAGCTCTTCCCGCGAAATTAAGTTAAAGCAAAATAGTGAAAACTCAAAAAATTAGACAGAAACTTTCGCGACTGTCTTGCCATTGTTTTGCAAGCAAAGCTTACATGTGAAAAGTTTTATGCTTTAGAACCATTTTTTGCAAGTAACTTCGTGGGAAGCTAACCTGCGAAAAACCCGTGTTTTTAATTTTCAAAGGAAAGATCTGAACAATTTCCAACGGTTTTCATGAACAAACAACCACCATATGAACATGATAGATAGAATTTGATGTCAAAACTGAATTTCATTGATTCTATCACCTTAAAGTTCAATTTAACATACTTAAATTCAAATTTAAACAACATCATAACATCAATATCAGTTTCCATCAAACCATAGTTTCAACAACCATACAGAAAATTAAATACATATATAATCTTCTAACTTCATGAAACTATTATCTCTAATTCCAAAACTCACAAAACACGTTATATAGATTGGTAATTGAAGACCGCTCTGATACCATTTGATGGAAATATGAGTGTACGCAGCGGAAAAAATTAAACGGATCTACTTCATACACAATTAATAACATGTGCCATGTAAGTTTCAGAATATGAGAACAAGAGAGTGTACCTTGATGGGGTGAAATTCAAAACCAAAGATCAGAAGTTCTTGAAAACACTTTCAATCTTCACTCCAATTCCACTAGATGCCCACGAAGTGTGGTCTCTCAATCAATTATATGTGTATGTTCTAGAGATAATCGAAGAGTGTCCAATACTCACATACATACCAATTCATGTTCTTCAAATTCTGTATATTTCTCTCCTTATAACTGATTATCTAATTAGGTTAGCTTTTTGGGCTTTTCCAATTGGGCTTTAGTATGTGGCTTGGAGTGGGACCAAAAGCGAACAAATAAGACACTAGCTCTAATGGGCCTTGGGCCTTTCTGCCAACTCTTGACAAGTCCAAAGTTATCATTAATTATATTTAATACCACTATATAAATATAATTGCACTCTAGGCCTTATTAATAAATTATATCCCTAGACTTTATTGTACATGCAACCCTTTTATAAAATATTCATAATAATACAAAGTCATGAATATAGACTGCCACTTTGTAAATTACTACATCTTAATCCTTAAGTACCCGGTTTAATCCTTTTAAGTTATTCATTATATATTTATGAAATCCAATTTCATAAATATATACTTTAGTAATTTTTTACTAAAGTGGTCAGACCTAACTCTCTGAATAACTAAACTTATTAAACTTATCTCAAGAGAATATTTTATATTTCCGTTAAGAGACTATGAATTCCATCTTGAGAATATATGTTCCATCAACATTAAATGTGGCTGCCCAACATACTGAGGTTTTGACCAATACTTTAGATCTCACTCCTGATATATCAAAGCAGCCTACACTTCATGATTAGGTTCATTATTTTCTCAGGATTAAGAGTTCATGTAAATATAAGTCGTGAGATTTATTATTCATATGATAGTCGTTAGGAAAATAATAAATCTCACAGCGGTCCAGTTCAATATGTCTTAACTCTTAAAACATATCAACTAGAAGTCTCCACTTCCATGATCAAGACAAATTATCTTAGTTGATATGTTATAGTCTTCGCAGATGAAATGCCCAATTTCATCACCAACTACGAACTAATATTCTGAGTTTACAAAGAACTTGTGATTTATATCTTCTGTGACTTTTCACATAAATCACATACTATGCATCTCATGGACTATATGATAATGTCCAAATATTCATGTTACTATTTTTTCAGATAATAATAAAACAAACTTATTAATTACAATATTAAGTCATACATCATGTCATACATAATATAATACATAGCATCATACAATAGGATTTAAGGGCACTAATCCTAACATTATGGATGTGAACCATGCGAGTTCTTATGTGAGATAAATAAAATGCATTATTTGAGTTATGGTGTAGGAGCAAAACTGGTTTGTGATTTTCGTATGATTGGCCTTGTGAACAATGGTTTAAGTTCAAACTAAAAATCATTTGAACTTCTAGTGAGAGCTTAATTGTGTTTTATATGGCTATTCGAATTGGGACAAATAAAATTGGGTAAATGGTCGTGGTTTGCTACCCACCACCTTTGGTGTAACAACATTTATGGACATAAATTTTGATTTGATTCCATATAGGATACACATAATTCCTCTTCGCAACAACAGTTATGGTAAATATTTCAAAAGAATTTGATTTGTTTTGTATTTTCTACCATTTTCATAGTTGACTTCCTTAATTGGTACCATTCTTTATTAAGCAACTTTCTAGTATATTTTCTAGAAATTACGTTGCCTAATGCAATAATGAGTATACAATTAAAATTATATACACGGCAGCTGGCTTTCCTCAACTGTTTTCTTCTTTTTATTTTTTATTTTTCTTAAATTTTGTAGACAATGAATGGTCTTTTAATGTGGCAAAACCATAATGATATTTGTTTTTATGCCAAAAACTTGTATTTTCAATTGCAATTTGACCTCACCTCTTTAATACCCAAAATTGGGGTAAGCTTGGTAGGACAACAAACAATCGGGCTTATTCTAAATCTAAAGCCGGTGAGGAAAGCATTTTAATTTAGAAAATTTTTAGAGTGAGGAAATCCAATATTTTGAAAGTAATTTAGCATGAAAAAGAAGCCACATGCCAAAACAATCATATAAACACTATTGCAACTTGCAAATATTTGGAGGGCTAGAACGGGAAATGCATAAGTCTGACCTAAAGACCCAAGAACTGGGTCATACCCTTGAGGCCTATTAAGGTCGCTTGAATTTTGTGGTCGTCTTTTGTTCAATCCATGCCTCACAATGAGCCACCCACTTGATTGCCTCCACATCATCGTCTGCTTGTTTGGTTAACAAGTCATGCTTTGAAGACGAAGGCGACTTGGTGATGCCTCTTTATCTCCCCAATCTCAGCCCAATTGTAGATTAAATGAAATGAGCATGGGCAGAATGAAGAGATGATCATAGGGTATTATCCCATGGGGTACTCTTAAGATCGGTACTTTTGTATTCATGATTCTCCATTGAACTGAGTGAACCCTTTGTTGCAGGAAGAGCTAGATGACTAATCATGTTTCCCATAGACGGTGCCAAACTGATGAAGCCAAAATCGTCAATTGGGTCACTCGTCCAATCTGTATCTCTTGATGATCTTGTAGGACCTGCGAGATAAAGAGAGTTCATCGAAAAGACCACCGGGTTATGCCCGATGGGGGAGCCTCTGATGCTTAAGTTAGTATCAACCCATATCTTTTGAATATAGATGGTATTTTGTAATAGTTTATGATGTAGTTTTTGACATACCTTAGCAAATGGACAAATTGTCCCTTTTATAGGTGACTTAGGTAGCTATTGAACATAAATGAGGGTGATTATTACCCTAATTATAACGTTCTTTGTCATGATGAGAGGATTTAAGGCCTTTGATGATCGTTATTGAATGTGTTGGGCGGTTACTATCTATCTTTGATGGCCTACTAATGACGCAATGACTGTCCATTAAGATGGACGACCTTAATAATTTTTATGGACTCATCAATATATATATATATATATATATATATATATATATATATATATATATATATATATATATATATATAAAGTAATAACATCAAAAGAGGGCCCAATCCGAAAATCTTATTAAACATTCTGTATTGTACATTCTCTATACACTTTGTTTCTCTTCTGAAATTTGTTTCTAAACAGCTCATAATTTCAGTTTTAATTATGAAATTGTGTTTTAAAATCATTATTTTACAATTTAATCAAAATAATTTTTTAAAAGTAGAATTTCAATTCATGTGGTAGAATATGTAAGGTGAGTGTGTACTACGGAGTATGTGACGTGTTGTGATAACAGTACTTGGTTCTACTTTTGTATTGTGAAACAATTCATGCATACAGTGGTTAAGTTTCTTTTTAGGGGAAAAAGTAGGGGGGGTTTAATTAATGACAGCTTATTTACAATTTAATTCAATTAAAAATACTTTAAAATAAAAGATAAAATAGAACAATCATAGATGAACATTTCTTTTTATTTTATTTTTTCTTTCTTTCCTTTTATTATGGAAAAAATTTCATAACTATTTGATTTATAATAGCAATAAACTTACATTCTTTTGAGAGTATCCAAAAAATAGAAAGTCAGATTCAATTTTGAAGATATTTTCCATTCCTTTTGCTAAGGAAATTATATATATGCCAATAAAATTCTTGTGTATTCCAGTTGCATTCTCACCCCTTGTCAATGACACATTTCTGAGGCATTTTTAGTAAGTCGAATCTAGATTAGCTATTGACAAAAATTTAATTGGTGTCACTCTTATTTTGCTTCATGCTAAATCACAATAGTTACTTTCAAATAGGATGGCATTTATATTGATAAATATGTTTTGTTTCCCTTTATACTTAGTACTCCATCTTTTATATATACTAGTGTTTAACCCGCGCAATGCGCGGGATCGTTTTACATATTAATGAACTTTATTTAATAACGTAGTATATGTAAACATATAGTGTCCAATACCTAAAACTATATACATTGGAGTACTTCTTCATGGGATATAACTTGTACCGGCCATTTCAATTAAGTGTCAGCCCAAGGAATCCCTTGAGTCCATCTTGCATTGCCTCGAAACTTCTCTCACCCAAAAGTAAAAGGAAGTATATATTGTCATTCAAAAAATTATTCATCAGTGACAAACAAATTGTGATAATAAGAACAATAATTGATAGTGACTTTGCTTTTTTCAAGTTTTAAAATATCTCTTTTTCTTGGCACATTATTTAATTGTATACCATAGTTGCTTTTGCAAGAGACTTGTTAGGTAAGCTGGATTGTCATACTTTTTTTAAGTTTGGGAATTTCTAGTTGGTTCATACGTGGAGGGGGAAGTGGGCTTACGTTGTATGTCTCCATTTTTCCTATACTTTGTTTAATGAGTATTATATTAGAGACTTTCAAAATGAAGTGTCTAATATAAATTGCAGCTTCATGGTAAAGCAATAAACCAAACATAAAAATGATCAACACATACACATACACACCTTTTTTCCAATTCTAATAATTGCAGTTAAATATTTAATTAGAATTGCTTACTATACCAATCACATTAGCTAATTAAACATTATATAAGAAGCTCACTTTGGTCTTGGTGATGTAGAGATATAAAACCAAAAGAGGGTGAGTTAGACTCATTAGAATGCATGGTCTCAAATCTCCTTATTTTCCCAATATCAATATTCACGTAAAAGAAAAAAAGGAGTTCATAAGGCATGCCAAAACATTAGTATTTTACTGATCCAGTCAATTCTTCCACCAAAGGGAATATGGAACAGATTTCACCTAGGCTTATGATTTGCAGAATATGATGCCCATGCTACATTGAAGCATAAATGCATTGCTCATTTTTCCCGCAACCAAACCATTAAAATTAGGAGAAATTTTTTTTTCAATTATCGTTTGGTCACAACTTGAATTAAAACACATAAAAACAACACTCAGCCTATTAAAATTAGAACCTTGAAACTCATTCAGCCACAAAGTCTCCATAAAATTTTGGACTAATAATGGGAATCAGACAAACTTACCCCATGCTATGCAATATTGAAATAACACAAAACTTAATTAGTTTTGCTCATAAAATTTAAGCTCTATCTATGGGAAAAAAAAATGTTCAATGAGCCATATATGTGTTCTCTACGATCTATTAATATAATAAAATGGATGTCCTCCCTTAAGCTCATTACTGCCCAAACGCTACAATCCATTAAAAATCCAGCATTATTACATTCTAATTAAAATAAGAATAAAGATTTGTAAATTCTTGGCACTAACTAACTAATAAAACATCTCCTTAATTTGGATGTGTCACACATTTGGCGCGTGTAACTCCAATATAAATTGCATGTCCATCTTAACAATCTTTGCAACGGTAGAAATTTTTGGACAGAGGTAGGGGAAATTTGGTTCAAGGATTTCTTCAAATACTATTAGAGGAATTGAGAAAGAAAGAGAAAAATAGCCCAGCAAACCTCACTTTGTCACTGTCAGTAAAGAGTACTTTGGACGCAACAATTGCATTGGCAGCTTCTATATAGTCAAAGTAGACATTGAAACCAGTTTGGCCGCATGTGACATTGGAATTGTAATTGTACTGTAGCCCTCCACAGACACAACATTAAACCATTAATGAACATGAGAAAATGAAATTTGGAAGTCAAATGTATGGCCTAATTAACTTAGCTATAACATTAGTGTTTGTGTGAAGTTGACTTGAACTTGCAAAAGTGAGTAAGACATTTTATCAAACACGTGGTTTGCTTGTTCCAAATGGGAATGAGATGAATGTTTTGCAACATGAATCCACCCAAAAATTACACTCAAGACAAAATAAGCACAACTAAGTAAAAGCATTGTGGGATTGCAACCAACTACTTGAGCAGTTGAGCCTATTTATAAAGGTATTATATAGAGCAACTAATGAGCTTGCAAATGTACCAGCGCCTGAAAATTTTTAAATGTAATGTGACATATGTTTTCATCATTGTACCCGCATGATGCAAGACCAAGTTATAAATTATAGAAATGGTGTGAGTCAGTAAATATCTTAACCAATAAAGAAATCAAACCAAAACAAACAAACTACTCCGATTAGCAAAAAAACCATTACCAAACAACAAAAATGAATAAACAAAGTTAGTTAGTACCTCTTTAGATACAGAAGAAGGTTTTGATATTCATTGCCTGGTGGCTGTTCCCCCTTCGGTTTAGTATTTTGTACCGCAACCAATAAAGTTGAAGATTTGATTTTCCCGAGCTTGTGTTTCCTTAAACATGCAAACCACAAACTCAGTACCTGGAATAAAAAAAAAAAATGAATTGAAAGAAACAGAGAGACAAGGAGAAAAAGAAAAAAAAAACAAACTTCCCTATTATTTTTTTTTTTATAAACTTCATTTTTTATTGTTTTAGGATATTATAAAATCCATCTTAATCTGTGTTTATGCATGAAATATATTCAAATGAAACATAATGAGGAAAATACAAAACACCTCATCACCATTATAGGATTCTTACTGTAACTCCCCAATTTATATTGCAAAGAGGACAATTAATTCCAAGAATACAAAGTCGTACAAAAAATATATCTTGAGATAGGGGGGAGAAAAAAGAGATCCCTTAAAACCAATCCTTATTTTGTACTTGCACTGATTGAAACTAAAAATTGGTCCCTCAAGATCAAAAGTCCAAGCCTATGTAAGTGCAAAGAAAGTGGCTATGGTAGGCCTAACCAAGTCTTCTATTATAGAATTTTCTCAATACCAATCATTAAAAGATAAGAGCTAGTACCAATAGAAATCTGCATTACCTTGCTCTTTTCTTGAGCTGTGTACATTTGGTTTTCAATTTCTTGATGCTTCCTACCATTTTCCTTTTCCATCAACTCCTATTTCATTAGGATCTTGATAATATTTGCACTTTTCTCAATTTCACCAATATTCATTTTCTTATTTGTCTCTACCTTTTTTTCAACTACTTTGGCTCTAAGTAGCAATTAAGACCTAGCAAAATTATAAAAAATATATATATATATATATATATATATATTCACAAAAAAATAGCCGATTTGTTGGTCACTAATTGGGTGCAGGTGCAAATACATGCATATCAAGAATTGGGTATAAGGTTGTAACGTTGAATGCTCATAGGACACCAAGACTAAACTGGATCAAAACATAGTTCTAATGTCATCCATTTAAAAATAGTTAATTTGTTAATAATCTGCATATCAAGAATCAAGAATATATATACATTGATTTAGGAGTGAGCATTGTTCTAAGAAAATAACATAGAAACAGATGGATTGTGGATGAGATTTTTAAAGACTTTTCCTAGTGGATGAGATTTTTAAAGACTTTTCCTAAAGACAACATCTCTAGGTAAATAGTAAAATTTATAAATATTTGACCCAATAGAATAACATCCCAAAACAATAAAGGAAGATATCCTTCTACTTCACTCTTGTATACAACATCTATCCCATATAGCATCTTATGAAAGACAACATGGCATTCCATTCAACCTTTAAAAGGAAACAAAAAGCAGGTATGTACGAAAGAAAAAACAAAAAGTTTTAGTTATGAACAATGTGCGCTAAACAGTTGGTACCAATTATCATTGTTCAAATACATTTAAAAAAAAAAAAAAAAAAAATCCTCCACTCCATTGTTCATCATTGCTAGTTTCTCCCCACTTAAATTTCATCATTCAACCATTAACATAGCCAGCAAATGTTAGCATATTATAGTTCACACTTGCCGTCAAGGTGCACATACGTTGCTAATTCTGAATATGGACACTCAAAGTCATGTAATGAGTCTGCCCCCACCTAAATATGATAAAGGAAGATATCCTTCTACTTCACTCTTGTAGACAACATCCATCCCATATAGCATCCTGTGAAAGACAACATGAAATTCCATCCAACCTTTAAAAGGAAACAAAAAGCAGGCATGTACGAAAGAAAAAACAAAAAGTTTTAGTTATGAAAAATGTGCGGTAAACAGTTGGTACCAATTATCATTGTTCAAATACATTTAAAAAAAAAAAATCCTCCATTCCATTGTTCATCATTGCTAGTTTCTCCCCACTTAAATTTCATCATTCAACCATTAACATAGCCAGCAAATGTCAGCATATTATAGCTCACACTTGCTGATATGCATGAAATATATATAATAAAGTACTCACATATCTACATATTTAGCCTTACTTTTATGTTATTTTGTGACTGATTATATAATATCTTTGTATTGCAGGTAACAAGGGTTTTACTTGCAAAGTGGAGCTAAGCCAATTGAATCAAGCCAACTTACATCTAGCCAGGCATGAATTCAAGAGAAGACCAACCTAATTAAATTTAAGTCCAATTGGAGTAAGGAATCAAAGGAAATTTGCACCAAATCCAAGTCCAATTCGGATTAGGATTCCAGCCTGGACATCAGTTAGTATTTTCAGCATAACTTTCGGCTCAGATGTCCAATCGAGATGATTCAAGTTGGGCTGAAAAGTTAACTTAAAGGGCTACAACTTTGTAGTTTACCAAAAGCCCGAATTCTGATGTTAAATGGGCCAAAACAGTCGGTTAAGTGAAGCCTAAATATCTGGGATTTTCTATAAACGGGAATTCAACTTGTAATAGGATTCCTTGCCCTATTTAAAGGCTTTTTAGGGCAAAATTTAGGGAGGCTAGTGCTAGGGCTGAGATGCAAAACAGAAAATTGGAGCAAGAGGTAGTGCTGCATGTGGCTTCTCTGTAGCTTTTCTCCATGATAGCACTGTGACTATTTTCTTTCTCTATTTTATTTGTCTAGTTTAATGTTTAGTATTTTATTTTTGTGTTTTATTTTAATTACTATGAGTAGCTAAATTTATAATTAGGGTTGAGGATGAAACCTTGTTAAGGATTATCAGTAATATTTATGTGATTTGATTTTTCCCACAATAATTGTTCTTTAATGATTTAAATTGTTCTTACTTCATATCAATTGACTAACATGGGATTCTAGATATGAGTTCAATCATGTTTTTTTTCATGATTTAGGATTTGTCTTAATTAATTGAATGCTTGGTTTATTAATTCTTGATTATAAAATTGGATATTGTTTGTGATTTGTTTGCTAATGGATACAATTTATGATTTGATTTTTAGAATTGGGTATATCTTGTGATTTGTTTGGCTACGGATACAATTGATGATTTGGTTTTATACTTAAGAAGCGACGAAGAACATGCTTTTGATTTTTAAAATAAAGATTTTAATGAGAATATTTTCCATGATAGCAAGATTGATTTCTAGATTATCATGTAGTGGTTGAAAAAAATTAATGATCATAAATATATGCGGATATGACTTACAAGGCGGATTCCAAAACCTTAATTCCTTTCCTTTGATTGTTTACATCTTTTTATTGCTTTATATCTTTTGCTTAGTTTAACCATTTGTTTAATTTTATTATTTGCTTAGTTTATTTAATTTCAAAATAACCAATTTTTATTAAACTAGATTAGGATTAATTTGGTTAAGATTTGATTTAATTTTCCTACGTTCATTCAAGTCCCTGTGGGTTCGACCTCGTTCTTGTCAAACTATACTTCGGTACGGTTCGTACACTTGCGAGTATTTTAAAATTTCACAACACTTGCTGTCAAGGTGCACATATGTTGCTAATTCTGAATATGGACACTCAAAGTCATGTAATGAGTTTGCCCCCACCTAAATATGATAAAACATCTTGATCTACCTTAATTGAGTACCACACTGCTTATTTAATATGAAAAACAACTTAAACATGAGGTTATATGCAATAGCAACATGAGTTTATATGCAAAATTCAGTGAAATTAAGATGAGTGCACAATGTTCCAAAACAATTCAACAGTATGAGTGATAGAAACTAACAATAAAATAGATACAAAGATACCCAAGCATTTAGGTATTTGGGTTTCATCACACATTCAAGCGTTTGTTCGAATACAAAAACAATATATATATATATATATATATATATATATATATATATATATATAGTTTTTTAGGATAGAGAAACCAAATAGTGATTGTCATTCTTCCAAGGAGAGAAAAAGAGTTTTGCATTAAAAAAAATAGACATATTGGCAAATTCCTCTCTCTAGAAATCATAGTAACTTGGCCCACTTAAAAAAAGGGGATATATTGTATGGGTTTTTCTTTAGAAGAAATTAATTAAAGTAGCAATTGAATATAAATACAGCATACACAATAAGAGAAGTAGAAGTTTGTTTGGCAAAAATGTTGCTATGTTTTGACTTTGGAGTTGTGATTGTTATGAAAAAGGGTAAGAAAGTGATATCTTTTGCTATCTCCAAGAGATCTAGTACCTGATGGCACTTGAATTGTAGGCTGAAGATATTTCGTGGGTGCCTAAAACAATGCCAATAAATAATAAAACATTAACATTTGCACAGTAAAAAATTATGATATCCAAAATTTAGAACTGAACAAAGAGCATGAAAAAAATTTTGGAAAACAAAAAGAGATAAAGAGAGAAAGAGACTAAATTTCATACCACATCAAGAAAAACCCTTCTGTCTTCTTTGTTAACTTCAAAGTTCAACTGAAGCCTCTCATAGCCTGTACCTTCTATGTCTGCAATTTTTTTTTCTTGCTCTTCTCTCTCTTGTTGCCTTTTAACGTCCCTTGTACAGTGAAAAAGAAATCTAATATAAACTAATCAAATCTAACCCAAAAACATAGAGAAAAAATAAATCCTAACCCAAATACCTAAATGAAAACAAAATAAATTCTAACCTAGGTACCTATAAATCAAACCAATCCAAGCATAAAGCATATTTAACATTCAATTATAAAAAAAAATTACCAGTGATGGTTCCAATAGAGTGGAAACTATAGCTGGTAGTACCGCTTCTAATCAGACTTGGATTGCTTCCAAGGATTTGCCTTTCCACCTAAAAACCCAGAAAAAGAAAAGTTAAAGAAAAACCCTTCAATTTTTTATTACATAGATTTGAAATTGAAATCAATCATTTACAAATGAAATCTACAATTGAATCCAAGAGAGAGTTAAATAAATCCAAAGCAACACATATACCCTACCCATAAACCAAATTAAATCCTATAATCTTGAACAAAACCAAATCTAACCCAAATGCCTAAATCGAAACACTCAAATATAAATCATAGTTATCATGTAATTTTAAAAAGAATAAAGAAAACCTTCACCGGTAACAATTCTGATTGCATGATGGTGGTGGCTGCCCTGAAATTTATCTCTTTGTCGATCTCTGTTCTTCATTTGTTTTAACGGGTTCATTATCTCGACTGAAGGCGCTTTCGATCTCTCTTTTGTAACGTTTTCGATCTCTCTTTCAATCTCTATTCTTCTGCAGTTTTCGAAATCTCTCTCTGTTCTTTTGTGTTTTTCCTCTTTCAGCAAACTGTCTTTGTAACTTTAAAACCCTTTCGGCGTGAGAAATGGATGGCTTTTATTATGTTTGTTTTGGGCTGAACAGGTGTAACATGCGGGCCAATTAGTGGCTTTTATTATGATTGTTTCGGGTTGAACAGGTGTAACATGCAGGTTGTTGTGATTTCAATTGACGCAACCTACGGTTTTTTTATGGAAAAATTGTATACGTGTCAGCGTTTTAAGGGGTCATTTTTCCTAATGTGTTAGCACCCCCTTAAAGCTTCTGCTAAATCACAAGAGTTACTTTCAAATAGGATGGCATTTATATTGATAAATATGTTTTGTTTCCCTTTATACTTAGTACTCCATCTTTTATATATACTAGCGTATGACCCGCGCAATGCGCGGACTACTTTTATTTATTATTCATGGAAAAATATGTAAAATCATAAAAATATTATGACAACTCCATAGATAATTAAAATTAAATAAACTGCTTTTTTAAAAAAGAAAATGAAAAGGAAAAAAAGAAAAAGGAAAAACACTTCCCATTTATTTTTATTTTTCTTAATTATTATTATTTTTTAAAATGATGAGAAACTCCCTTAAAGTTGAAGGTGTGTTTATGCATTAAATATGGTCAAATGAAGAAAATACAAAAATCCTCAATTATACAAACTATGTTGTCCCGATTATAGGATTCTTATTATAGCAATCCATATTAAACTACACAGAGGACAACTAATTTCAAGAATACATACAAAAACCGCACAAAAGATATTTGTTGGGGTAGGAAAAAAATAAACAAAACAAAACTCTTGAAAAAGTTAAATTGTAGAGTTTTATGAATACCAATCATTGTACTGCCCCATAAAAAACCTAAAAGATGGTGGCACTATATCAAAGTTACATTTGTGAAATCTCACAGAGAAATATACAGCTACCTACTCTTTTCCTAAGCCATGTACATTTGGTTTATGCTTCTTAGCACAATCCTTTTCCATAAATTTCTTGAAGCATAAGGATATTGACAATTTTTGCATTCTTCTAAACTTCACTAATGCATTTTCTTATTTGTCTATGGCTCTTTCTCAACTACTCTCTTACTCCTTATGAGGATAGAGAAGATGAAGGACAACAAATACAAACATACATGAGGCATTCTGAAATAGAAGCCACACAATCAAACAGCCATGCCATATCCTGGCAAATTAGTTCTTATTGAGTTAAAAGAATCTTACATTTCAATCGGGTAGCTTACCCCTATAAACACTACCAAGCATACCTTCACCAATAAAATTTTCATGAGAAAAGTTAATTGTATATTTTTGAAGCAACACAACAGTGAACTTTTGCAGAACTTGCATTCGGACTCTTTGAAGGATGTATACTTGTAGTTACTTTAAAAGGTACCATCGGTTCCACAGAGACCTTCTCGAAAGGATAAAATGGAGGAAGTCGTGGTGGCAAGAACTCCATATCAATGCGGCTCATGACTGAATCATGATTCTTCTTGGGCAGTGAAACTGCTGGTGTGTTTTTCACATCTACCTCCTATTCATTTTAAAACTATGGAAATACACTTGGTCTTCCATTGTCTTCAACATAACTATCTCTTGGTTCCACAACTCTCCCTCTTGGCACAGCTAAAGATATTCAAAAAGACAATTTTTATTTAGAACAGAATAAAAGAGATAAGGAAATTATATAATTAAAAAAAATAAGAATGGACACTACATTATATTACATCCCTATTATTCTATACATAGCATCTTACAGAAATTTACCAACTTAAAAGCGCTGCAAAGATTATTATGGTTTTGACACAACCAATTAATGGTAACCACCCTTCACACACTATATACATCATTCATAGTAGGTTGACAATTTTCCTTGAGCATTAGTGTGTGCATGACTAAATCTAAGAAAAGAGCAACAAATATAATGCACCTTAAAGAATATCAGACAGTCAGACATATTATTGTCTTATAAATGCAAATGAGGCTAAAATTCAATTCAATAAACATAAATGATAATAATATAGTGTACACGGGGCTAAGATTTTCTGGACCTAAGAAACTAATCCATTCTCTGCCATAGTTTGTAATTTGACCTTTTCTCTGCAACAATTTGCAATTCGAACTTTGTGATACACATTTGTATTGTAAATGTTATTGATAGATTATTATGGTTCTTTATTGTTATCTTTTTGCTTAACTTTTAAGTGTATTGGTATGAAACGATGCTTGTGCTTTCTGCATGTGTGTGTTTACAGTAACGAAGAGCAGGGACGGAGTCAGAACTTGAAGTTAGGGGGGGTAGAAGTATTAAAAAAAAAAATGAAACTCCAAATAAACATTCATTTAATAAACCATCAACAAAGAAAAATACACAAAATTATTGTTTTTTAAGATATTATAATGCAGTTATTTATGAAAATGGAACTCGCCGTCTTTTTAAATCTTCGAAATCATCTATGATTGAATCTGTACTAATTGTCGCAGCAATGTCCCTTTCAATGAATAACATCATAGCATCTAAGAGCATTCCCATCAAGACTTGTAAAAAATTTGGCATTTACCACCTCAAAACCCAAATTTATAACATATAACATCTCACTTTTCAATACAACCTACATCAAAACTTCTAAATTTTTTACCATTTCATTTAAATAATGTTTTTTTTATTATTTTTCAATAATTTTTCATCTGTCTCTCTCTTTCTCACAGCACCACCGGCACCACTACCAACCACCCACCAAAAACCCACCACCCATACCACAACCACCACTAACAAAAAAAGAAAAAAAAAAATCACAGCAGAAACCTCCACATCCACCCACAACCATCAAATCCACTCACCACCACCAACCACAGCAGAAAAAAAAAAAAGGAAAAAAAAAAAAAAGGAAAGAAACCTCCACCCTCGCCGCCACCAACAAACCCACTAGCAGTGAAAGCTTCTCCTCTCTCTCAAGATCGACTTGTGGGCTTCAGATTGCCGTGGGCCGGTGGTGGTTGTGGCTTGCCGTGGTTCAGATCACTGTGGATTGCCGTGGGTGGCTTCAGATTGCGTGTGTGGTTGTGGGTTGGTTCAGATCGCGAGTGGCCATGGGGCCGTTACTCGCCGTGGGCCGCCACGGTTTGCTCGCCTTGGGCCGCCGCTGTGATGGTCAGTGGCTGATTTGGGGTTTGTGATTTGGGCGGTCATTGACAGTCAACCATGGGTTTGGAGGCAGAGTAGAGGGAGAGAGACAGAGAGAGCACAGAAATGGTGAGACAGGAGAGAGAGCAGAGAAATGAGAAAGAAAAAAAAGTGAGCTGGACTTAATAAAAAACCAATATAAATTTTACAATAGGTGAATAGTGCGGTCTCAAATATGAGACCGCACTGTTCACCAATGCTAAAAATTCTAGCATTTGAAACTCTTGATGGAGCAAGCTTTTGAGGCAAAAATGCTAAAAAAGAGCATCTTTTGGCATATAGAACGTTCAATGAGAATGCTCTAACAAAAACTCATCTTCCATTTTGTTGCGAAGGTCAGTTTTGATGACATTCATAGCTGAAAATGCTCGCTCTGTAGTTGCAGTAGAAACGGGAAGAGTAAGCACAAGCTTGACCACTCTATAAATAAGCGGATAATATTATGATTTTCTAGTTCTCACCATCCATTGGCACAATTCAGAAATATTTTTCAAATTCTTGAACCCTGAATACTGAACTACATCATACTTATAAAGATCAAGTTCCTTTTTCAAATCATTCTTTTCATCAACTGTGAAGTCTATTGGATAAAAATTATCTACCAATGAACAAATATCACTGACTCAAAAAGATTCATATGCCTCTCGAGGGTCTAGAGCTGAGCTAAGCGTAAGTAACTCCATGGCATGCTCACTAAACCGATGATTTAGTTCCTATAATTGAGAATCTATTCCTGCATTAAAAATATCTACTTTATAATAATGCTCATTTCTAAAGTCCTCTTGTTGATGACGAGATCGACCAAATCTTGCAACATAACGAGCATTCATATCAGGGACATCTAAACTATGTTCCTTACAATATGATATCACAGTAGCTAGAAAGTCATCCCATTTCTCATCTCTAAATTGTTGATTAAGTTTTTTAGTGGATGAAACTAAATGCATAGCATTTAAAATGTCTTGCGATTGGTTTTGCAAAGCTTGACAAAGTTTATCCGTGATCCCCATAGTTTCATTAACAAAATGCAAGATGAAGACAAATTCAAATGAAATTAATACCTCATAAGCGGACTCTACTTCTACTTTTTGTGAAGAATTTCCTTCATCCATAATTTTCAGTAGAACTTCACATGTTGGACTAAACAACTTTATCAAGTTAGAAACCGATTTATAATGCGAACCCCAACGAATGTCTCCAGGTTGCTGTAAAGTGACCATTTGATTAAGTCCTTTCCCAGTCTCAAGCTCTTCAATATCAATCAAATATGCAATGTCAGAAGCTCTAGCAATTTTTAATTGCTCAATACGTTTGCATGAAGCACGAATATTATTGATAACCAAAATCAATTTAGTGAAAAATCTATTAAGAGGGACAACTGCTTTTGATGTTCCTACTAATGCCAATTGTAAGCGATGTGCAAAACAATGAATGTAGTAAGCATATGGACAATCATTCAAAATCAAAGCTTGTAATCCATTCCACTCACCTCGCATGTTGCTTGCACCATCATACCCTTGCCCCCGAATGTTTTGGATATCTAAGCAATAATTAGAGAACAAATGATATATCTCCTTTTTAAGGATTACTGCTGCAGTGTCAACAACATGAACAATCCCATAAAATCGTTCTCGCACAAAGCCATTTGTATCAACATATCTTAAAACCATAGCCATTTGCTTTTTCATGGACTCATCACGAGCTTCATCAACCAATATGCAAAACTTTGCATCACCAATTTCTTCCCTAATTGCCTTCTTCACTTTGGTTGAAATAACATGTAGAATTTCTTTTTGAATCTGAGGTGATGTGTAGGTGACATTTTTTGGAGCTTTTGCCATTATTTCAACAACATTATTATTATAGCCCACCATCAAATCCAATGTGGTAAGAAAGTTTCCCCGATTGGTTGAAGTAGAGCTTTCATCTCGACCTCTAAAAGCAATAGCTTGCAAGGCAAGATGTCGAACAACATCAATTGAAGCCTTCAATCGTACTCGATTATTTGCAATTTGATCTGAAGTGAAATTGCTCACTACCCTGTCTATGTGTTGAGACTGGTTCAACAAATCTAGACACGCTTTATGGGCAATTCTATGAGTGGAGTTAAGATCTTTCCCCATATGAAGACTAAAAGAACAACTTTCACCATTTCTAACTTTCTTCCAACTCTTAAATCCGTTAACTGTGAATGCATTTTGTCCGTCATGCCCAGTTGGCTTATGAAAGAGAAAGCATGGTAGACAAAAAGCGGCATCTTTTTTAGGAGAATATTCAAGCCATGACTTAAAGCGATCATCTTCATACCAAGAACCTTGAAAGCTTCGACCCTTTTCAGATTTTTAAAATTTTTTAAAACGAGGCTGGTATGGACCTAACTTAATGTAACGTCGCCGAATCTCATCTCGTTGATCAACATGATATGTATATATTTGTCTACGCAATCCAGGATCAAGTTCTAATTGCAACAAACTCATATCAACCTTTTGAAATTTTGTTTGAGAATTTTGCTCAATAGGGACATCAAGATTTTCCTCAACAGGTTCAGGATTTTCCTCAATTGGAACGTAGAGATTTTCCTCAATTGGGACATCAGGATTTTCCTCGGTTGGGACATCAGGATTTTCCTCAACATTAGTGGTTGGCAATGTTGCACCACTAATATTAGCTTCTAAATCATTTGAAACTTTTCTTTTGAAAAATCAAATATGGTAGTTGACTTTTTCATAATCTACAAATAAAATATAATTTGAAATTATTATGTTATTATATGGTCAATAATCTACAATCATTACACACAATAGACAAATATTATGCACACAAACATTCAACAACTAACCAATAAATTTTAAAGATACAAATAATCTAAAGATACAAATAATCTCTTTAATTATTTATCCAACTTTAATATTTTAAAAGACACTAACTAATAGACAAAAACACTAAAGACAAAAATTTTTTTTAAAAAAAATCACAAAACATCACAGCCATTCACTATTGCTAAAGACAAAACTACGAAAAAAAAAATATTATAAAACATCAATGGACTGTAGCGTGTGGTGTTGTCTTTGTCAATATCAAATGCAACTTTTTCAATTATAAAAGAATGCTAAAGACAAAGATGGGTATTGAATCAGATTTTTACCTCTTTTAACTCTTTCTCTAGTATATTGTCTTTTGAGTCTCTACTCTCAGGTCTCTCCGTCCCAGTCCCTAGGCTCCTAGGCCTCAGCGTGATAGCGTCCCTGACTGGCTGTGGCTGACTTCCTGCGCTAGTTGCTTAGTTGCTCTGTGCCCTCTGCCGAATTCCTCTCCTCTGTGTTCAGCCGTAAGTTAGGTTTTCCTCTTTTTTTTTTTTTTTTTTTTTTTTTGAATGGCTTAGAAATCCCCTTCTTTTTTCCCTTTTATTATATGTGGAAGGTAAGTTAGGGTTTCTACTCCTAGGTTGGGTAGATATCTAATTGGAACTGGCTTTGATATATATATATTTTTTTGCTTGTGTTTATTTTGGAGCGTTGTTTGGGCTTAATTTTTGTGGTTGGGCTAATATTTTTTCTATAGCATTTAAAAATATCAATAATATTGTTAAGGGGGTAAAATGTAATTTTATTGAAACAAATGGTAAAAATAATATATTATATATATACTAAAATTTTTTTTTGAAAATCTGGGGGGGGGGGGGGGGGCACTGCCCCCCCAGGTCTAAGAATAGCTCCGTCTCTGACGAAGAGGTGAAATCCAATTCAGAGACAGAAGGGTCTTGTTTATCATAGGGGAAAGTCGAAGTTGTGCAATATATATATATATATATATATATATATATATATATAGATATATATACACCAAGAAACTATCAAACAGTGTTAAGATTGTGAAACAATATAATTTACTGCTTTTTAATTATGAACGTGGCATATTTTTAGATGGGCTTTTTTTCTTTTTTGCTAACCTGTGCAATGCATGGAAAACTTTTAAATTGTATTTTAACATGTTAAGTTTAAATATTTCTCTAAATTTAGACTATTTGAAAGCTGAATTGGCTCTAATACAAGATGAAAATTGTAGTTTAATCAGTTCTAATGAAAACCCTTCAAAATTTTATATATGAGAGCCTTATAAATGAGAAAAAAATAAAATTTTATATATACGATCCTTATAAATGAGAAACAAACAAATATTATAAAGCAAAATATTACAGTCATCATAATGTGCTTTACATTTGTTTTAATAAGTATTACAAAAAAAATTAGTCATTTACACTTATATCTTGAAGCTTTATCAATGCTTTTCAAGAATCTATTTCCTCCTATTCTTAGGCTCCTCTTTCCTCAACTTCTCAAGCTACTTAACTCTTCACCAAGTTTTTTATAAGCATTTGATATCTTAATCTAAAACACAAATAGTCCAGTTTCAAATTCTTCCCAGAAATAAATTGCCAATAATGATGCAGCAAAAAACAAATAAAGACTAAAGTAGAAAACTAATAAAGATTTATAACTGCTACGGTGCTACCCTTGATTTGATGAACATGGGCATCTAATACAACAAAACTACTCAAAACTGACAAAGCCCATGGAAAAAAAGACTTTCCCAAGGAAATAACGGCTTAAACAGAATGAAACCCACTTAGGATCTACTTCACACAATCATCTAATGAAAGATGATGAAAAGAAATTTAAAAAAAATAAAAAATGAAAAACAAATAAAAGAAACAAACAAACAAAGATAAATTGACCTCTTTACGTAACAGCCACAGGTCTATAGTGACTTTTTCCTGCCTAAAAGTGTTATCAATCAGCAACACTGACTCAAAAAACAAAGTGTGTGCGATTAACACAAATCTTATTATAATCCCAGAGAAAACTTAAAAATTTTCATATGAATCTGTAAGTTTCTCAGCCTTAAAAAAATTTCAAACTAAATCCATGCAATAGATGATCTCAACCACAAATAAAAAGAAAATTACATCAACAAAAAGAGGAACAAAATTTTTCAGGTTAACTGAGGAGATTGCAAAATTATGTTTGTGTTCGCCTTGAGAGAGAGAAAAAAACTTACAGGTTAGAGGAGCGGAGGCAGAAACAGATGAGTGAGAGGAATAGGGGTAGAACATGCGTCTAATAGAGGGACAGGGGTAGAGCGTCTGGTTGAGTTTTTTAGGGACTCAGGCTGAGTTTATTTTAAAGTAAGGGGCGGAGCTTGAAGAAGCGAAGCGAGCCTTTAGCTAAAATTCTCACCCAAAACTCAAATGAAAACAATTAAAGATTCTAGAATCTTTACCTACTTTTCCTATGATATAACCATAGCCCTCAAAACAACTTGGGTGCAAGTCACAACTAACTTGGTTGGGATTTCAATGGTGTTGTTTGGTAAATTTCAATTTTAAGCAGTAAGTTTCAATTTTGAGTGAGACTTTTTGTCTAACATGTGGAGTACATATTCTAAATGGGAATGAAAAGAATGTTTACAGCATGAATACACCTAAAAAATGCACCTAAATTAAGCACACTACAATTGAACATTGACAAAAGTGAAGGAAAAAACTTCAAAATAATCCATAACGAAATTTAAGAAACATAACTTAAAGGCAATTCCTTGCATATTTTCCATGTATAGCAGCAACTTTAAAGAAATCAGGAAAGTGGACACATATTTTGTATTTGATTGTAACCTATGACTTAAATGAAAGAAATTTTATGCAACAATGATCATAGAGTTAGATATGACTGAAGCTAAATTCTTTACAACTTTGATCTTTCACAACAATTCACAACAGGGTATCTAATAGTTATAAAAGATGTTGTCTCTATAGAGAATCATCTGGAATGTCACTGTTATACACACACAAACTGCTGCTATTTAGCAATCCCTTTGCTAAAGTTTAAAGGATCAAATCTAGGCAAAGTAGAAAGCAAACATTGAATCTTGGAATTTTGTTTTATTTTTTTATTTTAACAAATAATAAGGATTTATTAACTGAGAACCAACATCAAACACCTATCAGGCACTATAACTGAAATTTCAAAAACCCTGACTTTAAACTAAACGAATTTAATTTGGAATGAAAAGAATTCGGAGAATGACCAAAGAGTACCAAATTTCTCAAAACTAATTCATATTTCATACCTATAGATCTAAGAAAGAAAGGAAAAAGAAAATTACCGGTGGTAGTTCTCACTCTATCGCTATATGGTCTTACGGTGTTGATGGTCCATAGATTTTTCTTCCATGGCGAATAGTAGCCAAAAGTCTTATAAGTCAGGGATGAGTGATCTTAACATATGGGGGAAAATATGTCATTATAAATACAAAATTCCTAATAAGAGCCAATATAAATGAGGTGCTAGAAACTGAGGTCCTATAAGACGTGATTGTGTTCCATGTAATTAATTATAATTATCTAAAATTCAGAAAACATGGCAGGTTTATATAAATGAACCATTACAAATTTTGAATCAATACCAAACTCAAATTTAACAACATAAAGTAATCCATATATAAAAACACTATTTGAAATTGAAACTCTCATTTACAGAGGCATCACCAATCGCAACTGAAATCCTTCAAAATCAAGAAAACTTAATCTTTGGGGTAGCCTGAAATCTGAAAACCATCTTAGGTCATATGCAAGGTTCGTTTCAAGAGGATCATAGATTAGTTCATGAATAAAGCGAAAGAGCTTTTGGTTGTTGGTCAATTTCTATACTAACTAAAGCAATTCAATACCTTAGTTTTTTGGCTTTAAGAAATTTGCAAGTTTTACCAAGCGGTGCATAGAGTTTGAAAGGCTCTCTACAATCTTCTAGGGAAGACTCTTTCCCATACATTTGATCATTTTGCAATTAACTAATCTGGGCTTAAGTATGGGGTATGTCTCAATTAGTTTTTAGTTACAGCTCTACAGCGATCTTCGCCATATAAAACACTTGGCTGTTTTGTAAGAAGAGTTGGTAGATCAAATTGACAGGTTAGGATGACCTGACTTACCTTGTATTTATCTGATATTTTAGTTTAGATTTAGTTAATTACATATTTGGGCTTGTATTGGTTTTTTTTGCATATTTTTGTCATTTTTTTAGAAGTATGTGGATTCAATTAGTTTTTGTTTTGGACTAAACAGAACAGAATAATAAAAATCTATTAGGTTTTTCCATCAGTTTACAGTAACAAAATATATTGTTAGGATTCTTTTGTTTTTTCTTATTTTTTTTAAATTTTTTATTTAACTATCTAATCAGTTTGCCTTGCAATGAACCAATCTGACATAAAGTATAGGGTATGTCTTGGCTGTTACTTCATAGGCTCTACAAAACCATCTCTCTTGTTATTTTTTTTTCCATAAGGATTTTGTAAGTAAAAGTAGATGACTATATCTGCTAGGTATTCAACAAAAGGCCTCCAATAAGTTTTTTTTTTTTTTTTTGATAATTCAATAAAAATCATGTATATTTAGTTTGCTTGAAGCTACATTAATGATCGGTTTAAATGACATGAACACCACAATTGAGAAACAACAACAACAATAGAGATACTCTATAATGTGCCCCATCAAGATTGATAGGAAAATCATACATTCTTATCCACTTCAATCGGTTTCTCTAACAACATAAATTATTCAATAGACTATGGATGTTATATATAAGTAACAACAACATCAAAATAGGAAGTTAGTGCTTCTTTCCACATCATAAAACATAAATTATAAACGATATAAATAAATTTTAGAATAAAAAGCAACAGCAGAATTTTATCAAAAATTTGTCAGCATATTACTAAAATGTAGTTACCATTACCATTACCATTACCATTAGTGGAATCTTTCTAACGTGGAGACCATCAATTACATACAGTTGGGTCAATGATTGGGTAGGAAATGGCAGAGTTTTTTGGAATACCAACACATACTTATTTATCTTCAAAAGGCTAAAATTGAGTGATTTGTATGACTCAAGCTGTAATGAGCTTTCTCTTCTAATAATAAAGAATAACAGATACACCAGCTTTGTTGTCTTCCAAAATAGCAAGCATCCTTATTTGATTTTAAAAAATCTAATGTTCGATAACCCAATATTGTCCATCAGAGAGATTATATAAGTCATTCATATACTGAATGTGATAGGCAGAGAATGTTCATTAGATTAGATAACTATAATTAAAATGGGCATAAGGAAAATCTTATCTTTTACCTTCAATGACTAATACATTCAAAGAATTTGAATTTGATGAGAACAACAATATTAATAATATTCTCTTCTTACTTATCAAAAATAAATAAATAAATAAACCCAAAAAAAAAAAAATCATACCAATAATAAACACGTCTATAAGACATTTATCAAACAGGTATGATGTACATAGTACAAATCCTTTTTTTGTTGTTGTGATGATTGCAAACTCTCCAACATAAGCACTAACTTACTGGATATCAAAAATCATATTATATTAAAACTGGTATTATAGTATTATACTATAGAAGGCATCGTTAATGGAAGCCTAACACAAATAACAAAATCTAAACCAATCCAACCAAGAAATTCAAACCTAAATCATATTCAATCCCCAAATTTATAAAATGAAAGCTAAAAAAACAAAAACTTTACCAGTTACGGGTATACGGCCTGTCTCTCTGTGCCTGCGGTTCTGATAAACCTTAACCGAACAATAAACCTAAATAAATAAGATTGAAAAGGAAAAAAAAAAAAAAAACATTAGCACAACACTCAATCCAAAACTTATCTGATCCCAAGGATTTCGTTACAATTAGTTACAGGAAACTGTTTTTAATTTCGTTTCTTTATGGTGAAAAACCAAAACTAAAATCATTTTTTTTTTGGTAATTTTAGTAAGTTATAAAAAAGAAAAAAAATAAGGAATAATAATAAAAAAAAAAAACCTATCCTATCAAAGAATTTAAAACAAAAAATCAAATATCATACATAAATCTTATCATTAAAAAAAAAATTCATACCTAAATCTTAAAAGGGAGAAAGAATGTACTGGCGGTAGTTCCGATAATCTGATGGTGGTTCGTATATGGCCTTACGGTGTGGATGGTCCATAAATTTTTCTTCTATGGCGAGGCTACTGATGGTGGTAGGAAGCCGGACTGACGGTGGTGGCAGCGACATTCACGAACACTATCTTTGTATCCCTCTCAATCATTCTGTGTTTTAAAAACCCAAAACAAAAACAAATCAAATCTAAACCTACCCAATAGGAAAATTCAATTAAAAGTAAAATTTCATACCCAAATCTAAAAAAATTTACTGATGTTGATGGGCCAGAGATTTTTCTTTCTATGTGGTTGTGGTTCCGGTGGTCTGATTCTTCCTCTTTTTCTGTTTCTTTCTTCTTGTTGCAGCAAAGAATCGCAAGTTAGAGTGAGTCTGAATTTTGATCGGAAATACAGTTTGGGATTTTGGGTTTGTGTTTTTTTTTTTTTTTTGATAAGCGGCTTGGTGTTTTTATAATGAGTCTCTCCAAACGATTGACGAAAATGAGTCTCTCCGGTGCAAATCCATATACACAGATCAGAATAGCGTGTTTCAAACCAATAAACATACGAAGAAAGAAAATCCAAAAGGAAGCGAAAAAAAGAAAGAAGAGAAACTTGAAAACCTCTGTTCGTGATCTGCAACAGCAAAAACTAAAAAACTTTGATTGTATTTAATTTTGACGGGTGCCGATTGCGGTGGTCTAAGTCCAGCAGGGTATGGAGATGGTCGGCCGTACGAATCTCCACAAGATCGCAGAGTCTGATGAGAAGAGATCGCTAGGGTTTTGTTTCTCCTTCCCTTTCTCTCTATCGCAGTATCGCCAGGGGTTTTTTTTAGAGAGAGTAAATGTTAAGCAGTCTGATGAGCAGAGACCGCTATGATTTTTTTAGATGCTACGTTTTATTTATTTATTTATTATTGTAACCGTGTTTTTTATTTTTTATTTTTAATATACACTGCCACGGTCAAATGGCGTTAACGTGGTAAAACGATATAATGTATCGCTTTTTTAAGTGAAATGTGTCTGAATTTTTAATAAGCACTTATCCTATTTGTCATTACCTCCTTAATTGTAGGAACTTACTTTCTCTCAGCTTCTGCTATTATATATACTAGTGTTTAACCCGCACAATGCGCGAGATCATTTGAAATCTCATAAGTAGAAGAGAAATTATTATTACTATACATTCTAAAGACTCTCAGTCATCAAAACCCAGGAAAAAAAATTAAAAAATTAAAAATTATAACATTCAATTTCAATTTTGCTAGTAGAAAAACTGTGCCTACTCACCAAAATGACTCTATACAGCATTTTTTACATATACAATAATCTAATGAGCTTATGTAGATAGTCGAACACACATAACTTAAAATAATGGTCAGCCTAGCAGGTAAATCTACTTTGTACTCAAATTTCAACACATCATACTTCTCACTCTATTTATTTTAATCATTTGATCATGCTGTTAAAAATGACAACAAATCAAGTGTCAAAGTGAAAATATAATAAAATTATACAATAGAAATACAACTTCACATTTTGAACTTTGGTGGTATTTACTTAGAAGCTGGACAAATTACATTGAAATAAAACAGACATGCCTTTTCACTATACAACTAACCCAACCCAAAAGCTTAAATCAAAACTAACTCATATTTTTTAGTTCATAACCAAATCAAAGGAAAAAAAAAAAAACTGTAACATTCAATTTCAACTGAACTAAATGCTGCTTGTGGAGGTAATAGACTCCCTTGAGATTCTAAAATGGCAGATTTTAATTGAATCAGCGCAGGTGAAACAAATTGGGCACCATCAATTGGTGTTGAAGACTCGGATGGATGTATTTTGTCAGCAGCAAAACTGTACCTATTCACCAAAATGACTCAATACGGCATCATTTACATACACTTTCATAATGTTTTCCTTTATTTTAACTCAATAAGAAACTTTGGAAGTGTACTACCTTACATATGCCTAAAGCAAATTTGAGAGAAGCCAAGCTGGATGGATATTCTGTTAATCTCCAAAGCTTCTATCTTTCAAGTTGAAAACATGAGTTTCATTTTGATCATTGAAGAAAATGCAATTACTTTAATACTCAGTAAACTTTTTAGCAAAAATCGATAAACAACAATCATTACCCTCCTCCTTTCTTTATTAAAGTATCTATCAACAACATTGGTCAATATAGCTGGTGCTTTTCTTCATTCACCTTTCTTATTCTATGATCAATATATAGTAGGAGCTTGTGTTTGAACCAAAAGAAAATACTTAAAAATCACTAATACAAATTAATATGAAAAAGAAAATTCTCCATCTTTTCATTGTGACCACCAACACCTATCAGCTCTTAAATATGGTTCAATGTTCTTTGATAAGTATCTATTTCGATTTTTCTTTCACCAGCGAAGACAAAAATGGAACCAACTTCAATGACGAATTGAATAAACTTTATCATATTAATATGGAATTGAAAAGAGTAGGAGTCAAAAGGATAAGAATGATAGTAAGGCTGTCCTAACCTGTCAGCTTTATCCAGCAATGTTTCTTGAGAACACTTGGTGAACGTTACAAATCTGAATTTTAACAAAGAACAAGATAAGAAAGTCTGTTAAAATTACCAATTTTTCAAATTTTAACAGTTTAAAACTAAAACATATGTATATTGCAGATTTAATATGATAATTCGTAAAGGAAATATGGCAGTCACAGTAACTTAACAGCACATTCAGTTTACTCTTCTAAAGAAATTTTAAAAAAATTTAACAATATAATGAAATACATAAAGACTCATAGATTAAGGTAGTATATACATTAGAGTTCAGATTTTTTTCTTCTTTGATGCATTTTGCTCAGTACCCTTTTGACATCTGATCATATCTAAAACACATTAATAAAGTACTAATATACGTCATTGATATAGCCAATCTTTCTTTATAAGATTGATTTACAATTGGTAATCTTAGTCACAGTTAATTTATGAAGTTTTATACTAAAATTAAATATTGATTAGGGAGTAATTAACACTGCAAATGTTAGATACCCCTTTGCAGCTATGGTTTGTCTTTTGTAATAAATAAAAGTATCACGCACATTGTGCGGGTTATAAGCTAGTTATATATAAGAGCCGGAGTTAATAATTGGAAATTTTAGAAAAATTAAGTTTTATATGGATCATGATTTGGCTATTGCAAACCCTTCATTTAATCAAATAATCCTTCCTCTTGAACTTTTTCTTAACACTTTCATGAAAGCCAAATCATAAAGAAACAAAAGCACCTAAACATAAGCACACAATAAGATAGCAAGAATCAAGATTAATTACATTGAAGTTCCTTAAATTTTTTAGGATTTGCTTCAAAATTACACAGAGATAAATTAGATTATACACACACCCAAGTTATGGAATTCATGAAGCTTTTCACCCATTATTATGTAATCTTCTATTCATAAAATAAATGAATAAAATTAAAGCATCTATAAGCACTCAATCCAAAACACAAAGACATACACAATAAAAACAAATGAATTAAGAAAATAAACAAAGCTAACCACAACAACATTTAAGAAAACCTGCCAATAAATTAAGTCTATTAGCCTGAGCAGTACATAAATTAAAAGAAACAAAGTCTAATAGAACAATTTTGAAATATATGAGAAATTATTATTAAAGCAAAAGGAAAGCGTAAGATGCTCCAAAAAAATAAAACAAAAACAAAAACAAAATAAGCATTCTAGTAAATCAGGGATATATACCAATAAAAAAATAATAGCAAAATTAAATGTCAAGAAGGAAAACAACAAAGGCAAAGCTTCATCTATTGTTACCTCCAAATCATGTCACTCCAGAAAAAAGAAAAAAAAAAAAAAACTTTGATTTAGTAATCCTTTAGCATGTAGCCATTGATAGAACATAATCAGTTCAACAAACTAAACAAAACAGAGCTCAAGAAATCGGGAAAAAAAAGAAGGAAATTAGGGAAAAAGTTAGCCAAACCTTAAATCTTGATTTAGTAATGCAGCAAAACAATATTTACTCATCAATATAAAATCAGCCCACTACCTTCTTTTTATCTTTTCATTGGGTTGCAAAGCAAAATTTTCAATAAAAACTCAAAAACTAACACCAAAGGCTGGATGCACGCACATATGAAAAATTATGTGAACATGAAATACTTTATGAATCATATACTTATTCAGAGCAGCCCAAAACAGCAAAACCACAAACATTGAAAAAATAAAATGCTAAGAAATCAACCATTATTGAACGACAAACATATTTTTTCCTACACATAATCAAAGACTAAACCCCATGATGCCACTCCCCCCCCCCCCCCCCCCCCCCCAAAAAAAAAGGATTACAATAAATCAAAAAGAAAGCATCAAAATAAAGTGTATAACACATCAAGTAACAAAATGCTTACCTTGGGTATAGGTGCTGCAGAAAAGAAGCGAAACAGAATGGGTGTCAAATTAACAATTGGAAGGAGGGAGAGGTTTTATTTGGCTGTTTTTTCTTTTACCAACTACCTATTCCTATGAATACAGAACAAAAAATGACTTAGATTGTCTTTGATGACATTGTGCACCTTTGTTTAGTATTACCTATAATTTTCAATTTCAAAGAAGGTAGTAAATAATCAAAGAATATAATAATTCCAATTTGGAAAAGATTATAATATTAGTAAAGTAGGAAAAACAAAAATTTTAATCTGAGGCAAAACATTGAAAGAGACAGAATAAACATCCAGATTTTAATTCAAATTCGAATAACAAAAAGTAGCAGGAAGGATGTAAATTAAGTAGAAGAGAGAATTGGTTGAAGAAATCAATTTGTAAAGATAGAAGCTAGCTAAAACATGCAAATCAAAGCCAATTGAAACAGGAATAGAGTAAATGAACAAAATGTAAAACAAAGTATGAGATAAATAAAAAGAAAATCAGAATTCAAGCAAACTATAAAAATAAAGATCTATGGACAAATCAAAAAACTGACAGAGGTGCCATTTGTTTGAGGATGTGGCAATTTAGAACTTTTATTAAGTGGTGTGAAACGGTTTAAGTTGTTAAAAAATGTATTTATTGATACTTCTAAAAATTATTTATAATTGTATTTGCAATTTTAGATATCAAAGAAGAAAAGGGATTTTCATTTTCTGGTAGAGAAAACAGTAAAAAAGAGAGAGGCAGCAATTCAAAGAACTTGAAAAGTCATTAATTAAATAAACGAACGTTTAGAAGCACAGAGATTAAAAAAGTGATAGGGATCTATATAGGATGAATTTATGATTTAGTTCTGTCAAGTTTGAAAAGCTTTCACTATTATGCATTTCTGAATGCAGATCATGCCGTAAGAAATAATATTCACAACAAAACATCTAAAGAATGAGAATGAACATCCGAATTTAAGTTCATATTCAAACACAGAGAATTGATACATACCTTTCGTTTGTCTGTGTTTAGTTCTGATTATGTTAGTCACGGAGTTGCGCCGAACTCTATCTCTGTATCTCAAATCCCTAAATTGACAGCAAACCTAAAGAAGACAATAGAGTAAGAGATTAAACCAATTCTAACCCGTCTATTTACATAAATTAAACAAACTACTCCGAACCAAAAAACCTAAATCATAACCAATCAAACCAAAATACCTGAATCATAAATAATGTCCAAATGGATCTCTCAAAAAAAAAAAAAAAACCCACTGCCTAAAATTAAAAACAGAACATATGAGGTGTGTGTGTGTGTGTATATATATATATAAATTTTTTATTAAAAACGGTTAAAGCAAAATAAACAAAACGCTTGCAACAAAAAAACCCTAGTATCTCAAATCCCTAAATTGACAGCAAACCTAAAGAAGACAATAGAGTAAGAGATTAAACCAATTCTAACCCGTCTATTTACATAAATTAAACAAAACTACTCCTAACCAAAAAACCTAAATCATAAACAATCAAACCAAAATACATGAATCATAAATAATGCCCAAATGGATCTCTAAAAAAAAAAAAAAAAACCCCACTGTCTAAAATTAAAAACAGAACATATGGGCTGTGTGTGTGTGTGTGTGTATGTATATATATTATTAAAAACGGTTAAAGCAAAATAAACAACAGGCTTGCAACAAAAAAACCCTAGTATCTCAAATCCCTAAATTGACAGCAAACCTAAAGAAGACAATAGAGTAAGAGATTAAACCAATTCTAACCGGTCTATTTACATAAATTAAACAAAACTACTCCTAACCAAAAAACCTAAATCATAACCAATCAAACCAAAATGCGTGAATCATAAATAATGCCTAAATGGATCTCTCAAAAAAAAAAAAAAAAAAAAAAACCCCACTGTCTAAAATTAAAAACAGAACATATGGGCTTTGTGTGTGTGTATATATATATATTATTAAAAACGGTTTAAGAAAAATAAAAAAAAGACTTGCAACTAAAAAAACCTAGCGATACAGAGAGGGAAGGAGAAAGTCCCAATCGAAAGTTCGGATTCACCCTCACTTCCACCTCTCCAGTGCAAATCCATATACACAGAGATCAGAATAGAAAATTCAAAACGAAGAAAGAAAATCCAAAAGGAAACGAAAAAAAGAAAGAAGAGAAACCTTTAGTCGCATGATTCTCCGCTGTATGGCGATGGTTGGCCGTACGAATCTTCACTGGATCGCAAGTTTTTTTTTTTCCCTCCTTCCCTTTCTCTGTGCTGCAGTATCGGTAGGCGTTTTCTTGAGGGAATGTGCAGAATAACTGTGGAAAGTATTTGTATATAGTTAGTTAGGCAACGCTTGAAACTATAAGGGAAAGTAGACATCTCGAGTTTTAGAAACTTGAGATCCATAACATAGATCTCGAGTTTTACAAACTCGAGTATGTAAAAAAAATTTTAGTTTTATCGCCCCTATAGTGGCGTTTTTAAGTCCTATAGTGACGTTTTAAAGTCCTATAGCTGCGTTTTCCTGCAAAAAATTTTTCCTCAGGTTCAGGGAGCCCTATAGTGGTGTTTTTAAGCCCTATACTGACGTTTTAAGGCCCTATAGCGGCGTTTTTCTGCTAAATTTTTTTATAACTCCATTTTTAAGCCCTATAGTGACGTTTTTAAGCCCTATAGCGGCGTTTTCGAACTCGAGTCTTTAAAACTCGATTTTCACGTGGATTTTTTTTTTTACAAATCGAGACTTAAAAACTCGATTTTTATGTTGGAACTCGAGTTTTAGGCACTCGAGATGCTAGTTTTCAACTTTGTTTTGCTTCGTGACAACTAACTAAATTTTTTAATATTTATTGTTATTTGGAAAAAAAATTCCGTTTTCTTTTAGAAAGAGAAAATGTTTAGCGGTGTTTGATGAAAAGAGACGGCTAGGGTTTTTCTAATTGCAACTTTTTTATTTTGTTTTAAGCGGTTAGTTTTTTTTTTTTTATACCCAGAGGCTCCAAACAGTGTTTTACATAGCGAAAGATGGTAACATATCGCCTTTTAAATTGTAAACGTGGCAGTGCCTCTTTAAAAGTCTTCTGCTATTATATATACTAGCGTTTAACCCGCGCAATGCGCAGGGTCATTTTACTTATTAGAAGACAATAAAATACATTAAAATTCTTCTGGGGCATGTTGTATAATTTAACTAATTGTTAAAATAAACCAACATTAAACTGTTAAGCTTTAATTATGGAAACAATATTTCATAACAATTCTTAAATAGTTGTATAGAACAACTTAACAAAAATATTATATACATAAAAAATCAATAGATAAATATATGTGGTACAAATAGATGAATATAAGGTTTGTTAAGCAAGAAGATGTTTCAAAAAAAAAAAAAAAAAGCCCATCTACATCTTGTGATAATGACGAAGACATAGCAGGTATTGATAAGGTATTGATAAGGGTAATTTCTATCTTCACCTTCTGATCATGATGTAAAAGCAACCACCAACAACTGATTATGATATAGCACATCAACCTATTATGATATAGCACATCAAGAGAAATAATTAATAAATAAACCAAAGAATAAAACATACATACGGACACATAAACAAAAACAAAACTCTCACTAAAGTGTTTTAACTTCCTTAGACAATGTGGCTCAAGCCACAGCAAACCCTTAAATGTAAATTAATGGGGGAAAAAACCCAATGACTATGACACTTCACAGCAAAGATTGAATAATTATAAAAATAGAAAATAAATTGAATCGAAATTAAGTCAAGTCAATGTCAATATAAGTTTTTTTTTTTTTTAACATTTTTTTCACAGCAAATTTAGTAAAGAAAATTGAGTATAGCACATACACAGCACTGAAATAATGAAAAGTAAAAACAGAGATAAAGAAAAATATACATTAAGTTTGGATTGTAACACGTCTTAGTAAAGAAAATTGTCAAAAAAAAAAAAAAACCTTCAAATGATCCAAGTTTAATCAAACAAAACTATCAATTTTCATAAATAGAAAAGCTAACATGGTAACTTCACTTTTTTGCTTAGCATCAAAACAAAACAATTAATTATGAGATTCAAACATTACTCCAAAAAAATAAAGCCAAAAGCCTCGTCCTTGGACTTGCTCAGGTTCCTTGGTGTAAATAAACCTTCTCACGCTTTCAAAAATCTTCTTAAGTTCCTCTTTGTTTGATTTTTGAATGCCCTTCAAACACAAAATGTCATTGAGTAGCATTTAGAAATTCACCCAGTGAAAGATTTTAAAATTCTGTACTTAGAAAAATTAAATTGAAATCTTACAAAAATTGAAATCTTACAAACATGAGAATGTACTTAGTGACTCTAGTGGAAAACACTTGAACAACATGACTAACCCTCCAAGATAGCAAAATATTATAACAAATTAAGATGCATCAAACATGAAAAGAGCAAGAAACTAAATGCATATGAATGGATAAATAAGAAAGGATAACGCATATTATTTAATTCAACAATTCCATGGCAAAAGAGTAAAGCGTTCTTCAAATTGTTCATATTATTAAACTCATGTCTCAAAGGAAACAACAATTTCTGAAAATTTTATTGATTCAATTCTTTTAAAAAACAGGTGGAGCACATCATTTAACAAATATTTGAAATAAATAAATATTGGGACTCAAAGCTCAAATATTTGACATCTAAAAATATTTGTCACCGTCTGTATTTCTTTGCATACCTGTTGGTTTGTATTTTCTGCAATCTGCATACTTGTTGCTTTGAATTTCTCTGCGCATACCTATTGGTCTGTACTTCTCTCCTGTATTCAGCTTCCTGTTCTTTCTATTTTCAACTTCTTGTTTCCTCTATATTTGGTTTTCAGGGCTGTCTTATATGTATATGTTTTCATTTGTTATCAATAAATAGGAATGAAAATCCAATTCAACTGCAAAGTCTGCAATCTTAGCCCTATTGATCAAATATGGCCAACCTTATTCTACATTACAAAGTGTGTGTATACCAACAAAGTACAATTTAAAAATAAAATTGACACAATCACTGTGATATGTGAACTACATGGGGAAAAATCTAATAAAGAGAAGTATATACTCGAAAAACTTGATAACAATGCTAGAAAAGAAACATGGGAAACAAAATTATAAAGGGAAAAAATGTTTCAACAAAAAATTTAAAACAGAATAAATAAAATGAAAGCTTGAATGCGTAGAGATATACTCAAAACAAATTGAACCCAAATATCCCTATGGAAAACCAAATCCAACACAAATAACGGATATTAAAAACCATTCTTAATCCAAATTCCTTATTCAAAACCAAATCTAAGCCAAAAAAACTTAATGCAATCCAATCCAGTCAAAATAGCCAGACCCAAATTAGATTTGATCCCAAATTAAAAAAAAAAAAAAAAACAGAGACTATACTAGTAAGAATGAATCTGTTCAAACCATGGAAGGTAAAGCAATTCTAGGTGAGAGACGAATCAGCATGCGTATTTATTGGTGTGACTGAACAGTGAGGAAACATGGATCTCCTCCCTCACCAACTCCAACTGTTCAGTGCTCTGAATCAGAACTTTTTTCATAGAGTAAGTGCCATCATCTGGACAATAAACCAAATTCAGATCAAAATCAAGATTTCATCCACTTCCTCATCAACCAACTGGAAAAAAAAATTAAAAAAATAAAAAAGAAACGAAAATAGAAGAACATATGTATATATCGTAAAAGAATGGTGAGGGCCAACTAAGATTATTATTTATTAGTGCAACACCTTGTCATAGTTCTTCATATATATAGGGCAAAATATTGATGCAGAGGTGCCTTGTAAAATTCCATTTTTATGTATAATAATCATATTCTTTATAAATCTAAACTGTTCAAAAAATTTTATAAACATAAGGATTATCAATTTTTAAATTTTGCTTGAATCAACCAAGTTAAAGTAAAGTAATCCATTTCTTTATTAAGAATGAATAGTGTTGCATATATCAGCCAAACAATAACTTTTAATTTCAAGTAAACATAGGGATTCAATGTGTGTGTGATAGACATAGATACATACACACACACACCCTAAGAGCATTCACATCAGTTGGTTGGATAATATCAAGTTATCATCAAAGAATAGTTGCTTGCTCAGCCTATAAAAAAAAAAAAAAATGATATAATGAATTCAATATGAGATTATTAAGCTCATTTTCATTCAAACATCAAGACCTATATAATTCAAAAAATGTAATTACATACACAGATCATCATTCAAATCCCATATGCAGATATAAGGGGAAAAAAAGGAGAAGATAAAAGAACAACAACACCCTAGAAAATTAGGAAAAAAAAAAAAATTTCAAGGCTGCCATGTAATGAACAAAGTAGTACCAATAGTGGAACCATGGAACCAAAACAGTAGCAACCAAGAAGACCAAAATCCAGAACAAAGCTGAATCTAACACATATACCTAAACCTATACAAATCCATCAAAATGTCCAAACTAAGTTGTATTTTAACCCAAATCTAAAAAGGGTTAAAAAAAAAACCTTTCCTAGCGGAGGTTTCGACGATCTAATGGTGTGTTTGCCTATGGTTCTGGCTGTCTAAGGCTGGCGTTGGCATGAAAACTAATAGTCAAGGTAGCCCTTTTGCTTTATTTTACATCGGTCTTAATGGTGTATTAAGATTCCCAAAACTGGTGTAGCCTTTCGCTTTTAAAATGTACATGCAAATAATGAACAAAGCAGAGATATGTGGCAAAGAAAGAAAGTAGTAAGAGAAGAATTTAAGAAACAGGGCAGTTCACCTAATGTCCTAGATCATTTTTCCTAACAATCACCATAAGAAGCTGTTAAATGAAACTGGTGCAATCAATCATAGCAAATATAATTTGTAAGTTTCTCTACAATAAGTTAGGAACACAACTATATCTCTACAGCAGATACACTTGCCAATGCAACTTGGATAGAGTTAGATCCAGAATTACCACTTCAAATAGTTATCTACTTCTCTAATTTATTTCTCTCTTTTCAATTTCAATTTCAAATGAAGGTACATTCTTAACAATACTCACAGTGGTTCAAAATTAATCTACATAGTTCCAATGGCTTTAAAAAAGGGACCATTCAGAAACAACAAACACAAAAACTTTAAAATTTAAAATAAAACTTTAGTGTAGTATTGATTACTCAAAGGTTTGCGCTTTGAGTAACAAAGCAAATATGCATTTTATGCGAACTCAAAATCAAAGCACACAATTATTCAAAATCAATTCTAAATACCCAAAACATTGAGCCAAGCCAAATACCCTAAAAACAAAACTTCTTCTAACCAAAATCCCTTAATCAAAACCAAACCTTACCCAAAATACTAATCTAAATCATAATTAACCCCCAATTGATTCTCCAAATAAAAACCAAAAACCCTTAATTTTTTAGTTTAAAACAGAACTTTACCGGTAGCAATTCTGGTAGTCTGATAGTGGGTGGAGGCTTACGGTGATGACAAAACTTGTGGTGGCGCCCCTCTCTCAATCCATGGTGCATTAACTTAACAGTCTAACGATTATTCTTCCTCTTCTTCCAAAAAAACTCCAATATATCGATCTCTCTGCACCCTGTGTCTAACCGACTCTCTCTCCCATTCTTGATCTAAACCTTGATTTTCCAAAGTCAATTATAACTACCCTAAAATCAAACCAAAATTAACTGAATCCAAATACTCCCAAAAGTTTTTAGTATACTGAGAAAATAAATCGAATCAAAAAAATCAAATAAAAAACTAATGTAACCCAAATACCTAAAAACAAATCAATCCAACCAAATTTCTCAAAACCAATTCTTATTTCATACCCAGATCTAAGAAAAAGAAAAAAAAAAAAATACCAGTGATAGTTCTCTCTCTCTATGTCCGTATCTCAAATCCTGCGTCAACCTTTAGGTTACCGGTGTCGGTTCTAGTGGTCTAAGTCCGGCAACGGTGGTGGGAAAATGATGGTGATAGCTAGCCGGCCATACGAACTCTGCTTCCTTCTCATCTCCGTATCGCAAGCTTTTTTTCCTTTTTTCTTCTTTTCTCCTTCTCTGTCTCTATATCACAAGCCTAATTGTATTTTCACCGGTTAATTTGTTTATTTATAGAGAGGCTTTTTTATTTTATTTTAACGGGTTTTTTTTTAACCGGTTATTTAATTTATCCTTTTTTTTTTAATTGCAAGCGTGGTAGAGTTTTGAAAGGCCAAACGTTGTAACGTGCGGCTGGTTTTACTTAAAAAACTGTATACGTGTCAAAATTTTAAGGGGCCTTTTTCCCTAACGTGGCAGCACCTCGTAAAAGTTTCTGCTTTTATATATAGTATTATATATATATATATAATCTGCTCTTTATTTTTACATTATTACTGTGCTTCTGTCTCTCCCTCTTCATCCGTGCGTCCCCTTCCCCCTTTATGGTATCAGAGCCACTCTTTTCTGGCCGGTGATAGTGTGTGTTGTGTTTCTCTGTGCCTTGACCGTATCTGTCCGAACCTTTGGTGCTCCGTTGTTGTGTTCCCTTCTTGCCGTCGTTGGCGCCACCCTAGGTGTAAAGTGAATTCCCAGAACCTGACTGTAAGGCCCGTTTGAGCCAGGAGGGCGTGTAGGGCATGTGTGTGGTATAGGGTTGCTTAGGGTATGTGTTACGAAATGCAACGGTTGTGAGAAAAACATGATAATTGAGTGTTAAACCTAGGATAATATGGATAGGTTGTGGAGATCCAACTCCTCTGTCAGCTCCAGGACTGGTTGTCCTCCTGATATTGTGAATGAAGAAGGTCACACTATTGAACAAACATTTTCTACAGTTTATTCTTGCTTGATTTCTAAAAATGTTAATGATGAAAAAGATGACACTAAATTTGTTTGTCTATCTGATTCTCCTTTTGCTAAAAAATCTGTTTACGAAAATCAATTGAGTGTGTTGACTGTTTTGAATGAAAATTTTAAAGTTGATATGGTTCCATTGTTTGATGAATTCATGCTTCCCAAAAATAGAACAAAAAGAAAAATTTACCAAAATAAATTTGCTCAGTCTGAGAAAAACCGTGTTAAAAGAAAATGGTTAGAAAAAATGAATCAGTTAAAAAGACATATTTTGTTCTTTGACTTTCTTGAAAACTATTATGTTTCAAAAGATGAAGTTTCAAGAAATTATTTGCATGAGATAAGGAAATCTAATTTTGTTAAAAATCACAAAACTGTTGTCAGATCTAGTCATCCACCTCTTGAGACTATTTTGGTAACTACTGACAAAATTAATGTTAAAACAACTCCTCCTGTTGAACAAAACAATGTTATTAATGAATCTTTGCATGTTATTGGTCAACAACTTGACTGTATTAAGGGAAAAATTGATGAAGAAACTGTTTCTGTTGAAAAATCTGCTTCTGCTCAAAAACCTGTTGAAAAAATGCTTGTTGATTTAAAAGTTAAACCTGATGGTGCCTCTACAATTACTCCTGTTGCTCGAACTATTTCAAAAAATGAAATTGTTTATGATGATACAGATTCTGATACTGTTTCTTCTGTTTCTTCTGTTCCTGCCAAAAAGATTTTTGATGATTGTTTACCTGAGATTAAAAGATTTGCTGGAAATCCTAAATCCATGTTTCTTGCAAAAAATTGGTATTCAAAACCTACTCCTCCTGATATGCAGTTTGAAGAAAGAATTTTTCAAACTCAGTTTTCTGTTTCTGCTGATAAGATTTATGAATGGAATATTGATGGTTTTTCTGATCAAGAAATTATTAACAAAATGGGACATATGTCCATGGTTGCCACTGCTTACCAAAATAATCCCATAAAGGGGGAAGGGGACGCACGGATGAAGAGGGAGAGACGGAAGCACAGTAATAATATTGTGAAAGTAAATGAGAATAGCAAAGTTAGAACAATAATAAGGCGGTAGAACCAGCCAAGCAGTATATAACAAAATAATTCAAAGTAAATAAGAGCAATTAATGAAAGCAATTTAAAACCGTCCAGTATGGCGGTAATCCGTCCAAGGTTGCGGTATCAACAAGTAGTAAAATGAACATTAACTGAAAATAGTTCTTTATTGAAAGTAGATAAAACACTTACAGTAGTAGTGGTCAATACAAGATCTCAACAGTACAGGTTAACAGTTACAAAGCTTGAACTAGTCCTAGTTACAAGGTTTGTAGGAACAAGGTAGTAATCAACAAGGTTATAGTCAACAAGGTAGTAGGTGAACAAGGTTGTAGTCAACAAGATAATAGGAGAACTCTTTCAAAGAAAGTAAACTCTCTCTAGAGGAAGCTCTAACAATTTCTCAATAAGTTCTGAGAATAAGTTATGAGTTTAACATAAGGGACAACCCCCCTTAAATAGGCAAAATTCGGAGTGAACAGTGTCATGAATAGTAACAGATGAATAGTGACAGGTGAATAGTGTCAGATGAATAGTGAAAAGTGAGTCTTTTTCTTTTTTTTTTTTTTACTCCAAGTCATGGAGGAAACATGAAGTGATCAGGAGCATCTCTTTCAAAGGTCTAGACCTTCATTTTTAGGTCTAGGCCACATCATTTCTGTCCTTAAAAGAAGCCATCAAAAGAAGCCAAATTTGCACTATGATGGGAATCTTCAGGAGTATGCAATACTTCCAACATGTGAGGCATAAAATCAACAAAATCTCTGACAAAGGTCAATAGGAATATTTCTTCACTAGGCATAAGATCAGCAAAATCTCTGACAAAGGTCAATAGGAATATCATCATGTACGCATGTAGTTGAACAGGAATATTTCTTTGAACATCACCATGTACGCATGTGGTTGAACAGTGGCCATTATGCTGGCTAGACAAATAGAGAACAGTAGCAACAATAACAGTAGCAAAAATAACATTAGCAACAATAATCTGAGGACCCCGCAATTAATCAATAGAAGAAGCATCGAATGTATAATCATCATCAGGATCCCATGGAGGATCATTATTACATCCATGCTCTTGGTAAATAACATACTGATTGCAGAATCCGCAATATAGCAGTGGCTCAAGTTCTGGAGTTTTCCCTGCATCAATAAAACTCCTTGGATTACAGTGATCTGCTATGTGCATATGAGTGATGGTAGGAGCATAAGGTCTGGGACCAAAAACAAAAATTCTATCTGTGCTTCCCATGAAATGATAATGTTTCCACAGGCTTTGAATGACTTCAAGAATTTGATTATTGAAATAATTTCTCCAGCATTCTGTAAGGGCATGGGGATTTTGGAAGGATAAGTGAGAATCTCCTTCATACCATTGTCCTTGGTGAGTGTGCCCATTAATGAGAACGAGATGTTTTGATGGCTGGACGTTCATCCAGTTATCTCTTTCCCACATTGGCAAGGTGCTCCAACATCTGATGGAAACAAAGGGACTTTCAAAATTGTCAATAGCAGTTTGAATGATTTGTGGAAGTTGGCTGGCTTGGTCAAGACTAGTTAATTTTATGAGTCTGATAAAGCCATACTCAAACATTTGGGAAAGCCAGTTAGGATTCCGATCATTATCACCTTCTGGATCATCAGCAACAAATGAACTATCATAATTAATTAAGAGACCAGGAAATGGGTGTCTCTTTTCATACACTCTGAGACTGACTCCAAAGTGTTTTTTCCAATCAGTTTGTTCAAGGATATCACCATTATCATCTGAATTAGCCGGATCAGGAACAGCAGTTGTAACAAGTGTTTTGAAGTATTCGAACCATAGGCCAAAAGACCTAAACATAGCCTCGCATCTCAGTATACGTGATTGTATATCTGATGGCAAGTTGGCAAAAGCACTTCTCAATATAGATTGGGACTTAAGGCTCAATCTAGAATAATCAGTGCCCATTATAGTCATTTTATCCTTTGAATGGATATCCTCTTTGCCAAAGAGTTGACTAGTGTGGGGAGTATTTGGATAGTTAACAAATTGGCTTCTAAAAGCCTCAATTTTTGAAACAAGGTTTGAAGCAAGGTCATTTTCTAAAGCAAGGGAATTTTCTGAAATAAGGTTAGCATGGTGGCTTAGATAAGCCTCATTTTGAGCAGTAAGGTTAACAAGATGGATTTCAAGGGCTCTGAGGGTGCTTTTGAAAAGATCATGGTGGTTTATAATAAAAGCAGCTTGAAGGTTATCAAGAATAAATTTGATAGAATATGGAAGTTTAGAATAGATTCCATTGTGGAATTGTAAATTGTTTGACAAAACTTCCTGCAAAGCAATTATTATATCACCACTGGAATATGACACCGTTGCCGGTACATACCCTTGAAGGGATGTTGATCCACTAGGTTTTACCCTAGAAGATGCGCCTTCATGCATTTCATTTTGGAAAAAATCCTGTACAGGAGCTTTTCCTTTGTTTTTCCTCTCAGTCGAGGGAGCCATAATAATCCACTTATTAGTGGTATAAATACTAATATTATCCCACTTAGTAGTGGTATTTATCCTCGCATCAGTGCTCGATTCCTGAAAAGAATCATTAAGAATATTAGAGTCATTGGTAATAGCAGATAATTTGGCACTACTGGGATTACCTTCAAAATTTTCTGTGAAGCATGTAGCAGGTGAATCTAAAGCATCATTAATATCAATTTCAAGTTTTGAAACAAATTTAAATTTTACTTTCTGTCCAAAAGGATCAGTAGTAATACCATCATTATCAACAAAGAAAGGATACAAAGCATTTATAAACGGCAAACCAAGAATCACTTTATCAGTCATGTTTTTAACAAGAACAGAAGGAATCTTGAAGCAGACATCATCATGGCAAATATGAGCATTATTCAATTCATATTTGATTTTCATTTGAGAACCAGTAGCAGAAACCAATTTTTCAGTTGATTTTTCAAAATATTTCGAAGGAATCAATCCTTCCTGAATACAATTCTTATCAGCACCAGAATCAATCATAGCAATAACAGTGAAATGATAATCATGGGAAACAAAAATCTTCACTTTTGTGAACCATTTTGGAGGAAGCATTTGATTAATACTAATGAGACTAGGTAGAGCATCAGCAATGCCTTCATCAGAAAGAAGAGCCTGTTGACTGGATTCATCTCCATCCTTGTGCTCATCTTGTTCATTATCAGACTTATTTTGATCAATTTTCAACATTAACAATTCTTGTTTAAGATTATGATTATCACTTTTAATGCTTTTAAGTTCAAGTTTTAATTCACTTATCTCTTGTTTAACAGTATTAATTTCACATTGGAGATCATTAACAGTTAAATCTTTGGATTTCTTCTTATTAAATCTTTTCAAAGTTTCTTCAAAACTTATTGTTGATTTAAGTTTTTTACTAGTTTCATCTTTTAACAAATTTTTCTTAAATTTATCCAAATATTCTTTTTGCAATTCAGGGTTCTCAATTTGACCAATCAATTTAATCAACAAGTTTTCATTTTCTTCACCTTTAGTGAGAACATTAACAGATTTAACAACATTGCAACAGGAATCTCTACAACCAAGTTTAATATTAGGAGAATCAGATGAATCATCAATAGAATGGTAACAAGAATCAGAAGAAGAAAAATCATCTTCCAAAGAATCAGACGAATTGTTTGATTCAAGGATTCTGAATAATTCTTCTTGATCATTATCATCAATTTTCAACATGTTAAACTTGTTTTTCAACTTACCAGGTTTTTGTTTACAATCTTTACTAAAATGACCAGGTTTTCCACAATTGAAACATTTACCTTTACCCGATCGCTGGTTAACATGTTTTTTAGCAACATTTTTCTTCTTAGCATAGAAATCATTAAAATTAGTTTTATGCTTTTTATGGTTATAATTTTTGTAACTTTTATCATGTTTTTTACTCTTTTACTTAGAAGGAGCAATAGAGGGCAAACCATATTATTCACAAAAATTACCCATTTCATATTTAGCTTTTCTTTTATTTTTTAATTGGTGTTTTAACAGTTTTTCATCATTGCACATATTAATTCCAAGTTTTTTAATAGTGCTTAAAATATCACCATAAGTTAAATTATCATAGTCAATAGAATCATTTTTACCAATTAATTCTTGTTTTACCTTATGAGCAAAGATAGGAGGCAGACCGTCAATAAACTTTTCTTTCCAATAAGGCTTGAAACAGTCCTTTCGCTGCATCACTCTGGAAAGGAAAACATCTTGGTACCATCTATAATCAGACATAGTAGGACATCTCAAATTATTCAACAAATCAGAAATTCGAGATGAAACATTAGATGGGGTACCAACAAAATGTTTGATAATAGTATAAATCAAGGTATTAACACCATCAGGAACACCTCGACCAATACGATCATCAAAAATAGGTAAGCCTTCATCATTCTTTTTAACAGCATGTTTAATAGAATCTCTGGATTCTTCTGTGAGATATGAATCCCACCATCCACGAAGAGTACCAGAAAAGCCAGTAGTAAGCAAGTCAACAATTTCAGATTGTTCAAAATCATGATTATTTTGGTAAGCAGTGGCAACCATGGACATATGTCCCATTTTGTTAATAATTTCTTGTTCAGAAAAACCATCAATATTCCACTCATAAATTTTATCAGCAGAAACAGAAAACTGAGTTTGAAAAGCTCTTTCTTCAAACTGCATATCAGGAGGAGTAGGTTTTGAATACCAATTCCTAGTAAGAAACATGGGTTTGGAATTTCCAGCAAATCTTTTAATTTCAGGTAAACAATCATCAAAAACTTTTTTAGCAGGAACAGAAGAAACAGAGGAAACAGTATCAGAATCTGTATCATCAGAAACAATTTCATTTTTTGAAATAGTTCGAGCAACAGGAGTACTTGAAGAAGTACCTTCAGTTTTGACTTTTAAATCAGAAAGCATTTTGTCAACAGTTTCAAGAAGTTTAGACTGAGGGGTTCTAAACTTGAATTTGTTATCATGACTGGGCAAATTAATCAAAGGTTCCTCAGTCTTGATAGAAACAGGTTTTTGAACAGAAGCAGATTTGTCAACAGAAACAGTTTTTTCAGCAATTTTTTCTTCAATACGGTTAAGTTGTTAACCAATAACATGCAAAGATTCATTAGTAAAATTGTTCTGTTCAATAAGGCTAACAACAGGAGTTTGATCATCAGCTATTTTGAAAGGAGTAGCTTTAACATCAATTTTGTCAGTAGTCACCAAAATAGTCTCAAGAGGTGGATGACTTGATCTGACAATGGTTTTATCATTTTTAACAAAATTAGATTTCTTTATCACATTCAAATAGTTTTTGAAAACTTCATTTTTTGAAACATAATAGTTTTCAAGAAAATCAAAGAACAAAATATGTCTTTTCAACTGATTCATTTTTTCTAACCATTTTCTTTTAACACGGTTTTTCTCAGACTGAGCAAAATCATTTTGGTAAATTTTTCTTTTTGTCCTATTTTTAGGAAGCATAAATTCATCAAATAATGGAGCCAAGTCAACTGTGAAATTTTCATTGAAAACATTCAAAACTCTTAAATGGTTAACAACAGGATTTTCAATAGGAGGGAAATCAGAATCAGATGGACAAATAGAATTAGCATCATCTTCTTCTTCGGTAGCAGGTTTGCCATACGGAGAGGAAGATTCCGGCTTGGTAGAATAGTAAACAGAGGAGCTGATTTGGGATTTGTCACTAGAAACACCTTTCAATTTTAAATCAGTGGGTTTTTCAAAATTCTTTTGCAAAAACTCATTGACATCATGATCTCTTTTTGAAATACTTTCAGATCCAGCAAAGGAATGTCTTCCTTCGTTGATCCTCAAGGGTTGATTGTTTTGAAAACATATTTTAACAGTACCATCAAGATATTGTTGAATATTTGTGAGATCTAGCTCATCAAAAACAGGTTTGGGAACAGAGGATTCTTGATTCAACAACCATTCAGTAGGAAGGTTAATATCTTGCCATTGAATCATTTTTGGAACTTGAACTTTAGCATCAGGAGTTGAACATGTGATTAACATTGTTTTACCAGAGGGTTCTCTATGATTCAAACAACCAGGATTTAACTGAGTACCCAAGAGTCTGTAATAAATACGGTAAATCAAAGCAAAAGGTTTACTACCTTCATCCATAATATAACCAGAAGAAGCAATATTCACAGTTAATGCTTTAACAATATTAGGATCATCCAAAGCAAGAGTAATATCAGGATAACAGTTAAAGTAAACAGGACCATCATACAAAGAAGCAGTGATCATACCAAGAATGCTATCTTTAAAGACTTTAAATCTAGCATCTCGTAAACACATGAGAATAGAAGCATTAATACCCTTTCGGGTGAGAGGTTTAACAGCAACTTGAACCATACCAATATGCAAATAACTGAGCTTTTTGGCAATGAAATCATTAATATTTTTCTTGGAAAACAAGCAACATTTTTCATGCATTTTTGAAATAGAAAATGTTTGTTCAACAGTTCTAACTTTGTAAACAGGATGAAATGTGGATTCAGCCCAACTAGTTTTGCAAACAGTTTTAGTGTCAACTTTGGGAATGTTCCATTTACGGAAATCAGGGATCTCATTATCTTCAACAGTGTGATCTTCTTCATTCACAATATCAGGAGGACAACTAGTCCTGGAGCTGACAGAGGAGTTGGATCTCCACAACTTATCCATATTATCCTAATTTTAACACTCAATTATCATGTTTTTCTCACAACCGTTGCATTTCGTAACACATACCCTAAGCAACCCTATACCACACACATGCCCTACACGCCCTCCTGGTTCAAACGGGCCTTACAGTCAGGTTCTGGGAATTCACTTTACACCTAGGGTGGCGCCAACGACGGCAAGAAGGGAACACGACAACGGAGCACCAAAGGTTCGGACAGATACGGACAAGGCACAGAGAAACACAACACACACTATCACCGGCCAGAAAAGAGTGGCTCTGATACCATAAAGGGGGAAGGGGACGCACAGATGAAGAGGGAGAGATGGAAGCACAGTAATAATGTAAAAATAAAGAGCAGATTAGAACAATAATAAGGTGGTAGAACCAGCCAAGCAGTATATATCAAAATAATTCAAAGTAAATAGAAGCAGTTAATGAAAACAATTTAGAACCGTCCAGTATGGCGGTAATCCGTCCAAGGTGGCGGTAGCAACAAGTAATAAAATGAACATTAACTGAAAATATTTCTTTATTGAAAGTAGATAAAACACTTACAGTAGTAGTGGTCAATACAAGATCTCAACAGTTGTGGTTAACAGTTACAAAGCTTGAACTAGTCCTGGTTACAAGGTTTGTAGGAACAAGGTTATGGTCAACAAGGTTACAGTCAACAAGATAATAGGAGAACTCTCTCAAAGAAGGTTTCTATGGAAGTTGTAACAAGATATCACTAAATGGTTCTTGAAAGTTCTAATTCTCTCAAGAAAGTTCTGAGTTTAACATAAGGGACAACCCCCCTTAAATAGGCAAAATTCGGAGTGAACAGTGTCATGGATAGTGACGGATGAATAGTGACAGGTGAATAGTGACAGGTGAATAGTGTCAAATGAATAGTGAAAAAATGAGTCTTTTTCTCTTTTTGACTCCAAGTCATGGAGGGAACATGAAGTGATCAGGAGCATCTTACGGAAAGGTCTAGGCCACATCAAAAGAAGCCAAATTTGCATTATGATGGGAATCTTCAGGAGCATGCAATACTTCCAACATGTGAGGTATAAAATCAGCAAAATCTCTGACAAAGGTTAATAGGAATATTTCTTCACTAGGCATAAGATCAACAAAATCTCTGACAAAGGTCAATAGGAATATCATCATGTACACATGTAGTTGAACAGGAATATTTCTTTGAACATCTTTGAACATCACCATGTACGCATGTGGTTGAACAGTGGCCATTATGCTGGCTAGACAAATAGAGAACAGTAGCAACAATACCAGTAGCAACAATAACATTATCAACAATAACATTAACAACAATAATCTGAGGACTCCGCAATTAATCAATAGAAGAAGCATCGGATGTATAATCATCATCAGGATTCCATGGAGGATCAACATTACATCCATGCTCTTGGTAAATAACATACTGATTGCAGAATCCGCAATATAGCAGTGGATCAAATTCTGGAGTTTTCCCTGGATCAATAAAACTCCTTGGATTACAGTGATCTGCTATGTGCATATGAGTGATGGTAGGAGCATAAGGTCTGGGACCAAAAACAAAAATTCTATCTGTGCTTCCCATGAAATGATAATGTTTCCACAGGCTTTGAATGACTTCAAGAATTTGATTATTGAAATAATTTCTCCAGCATTCTGTAAGGGCATGGGGATTTTGGAAGGAAAGGTGAGAATCTCCTTCATACCATTGTCCTTGGTGAGTGTGCCCATTAATGAGAACGAGATGTTTTGATGGCTGGACATTCATCCAGTTATCTCTTTCCCACATTGGCAAGGTGCTCCAACATCTGATGGAAACAAAGGGACTTTCAAAATTGTCAATAGCAGTCTGAATGATTTGTGGAAGTTGGCTGGCTTGGTCAAGACTAGTTAGTTTTATGAGTCTGATAAAGCCATACTCAAACATTTGGGAAAGCCAGTTAGGATTCCGATCATTATCACCTTCTAGATCATCAGCAACAAATGAACTATCATAATTAATTAAGAGACCAGGAAATGGGTGTCTCTTTTCGTACACTCTGAGACTGACTCCAAAGTGTTTTTTCCAATCAGTTTGTTCAAGGATATCACCATTATCATCTGAATTAGCAGGATCAGGAACAGCAGTTGTAACAAGTGTTTTGAAGTATTCGAACCATAGGCCAAAAGACCTAAACATAGCCTCGCTTCTCAGTATACGTGATTGTATATCTGATGGCAAGTTGGCAAAAGCACTTCTTAATATAGATTGGGACTTAAGGCTCAATCTAGAATAATCAGTGCCCATTATAGTCATTTTATCCTTTGAATGGATATCCTCTCTGCCAAAGAGTTGACTAGTGTGGGGAGTATTTGGATAGTGAACAAGTTGGCTTCTAAAAGCCTCAATTTTTGAAACAAGGTTTGAAGCAAGGTCATTTTTTGAAGCGAGGGAATTTTCTGGAATAAGATTAGCATGGTGGCTTAGATAAGCCTCATTCTGAGCAGAAAGGTTAACAAGGTGGATTTCAAGGGCTTGGAGGGTTTTTTCAAACAATTTGTAATGGTTTTGGGTAAAAGCAGAATAAAGGTTATCAAGAATAAATTTAACGGAATCTGGCAGCTCACTATAGACTCCATTATGAAATTGCAAATTTCTAGATAAAACTTCCTGCAAAGCAATAACCATATCTCCACTGGAATATGACACCGTTACCGGTACATACCCTTGAAGGGATATTGATCCACTAGGTTTTACCCTAGAAGATGCGCCTTCATGCATTTCATTTTGGGAAAAGTCCTGTGCAGGAGCTTTTCCTTTGTTTTTCCTCTCATTCGAGGGATCCATAATAATCCACTTATTAGTGGTATAAATACTAATATTATCCCACTTATTAGTGGTATTTATCCTTGCATCAGTGCTCGATTCCTGCAAAGAATCATTAGGAATATTAGAGTCATTGGTAATAGTAGACAATTTGGTACTACTACGATTACCTTTAAAATTGTCTGTGAAGCATGTAGCAGGAGAATCATAAGACAGGTCTAAAGCATCATTAACATCAAGTTCAAGTTTTGAAACAAATTTAAATTTCACTTTCTGTCCAAAAGGATCAGTAGTAATACCATCATTATCAACAAGGAAAGGATACAAAGCATTTATAAATGGCAAACCAAGAATCACTTTATCAGTCATATTTTTAACAAGAACAGAAGGAATCTTGAAACAGACATTATCATGGCAAATATGAGCATTATTCAATTCATATTTGATTTTCATTTGAGAACCAGTAGCAGAAACCAATTTTTCAGTTGATTTTTCAAAATATTTCGAAGGAATCAATCCTTCCTGAATACAATTCTTATCAGCACCAGAATCAATCATAGCACTAACAGTGAAATGATAATCATGGGAAACAAAAATCTTCACTTTTGTGAACCATTTTGGAGGAAGCATTTGGTTAATACTAATGAGACTAGGTTGAGCATCAGCAATACCTTCATCAGAAAGAAGAGCTTGTTGACTGGATTCATCTCCATCCTTGTGCTCATCTTGTTCATTATCAGACTTATTTTGATCAATTTTCAACATTAACAATTCTTGTTTGAGATTATGATTATCACTTTTAATATTTTTAAATTCAAGTTTTAATTCACTTATCTCTTGTTTAACAGTATTAATTTCACATTGGAGTTCATTAACAGTTAAATCTTTGGATTTCTTCTTATTAAATCTTTCCAAAGTTTCTTCAAAACTTATTGTTGATTTAAGTTTTTTACCAGTTTCATCTTTTAACAAATTTTTCTTAAATTTATCCAAATATTCTTTTTGCAATTCAGGGTTCTCAATTTGACCAATCAATTTAATTAACAAGCTTTCATTTTCTTCACCTTTAGTGAGAACATTAACAGATTTAACAATATTGCAACAGGAATCTCCACAACCAAGTTTAATATTAGGAGAATCAGAGGAATCATCAGCAGAATGGTAGCAAGAATTAGAAGAAGAAAAATTATCTTCCAAAGAATCAGACGAATTGTTTGATTCAAGGATTCTGAATAATTCTTCTTGATCATTATCATCAATTTTCAACATGTTAAACTTGTTTTTCAACTTACCAGGTTTTTGTTTACAATCTTTACTAAAATGACCAGGTTTTCCACAATTGAAACATTTACCTTTCCCTGATCGCTGGTTAACATGTTTTTTAGCAACATTTTTCTTCTTAGCATAGAAATCATTAAAATTAGTTTTATGTTTTTTATGGTTATAATTTTTGTAACTTTTATCATGTTTTTTACTCTTTTGCTTAGAAGGAGCAATAGAGGGCAAACCATATTGTTCACAAAAATTACCCATTTCATATTTAGCTTTTCTTTTATTTTTTAATTGGTGTTTTAACAGTTTTTCATCATTGCACATATTAATTCCAAGTTTTTTGATAGTGCTTAAAATATCACCATAAGTTAAGTTATCATAGTCAATAGAATCATTTTTACCAATTAATTCTTGTTTTACCTTATGAGCAAAGATAGGAGGCAGACCGTCAATAAACTTTTCTTTCCAATAAGGCTTGAAACAGTCCTTTCGCTGCATCACTCTGGAAAGAAAAACATCTTGGTACCATCTATAATCAGACATAGTAGGGCATCTTAAATTATTCAACAAATCAGAAATTCGAGATGAAACATTAGATGGAGTTCCAACAAAATGTTTGATAATAGTATAAATCAAGGTATTAACACCATCAGGAACACCTCGACCAATACGATCATCAAAAATAGGCAAGCCTTCATCATTCTTTTTAACAGCATGTTTAATAGAATCTCTGGAATCTTCTGTGAGATATGAATCCCACCATCCACGAAGAGTACCAGAAAAGCCAGTAGTAAGAAGGTCAACAATTTCAGATTGTGCAAAATCATGATTATTTTGGTAAGCAATACCAACCATGGACATATGTCCCATTTTGTTAATAATTTCTTGTTCAGAAAAGCCATCAATATTCCATTCATAAATCTTATCAGCAGAAACAGAAAACTGAGTTTGAAAAGCTCTTTCTTCAAACTGCATATCAGGAGGAGTAGGTTTTGAATACCAATTTTTTGTAAGAAACATGGGTTTGGAATTTCCAGCAAATCTTTTAATTTCAGGTAAACAATCATCAAAAATATTTTTAGCAGGAACAGAAGAAACAGTATCAGAATCTGTATCATCAGAAACAATTTCATTTTTTGAAATAGTTCGAGCAACAGGAGTACTTGAAGAAGTACCTTTAGTTTTGACTTTTAAATCAGAAAGCATTTTGTCAACAGTTTCAAGAAGTTTAGACTGAGAGGTTCTAAACTTGAATTTGTTATCATGACTGGGCAAATTAATCAAAAGTTCCTCAGTCTTGATAGAAACAGGTTTTTGAACAGAAGCAGATTTGTCAACAGAAACAGTTTTTTCAGCAATTTTTTCTTCAATACGGTCAAGCTGTTGACCAATAACATGCAAAGATTTATTTGTAAAATTGTTTTGTTCAATAAGGCTAACAACAGGAGTTTGATCATCAGCTATTTTGAAAGGAGTAGCTTTAACATCAATTTTGTCAGTAGTCACCAAAATAGTTTCAAGAGGTGGATGACTAGATCTGACAATGGTTTTATCAGTTTTAACAAAATTAGATTTCTTTATCACATTCAAATAATTTTTGAAAACTTCATCTTTTGAAACATAATAATTTTCAAGAAAATCAAAGAACAAAATATGTCTTTTCAACTGATTCATTTTTTCTAACCATTTTCTTTTAATACGGTTTTTCTCAGACTGAGCAAAATCATTTTGGTAAATTTTTCTTTTTGTCCTATTTTTAGGAAGCATAAATTCATCAAACAATGGAGCCAAGTCAACTGTAAAATTTTCATTCAAAACATTGAAAACTCTTAAATGGTTAACAGGATTTTCAATAGGAGGGAAATCAGAATCAGATGGACAAATAGAATTAGCATCATCTTCTTCTTCTGTAGCAGGTTTGCTATACGGAGAGGAAGATTCAACTTTAGCAGAGTAGAAAACAGAGCTGATTTGAGATTTGTCACTTGAAACACCCTTTAACTTTAAATCAGTGGGTTTTTCAAAATTCTTTTGCAAAAACTCATTAACATCATGATCTCTTTTTGAAATACTTTCAGATCCAGCAAAGGAATGCCTTCCTTCGTTGATCCTCAAGGGTTGATTATTTTGAAAACATATTTTAACAGTACCATCAAGATATTGTTGAATATTTGTGAGATCTAGCTCATCAAAAACAGGTTTAGGAACAGGGGATTCTTGGTTCAACAACCATTCAGTAGGAAGCTGAATATCTTGCCATTGAATCATTTTTGGAACTTGAATTTTAGCATCAGAAGTTGAACATGTGATTAACATTGTTTTACCAGAGGGTTCTCTAGGATTTAATCAAGGATTTAACTGAGTACCCAAAAGTCTGTAATAAATGCGATAGATCAAAGCAAAAGGTTTACTACCTTCATCCATGATATAACCAGAAGAAGCAATATTCAAAGTCAAAGCTTTAATAATATTAGGATCATCCAAAGCAAGAGTAATATCAGGATAACAGTTAAAGTAAACAGGACCATCATACAAAGAAGCAGTGATCATACCAAGAATGCTATCTTTAAAGACCTTAAATCTAGCATCTCGTAAACACATGAGAATAGAAGTATTAATACCCTTTCGGGTGAGTGGTTTAACAGCAACTTGAACCATACCAATATGCAAATAACTGAGTTTTTTAGCAATGAAATCATTAATATTTTTCTTGGAAAACAAACAACATTTTTCATGCATTTTTGAAATAGAAAATGTTTGTTCAACAGTTCTAACTTTGTAAGCAGGATGAAAAGTGGATTCAGCCCAACTAGTTTTGTAAACAGTTTTAGTATCAACTTTGGGAATGTTCCATTTTCGGAAATCAGGGATCTCATTATCTTCAACAGTGTGATCTTCTTCATTCACAATATCAGGAGGACAACCAGTCCTGGAGCTGACAGAGGAGTTGGATCTCCACAACTTATCCATATTATCCTAAGTTTAACACTCAATTATCATATTTTTCTCACAACCGTTGCATTTCGTAACACATACCTTAAGCAACCCTATACCACACACATGCCCTACACGCCCTCCTGGCTCAAACGGGCCTTACAGTCAGGTTCTGGGAATTCACTTTACACCTAGGGTGGCGCCAACGACGGCAAGAAGGGAACACAACAACGGAGCACCAAAGGTTCGGACAGATACAGACAAGGCACAGAGAAACACAACACACACTATCACCGGCCAGAAAAGAGTGGCTCTGATACCATAAAGGGGGAAGGGGACGCACGGATGAAGAGGGAGAGGCGGAAGCACAGTAATAATATTGTGAAAGTAAATATAAAGAGCAAAGTTAGAACAATAATAAGGCGGTAGAACCAGCCAAGCAATATATATCAAAATAATTCAAAGTAATTAATGAAAGCAATTTAGAACCGTCCAGTATGGCGGTAATCCGTCCAAGGTGGCGGTCGCAACAAGTAATAAAATGAACATTAACTGAAAATACTTATTTATTGAAAGTAGGTAAACACTTACAGTAGTAATGGTCAATACAAGATCTCAACAGTTGAGGTTAACAGTTACAAAGCTTGAACTAGTCCTAGTTACAAGGTTTGTAGGAACAAGGTTATGGTGAACAAGGTTGTAGTCAACAAGATAATAGGAGAACTCTCTCAAAGAAGGTAAACTCTCCCTCTTCATCCGTGCGTCCCCTTCCCCCTTTATGGTATCAGAGCCACTCTTTTCTGGCCGGTGATAGTGTGTGTTGTGTTTCTCTGTGCCTTGTCCGTATCCGTCCGAACCTTTGGTGCTCCGTTGTTGTGTTCCCTTCTTGCCGTCGTTGGCGCCACCCTAGGTGTAAAGTGAATTCCCAGAACCTGACTGTAAGGCCCGTTTGAGCCAGGAGGGCGTGTAGGGCATGTGTGTGGTATAGGGTTGCTTAGGGTATGTGTTACGAAATGCAACGGTTGTGAGAAAAACATGATAATTGAGTGTTAAAACTAGGATAATATGGATAAGTTGTGGAGATCCAACTCCTCTGTCAGCTCCAGGACTGGTTGTCCTCCTGATATTGTGAATGAAGAAGATCACACTGTTGAAGATAATGAGATCCCTGATTTCAGAAAATGGAACATTCCCAAAGTTGATACTAAAACTGTTTACAAAACTAGTTGGGCTGAGTCCACTTTTCATCCTGTTTATAAAGTTAGAACTGTTGAACAAATATTTTCTATTTCAAAAATGCATGAAAAATGTTGTTTGTTTTCCAAGAAAAATATTAATGATTTCATTGCTAAAAAACTCAGTTATTTGCATATTGGTTTGGTTCAAGTTGCTGTTAAACCACTCACCCGAAAGGGTATTAATGCTTCTATTCTCATGTGTTTATGAGATGCTAGATTTAAAGTCTTTAAAGATAGCATTCTTGGTATGATCACTGCTTCTTTGTATGATGGTCCTGTTTACTTTAACTGTTATCCTGATATTACTCTTGCTTTGGATGATCCTAATATTGTTAAAGCATTGACTCTGAATATTGCTTCTTCTGGTTATATTATGGATGAAGGTAGTAAAACTTTTGCTTTGATTTATCGTATTTATTACAGACTTTTGGGTACTCAATTAAATCCTTGTTGTTTGAATCCTAGAGAACCCTCTGGTAAAACAATGTTAATCACATGTTCAACTCCTGATGCTAAAGTTCAAGTTCCAAAAATGATTCAATGGCAAGATATTAACCTTCCTACTGAATGGTTGTTGAATCAAGAATCCCCTGTTCCCAAACCTGTTTTTGATGAGCTAGATCTCACAAATATTCAACAATATCTTGATGGTACTGTTAAAATATGTTTTCAAAACAATCAACCCTTGAGGATCAACGAAGGAAGACATTCCTTTGCTGGATCTGAAAGTATTTCAAAAAGAGATCATGATGTCAATGAGTTTTTGCAAAAGAATTTTGAAAAACCCACTGATTTAAAATTGAAAGGTGTTTCTAGTGACAAATCCCAAATCAGCTCCTCTGTTTACTATTCTACCAAGCCGGAATCTTCCTCTCCGTATGGCAAACCTGCTACCGAAGAAGAAGATGATGCTAATTCTATTTGTCCATCTGATTCTGATTTCCCTCCTATTGAAAATCCTGTTGTTAACCATTTAAGAGTTTTGAATGTTTTGAATGAAAATTTCACAGTTGACTTGGCTCCATTATTTGATGAATTTATGCTTCCTAAAAATAGGACAAAAAGAAAAATTTACCAAAATAATTTTGCTCAGTCTGAGAAAAACCGTGTTAAAAGAAAATGGTTAGAAAAAATGAATCAGTTGAAAAGACATATTTTGTTCTTTGATTTTTTTGAAAACTATTATGTTTCAAAAAATGAAGTTTTCAAAAATTATTTGAATGTGATAAAGAAATCTAATTTTGTTAAAAATGATAAAACCATTGTCAGATCAAGTCATCCACCTCTTGAGACTATTTTGGTGACTACTGACAAAATTGATGTTAAAGCTACTCCTTTCAAAATAGCTGATGATCAAACTCCTGTTGTTAGCCTTATTGAACAAAACAATTTTACTAATGAATCTTTGCATGTTATTGGTCAACAACTTGACCGTATTGAAGAAAAAATTGCTGAAAAAACTGTTTCTGTTGACAAATCTGCTTCTGTTCAAAAGCCTGTTTCTATCAAGACTGAGGAACCTTTGATTAATTTGCCCAGTCATGATAACAAATTCAAGTTTAGAACCCCTCAGTCTAAACTTCTTGAAACTGTTGACAAAATGCTTTCTGATTTAAAAGTCAAAACTGAAGGTACTTCTTCAAGTACTCCTGTTGCTCGAACTATTTCAAAAAATGAAATTGTTTCTGATGATACAGATTCTGATACTGTTTCCTCTGTTTCTTCTGTTCCTGCTAAAAAAGTTTTTGATGATTGTTTACCTGAAATTAAAAGATTTGCTGGAAATTCCTAACCCATGTTTCTTACTAGGAATTGGTATTCAAAACCTACTCCTCCTGATATGCAGTTTGAAGAAAGAGCTTTTCAAACTCAGTTTTCTGTTTCTGCTGATAAAATTTATGAGTGGAATATTGATGGTTTTTCTGAACAAGAAATTATTAACAAAATGGGACATATGTCCATGGTTGCCACTGCTTACCAAAATAATCATGATTTTGAATAATCTGAAATTGTTGACTTGCTTACTACTGGCTTTTCTGGTACTCTTCGTGGATGGTGGGATTCATATCTCACAGAAGAATCCAGAGATTCTATTAAACATGCTGTTAAAAAGAATGATGAAGGCTTACCTATTTTTGATGATCGTATTGGTCGAGGTGTTCCTGATGGTGTTAATACCTTGATTTATACTATTATCAAACATTTTGTTGGTACCCCATCTAATGTTTCATCTCGAATTTCTGATTTGTTGAATAATTTGAGATGTCCTACTATGTCTGATTATAGATGGTACCAAGATGTTTTCCTTTCCAGAGTGATGCAGCGAAAGGACTGTTTCAAGCCTTATTGGAAAGAAAAGTTTATTGACGGTCTGCCTCCTATCTTTGCTCATAAGGTAAAACAAGAATTAATTGGTAAAAATGATTCTATTGACTATGATAATTTAACTTATGGTGATATTTTAAGCACTATTAAAAAACTTGGAATTAATATGTGCAATGATGAAAAACTGTTAAAACACCAATTAAAAAATAAAAGAAAAGTTAAATATGAAATGGGTAATTTTTGTGAATAATATGGTTTGCCCTCTATTGCTCCTTCTAAGTAAAAGAGTAAAAAACATGATAAAAGTTACAAAAATTATAACCATAAAAAGCATAAAACTAATTTTAATGATTTCTATGCTAAGAAGAAAAATGTTGCTAAAAAACATGTTAACCAGCGATCGGGTAAAGGTAAATGTTTCAATTGTGGAAAACCTGGTCATTTTAGTAAAGATTGTAAACAAAAACCTGGTAAGTTGAAAAACAAGTTTAACATGTTGAAAATTGATGATAATGATCAAGAAGAATTATTCAGAATCCTTGAATCAAACAATTCGTCTGATTCTTTGGAAGATGATTTTTCTTCTTCTGATTCTTGTTACCATTCTGTTGATGATTCATCTGATTCTCCTAATATTAAACTTGGTTGTAGAGATTCCTGTTGCAATGTTGTTAAATCTGTTAATGTTCTCACTAAAGGTGAAGAAAATGAAAACTTGTTGATTAAATTGATTGGTCAAATTGAGAACCCTGAATTGCAAAAAGAATATTTGGATAAATTTAAGAAAAATTTGTTAAAAGATGAAACTAGTAAAAAACTTAAATCAACAATAAGTTTTGAAGAAACTTTGAAAAGATTTAATAAGAAGAAATCCAAAGATTTAATTGTTAATGATCTCCAATGTGAAATTAATACTGTTAAACAAGAGATAAGTGAATTAAAACTTGAACTTAAAAGCATTAAAAGTGATAATCATAATCTTAAACAAGAATTGTTAATGTTGAAAATTGATCAAAATAAGTCTGATAATGAACAAGATGAGCACAAGGATGGAGATGAATCCAGTCAACAGGCTCTTCTTTCTGATGAAGGTATTGCTGATGCTCAACCTAGTCTCATTAGTATTAATCAAATGCTTCCTCCAAAATGGTTCACAAAAGTGAAGATTTTTGTTTCCCATGATTATCATTTCACTGTTATTGCTATGATTGATTCTGGTGCTGATAAGAATTGTATTCAGGAAGGATTGATTCCTTCGAAATATTTTGAAAAATCAACTGAAAAATTGGTTTCTGCTACTGGTTCTCAAATGAAAATCAAATATGAATTGAATAATGCTCATATTTGCCATGATGATGTCTGCTTCAAGATTCCTTTTGTTCTTGTTAAAAACATGACTGATAAAGTGATTCTTGGTTTGCCGTTTATAAATGCTTTGTATCCTTTCTTTGTTGATAATGATGGTATTACTACTGATCCTTTTGGACAGAAAGTAAAATTTAAATTTGTTTCAAAACTTGAAATTGATATTAATGATGCTTTAGATTCACATGCTACATGCTTCACAGAAAATTTTGAAGGTAATCCCAGTAGTGCCAAATTATCTGCTATTACCAATGACTCTAATATTCTTAATGATTCTTTTCAGGAATCGAGCACTGATGCGAGGATAAATACCACTACTAAGTGGGATAATATTAGTATTTATACCACTAATAAGTGGATTATTATGGCTCCCTCGACTGAGAGGAAAAACAAAGGAAAAGCTCCTGTACAGGATTTTTTCCAAAATGAAATGCATGAAGGCGCATCTTCTAGGGTAAAACCTAGTGGATCAACATCCCTTCAAGGGTATGTACCGGCAACGGTGTCATATTCCAGTGGTGATATAATAATTGCTTTGCAGGAAGTTTTGTCAAACAATTTACAATTCCACAATGGAATCTATTCTAAACTTCCATATTCTATCAAATTTATTCTTGATAACCTTCAAGCTGCTTTTATTAAAAACCACCATGATCTTTTCAAAAGCACCCTCAGAGCCCTTGAAATCCATCTTGTTAACCTTACTGCTCAAAATGAGGCTTATCTAAGCCACCATGCTAACCTTATTTCAGAAAATTCCCTTGCTTCAGAAAATGACCTTGCTTCAAACCTTGTTTCAAAAATTGAGGCTTTTAGAAGCCAACTTGTTAACTATCCAAATACTCCCCACACTAGTCAACTCTTTGGCAAAGAGGATATCCATTCAAAGGATAAAATGACTGTAATGGGCACTGATTATTCTAGGTTGAGGCTTAAGTCCCAATCTATATTGAGAAGTGCTTTTGCCAACTTGCCATCAGATATACAATCACGTATACTGAGAAGCGAGGCTATGTTTAGGTCTTTTGGCCTATGGTTCGAATACTTCAAAACACTTGTTACAACTGCTGTTCCTGATCCGGCTAATTCAGATGATAATGGTGATATCCTTGAACAAACTGATTGGAAAAAACACTTTGGAGTCAGTCTCAGAGTGTATGAAAAGAGACACCCATTTCCTTGTCTCTTAATTAATTATGATAGTTCATTTGTTGCTGATGATCCAGAAGGTGATAATGATCGGAATCCTAACTGGCTTTCCCAAATGTTTGAGTATGGCTTTATCAGACTCATAAAATTAACTAGTCTTGACCAAGCCAGCCAACTTCCACAAATCATTCAGACTGCTATTGACAATTTTGAAAGTCCCTTTGTTTCCATCAGATGTTGGAGCACGTTGCCAATGTGGGAAAGAGATAACTGGATGAACGTCCAGCCATCAAAACATCTCGTTCTCATTAATGGGCACACTCACCAAGGACAATGGTATGAAGGAGATTCTCACTTATCCTTCCAAAATCCCCATGCCTTACAGAATGCTGGAGAAATTATTTCAATAATCAAATTCTTGAAGTCATTCAAAGCCTGTGAAAACATTATCATTTCATGGGAAGCACAGATAGAATTTTTGTTTTTGGTCCCAGACCTTATGCTCCTACCATCACTCATATGCACATAGCAGATCACTGTAATCCAAGGAGTTTTATTGATTCAGGGAAAACTCCAGAATTTGAGCCACTGCTATATTGCGGATTCTGCAATCAGTATGTTATTTACCAAGAGCATGGATGTAATAATGATCCTCCATGGGATCCTGATGATGATTATACATCCGATGCTTCTTCTATTGATTAATTGCGGGGTCCTCAGATTATTGTTGCTAATGTTATTGTTGCTGCTGTTATTGTTGCTACTGTTCTCTATTTGTCTAGCCAGCATAATGGCCACTGTTCAACCACATGCGTACATGGTGATGTTCAAAGAAATATTCCTGTTCAACTACATGCGTACATGATGATATTCCTATTGACCTTTGTCAGAGATTTTGCTGATCTTATGCCTAGTGAAGAAATATTCCTATTGACCTTTGTCAGAGATTTTGCTGATTTTATGCCTCACATGTTGGAAGTATTGCATGCTCTTGAAGATTCCCATCATAGTGCAAATTTGGCTTCTTTTGATGGCTTCTTTTAAGGATAGAAATGATGTGGCCTAGACCTAAAAATGAAGGTCTAGACCTTTGAAAGAGATGCTCCTGATCACTTCATGTTTCCTCCATGACTTGGAGTCAAAAAAAGAAAAAGACTCACTTTTCACTATTCATCTGACACTATTCACCTGTCACTATTCATTCGTTACTATTCATGACACTGTTCACTCCGAATTTTGCCTATTTAAGGGGGGTTGTCCCTTATGTTAAACTCAGAACTTATTCTTAGAACTTATTGAGAAATTGTTAGAGCTTCCTCTAGAGAGAGTTTACTTTCTTTGAGAGAGTTCTCCTATTATCTTGTTGACTACAACCTTGTTCACCTACTACCTTGTTGACTATAACCTTGTTGATTACTACCTTGTTCCTACAAACCTTGTAACTAGGACTAGTTCAAGCTTTGTAACTGTTAACCTGTACTGTTGAGATCTTGTATTGACCACTACTACTGTAAGTGTTTTATCTACTTTCAATAAAGAACTATTTTCAGTTAATGTTCATTTTACTACTTGTTGATACCGCCACCTTGGACGGATTACTGCCATATTGGACGGTTTTAAATTGCTTTCATTAATTGCTCTTATTTACTTTGAATTATTTTGTTATATACTGCTTGACTGGTTCTACCGCCTTATTATTGTTCTAACTTTGCTGTTCTCATTTACTTTCACAATATTATATATATATATATATATAGATATATATATATATATATATATATATATATGAAATAATTACAACATATCACTAAGCACTTTGTACATGGGGAGATGTCAATTCAACTATAAAGCCCTTGGTCAGCATATAATTTTTTTTAGATTGTAACAAATTTGTTCAACGCTGTTAGGACATATGTGTTCACACTTAAGAACATATGTCATATTTTATGTAAATTGGCTAATCCTTTGACAAAACGCACTTTACTTGTAATTGGGTAGTTCTAGGTGTTTTTAATACTTCAAGAAACAATGTTTCAAGATCAAGTGTTGAAGTCATCAAGTCTGTCCAAGAAAAAGCAAGTTGAAGTGCAGAATTTTTAAAGCTCGACACCTGCTCGACACCTACCTCGACACCTGCTATCTGTCGAGAATTAAAAAGTCAGAATTCTGTTCTGATTTTCTTGGGATCCATGAATGTGTTTTTGGGCCTTCTTTTCTTCTAACCCTAAACATATTTAAGAAGTGTTTTAAGAGCCGTCAACATAGACACAAGTTGCATAAGCATTGAGCAATCCTTGTTCAAGCAAATTGTGCTCTAAGACGAAGTTCTTAACCTAGGTCATCTTCTTCAAGAAGTTGCTATGTATTGTGCACCTTAGGGTTTTGTGACCAAGCATCTTCCTGATCTTCATTGTATAGGATGATCTGAAGAACTCTGCAGCCAACCTCTTCTTCCTAAAGTTGGTGTTTGAAGTCGTGTACTAGGATCCGCGCATCTGGTTAGTCACGTACTTGGGAGCCGTGCATCAAAGGTGGGAACTGTCGCTACAGATCAAGTCCAATTGGGTATTGGGGTAAGGGTTCAACTGTAGGTTGGTAAGGTACTTGGGATTCCTTATTTGTAACCGCTTGATTTGATAATAGTGGAGTTTCGGGAGTGGTGACCTGAAAATCACCCGGTGGGGTTTTTGCCGTTAGGGTTTTTCCCCATTCGTGAACAAATCACCGTGTCTTTTATTTTCCGCTGCATATTTAGTTATTCGGTGATTTGTTTGTGCTGCCACGTATTTGCATGTTAAATTGATTAATTAATAACTTGGCTAAATTAATTAATTAGTTTAAATCACAAGGGGTCATTCAATTTGTGGCCTATCAAACGCATCAAACCATAATGCATATGCTCATTCCCTACTATGTGCATCTCTAATGTGGGGAAGAAAGCAAAGAGGAGACCTCTATAGTGCTCAACATCTTTTGTTTTTTTGTTTTTTTTGTTTTTGTTTTTGTTTTTTTTCTTCATTATGTAAAACTCATATTTCTTGTTATTTGATAATTACTATGAAGAGATAAATTAGTATAAAAATAATTTTGAATTTCTAGCATTTTTGGATTTTCTTTTTCAGTATGTTCTTCCATCATTCAAACTTTAAATAACTAATTAAATTAATGTAGCATCTAATAAGATGAATAAAGTTATTTTGAAATTAATTAAAAGGATAATATTACACATTGATAGCTGCCTTATTTAATAATATTATACACATTGATATCTACCATTCAATGTGCTTGCAAATGGTTCCTTAATGGACTGATCATAGATTTAGATGATTAACTCACAGTGGCTTATAGGCATTTCATAGCCGTGATGGTGATTATGTACATTGATGTTTTGGCTTTTGAGTTCAGATAGTAACATTAGTAATTCTAACCAATATAATAATAATAATAATAATAATAATAATAATAATTATTATTATTATTATTATTATTATTTTTTAAAGCCATCAATCTTGCAACTCAATTGACACATTTGGTTATTATCAAAAAAGATATTTAGGGTTCAAAGCTTCCCCCAACTATCAGATCATTATAAAAATGTATACCAAATAACTAATTCATTGGATATCCATAATATTGGTTTGTTAATCATACTTTTAGAAAAATTAATTTTGTGGCCCATAATATTGTTAAATTGGCTCTTATGTGTTATCGTGAAGGAAAGATTCACATCTTTTCATTTTTGTCTTATAACTCAAGAGTATGATTTTTTTTTTCATGATAATTTGGTAGTTACTTACAATGGGAAGTGGGGAATTTGAACCATGTAAAGTTCCGTAAAAAAACACCACAAGATACTAGTTATGTTACAAGACTTTTGGCTCAACAATAGGATCCAATACCCATCTTTATACTTCTGATTTTGTTGTCGAATTAGAGATTTGATTAGATATATTCATATCCAGCCACGATTATCAGAAGAGGGACCATAACAAGGCTTATCAGGCACAAGTAGACCATTCTAGCTTATTTTATGGGTTGGGCCAATGACTTGGAAAATTAAAGGTATTGTGGTTCACTATGTGGACTATAGAATTCTTTGATGCAGATTCTTTTTCTTTTTTTTTTTTTCTTTTTTTTTGGGGGTGGGGGGGGGGGGGGGTAAGAAATTGATATAGATTCATTGATTTTAAAAAACTAGATTTGAAAGTAAGAAAATCAAATTATCCAAGCCAGACATATACAATAAAAAAATAAAAAATAAAAACCCCTTATAAAAAAGTATCATAATAAAATTATCTACTGTTTATCAAAAATAATAATAATCCTACCTACTTTAGATTTTAATTCACTCATTTAGATCCCTGTAGTGGATATATAAATTCTTTTTATTTTAAGTTTTGCCTTTGCCTATTAATGGAAATAATTAACTTATTTAGGACCATCAATTTATGGAAATAATTCTTCTAAGAAAAATTTACGGAACTCTCTCAAGAAAAGTTTACGGAAATAATTAGGCAATACTGCACTATTGGTTCCTAAAGTTTACCATGTGAGTGCATTCAGTCCCTCAAGTTTCAAGTAAGCACTATTGGTCCCTAAATTTTAAAAAATGAGTGATACTAGTCCTTCGGCTAACTTTTGTTAAAAATATTGCTTATGTGGCTAACGAAAAAGTGACGTGACATTTATAATTTTACTGCAGGCACTTATAAACTAACATGACAATTTAAGTGTCCTATACCATATCAGCTATTTAATTATAAAGTTGCCATGTAATCTTTAATTGGATTTTATTTATTCTTATGCCGAAAAAAAAAAAAAAAGAAAAAAAAAAGAAAAAGGGATAGGATTGGCTTCAGCCACTCACTCTCTCTTCCCCTATTTTCCCTTTCTTTGCTTCACTGTTTTCCAGTTTTCTAATCAAGTGGCCAGACCACATCAAAGCCAACAATAATTTACTGGAAACTCTCTTAACAAAAATCCAAATATGAGTTGAAGAGAACCGCCATTGAGGATACAAAGTCTTTTACGTGACTCTCTTTCTAATCTAATCTAAATTTTTTTTTTGATACAAAGTCTTTCTAATCTAAATTGATTGGCCACAAATCCTCTCTTGTTAACGAGAGTAGTCTAGTGTCAGAAGCAAGAAACCAAAAAATATTTTGAGAACAACAAAAGTGATAGGCAACAAAGATTCCCACAATGACTACCATTGGTTCATGGCAGAGAAAGAAAAAGGACCAATTTTTTTTCAATTTTTTTTAAGGAAAATAAAACTTGAATATAATACTTCAAACATTTGAAGATTTATAATGAAACAAATTTAAACATTTTTTCATGCTATTTATGAATCCTTTGGAAACAAATCTAAACAAAGAAACATAAAAGATCTTTAGGAGATAAGCAGTCGATGAACATTCATGGAGAATGGCGAAGGACAGAGCTTGTGTTGGCTGCTGCGGTGGCAACAAAGGCAATTTGGAGGAGTCGCTACGGCAGAGGAAGAGCGGCAGTTGCAGCCACAATGGTTGGGAGAATGGCAGGAAAGGAAGATGAAGGGCTTGGGTCATAGGAAGATGTTGGAGAGTCTAAGATTTTTTTAGCAAAATGAAAAAAAATAATGACTCATATGCCATTCATCAGTTTGTAAAAGCACTTGTAATAAACTGTAAAAGATGTACTAATTGTAAATAATTTTGTAATTTTTTTATTAAAAATGCCACATCATTAAAAAAAAATGACAACTCAGTATTCTATTAACCACGTAAGCAATACTTCTAATTGAAGTTAACCAAATGACTAGTACCACTCATTTTTAAAACATGAGGGACTAGTAGCGCTCACTTGAAACTTGAGGGACTAATTGCACTCACAGGGTAAACTTTAGGGACTAATAATATAATTTCGCCAAATAATTAACTTATTATTATGACATTTATGCTAAACATTTAGCACAATGTCAAGGACACAACAAATAAGAAAAAGACATTTTCCTCAAAAAAGAGAAAAGAAAAAGGCATCCTCGCCCTTCACCACCTATTTCAAATTTTAATGCGATTAATCAAACTATTCATTTTGTTTGTTCATTTTTGGTAAAAAAATCCTTTATTTCTTTTCCATCTTGTGTGTGTGTTTTGTTATTAGTAAGTTAGTCAAGAAACATTTCTCAAAAAAAAAAAAAAAAAGGTTAGAAACGAAACCAATGGATTTGAAAATCATGTTATATGCACTTTCCTTCATTCTTCCATGTTGTGGTCATGTAGCAAGTTAGCTACAAACTTTTTTGTCTTGGCCTACTATGAATTGTTCTAAGCATGCAGCAACTTACTGAATTCATAATCAGCGTAACCTATATTATGCTCAAAATAAATGTTGAATTGAAAAGAACATCGACGTTTAAGAGTTTTAACGAGTGAATTTCTATAAGAAATATAAGTGTATTGATCTTTCCTTATAGTTTCATCATTCCTTGGTATTAAAATATTTGCAAACATTTCATTTTTATTTTGCTTGAGGTGTGTTGTTTACTTTGTAAACATTTCATTTTTAAGAAAGAAAGCTCCTTCAAGAAAAAGAGTAAAAAGAAAGGCCTAATTTTTTCTAGACGGGATAATGAAAAATCTTCAAAGTGCTCTGGTAAGAAGGTCATAATCTCTTTTCTCCCTTTGGTAAGTAATTGCTGTGAGGGATATGAGTGCCCTTCAAAAGCCCCATAATAACTTGCTTCAGTAGATAAAATGGACAGGATCTATTCCATTGGGAAGATCTTACACATAATTTTAAAAAATAAATTAAAATAAGAGGACAAAACACAATTGGCTAGGGTGTCTGTTGCATCAAAATGATCAGATATGGTTTCTATGTGTTCTTTAATTTTTTGAGCTTGAAGCCAAGGAGAATTGGCTCAAATGGCACCTCTTCTCCCATGTCCCACCTGTGTGCAAAAGAGGCAGGCCCTTGCTTATTTTTTGAAGGCGCAAAACACATCCATTTTGGGGTGGGTTTCAGCTTTGATTCTTACTATTGATAGAAAGAGATAATGCAACCTTTAATCTTATCATAATCTCTTCAGCATGTAAATCAACGTCTATGGTGTTAGTTTTTGACTTGCCTTCTTTTCCCCCACTTCTGAGATTGATCATTGATTTTGAGTGTTGACTTTGTTATAGGCGGCTTTAGAGATCATCCCTAGCGCATGGTCTGGACTTGAGGAAACCGCCAAATGGGGTGTAAAGGTGAAACACTATACAAGAGATGCGATATTTAATAAGATTAAATAATATATCAAACTGAGATAATACATCTAGAAGGTAAGACTGGTTGTCATTAGGTTCTGTAGATTGGACCAATCCATTGCACCAATAAGCTTACTAATGGGGAAGGAAACTTTAACAATGACTTGAGCCATGGCTTGATAAGATACAGAAGAATTTCACTACTTCCATGGCTAGTACAATAGTTTTCCAGTGGTCTGTTCTCAAAAACCATGACTGCTGCAAGTTTTGGTCTGTTCTCAAAGCAAACCCACCAAAGGGAACCATTCACAAAAATGCAGACAACAGTTACAAAATAGCATATAACACCTCAGGATACCATGAAATTACCCAAATCAATACTATTTCATACTCTAAAAGGATATTGCCAATACAATGGCCAAGTTCAACACCATGTATACACACCACACCACTTATTTGCAATGCAAGACGCTCCCTAGCTCCTATCTTCACTCAAGTAATTAATTCGGAAAGTAGAAAAGAAGAAGAATAAAAGGCACAAATCTTAGATACTAGTGCCAATCATTTCATATACCATTAAAAAGAGACTCGTGCAACATATATACTGGGATAAAGTCACTAATTCTGAGTGGTGTTTGCTTGAATTAGGCCATCTCTAATCTGTGAAGCAATGTCTTTCACAGCTCCTGGTCAGTGTGATGAAAACAGAGTTGGACTCTGACAATGCGCCAATTTCTTTCATTGTGTTGAAATATCGAGTCACCAGAACCATGTCCATGATATCCTTTGATTTAGTCCCAAGTAAATTCACAGAGAAAGCAAGCACACTGTCCCTCAGCCCAACTACAATGGCCTGACGCTGGCATGCTTACCAAGCCCAGCCAGATATTTAGATTCAGCACCTCTCTTGGCATGTTTTACTTGCAGGATATTTTTCTGCTTCAGCCTCTTCTAGTTAACCACCACCATTGTTGAAGCTGTTCATCACATGTGAAATTTCAATGACAGGTTAATTAGTATTCAGGGAAAAATAATCCAAACTTACAGAGAGAGAGAGAGACAGAGAAGAAATAATGTTCAATTCAAGATGAACACTTACGGCATTTACCTCGCTCATAGCCCATCTGGCTCTCATACAATACAATAGTTTACAAGCATGTACCAGGTAAATTCTTAAAAAGAAAACGAAATGAGAAAATAATGCAAAATACCTTGTATTTGTTTTAAATCAAACATCCAGCTGCTGCGCATGCAATGAAAGGTGGCTAGCTAACCGCTGTCCCAAAACCCAAGGCAAACAGTGGCATCTGGGCTCAAGCACATCATCAAACTTCCCATAAGTTTTTTTTAATTGCACAAATTCCGGGTCAGTAGCGCCACGGTGGAATGAAACTAGGAACTCGAGTTTACTAAACTCGAAGTACCGTTTAGAACTCGAGTTTAGTGAGCTCAAGTACGTAAAGAGTGGTAGATTCCCATTTAGTTCCGAATCAGTGCTTTTTTGTTACAAATTTTACAAAATGGTGGTAGTTGGCCCATTTCACCTCATTTTCACTCTGCAAAGTACAGTAACCGGTATAGAAATCGACATAACATGAAAGCCCTTAAAGATACACAAATTGGTACAGATTTTTTTTTTTTTTTTTTTTTAATACTTTCCTTCGTGGTTTTTAGGTGATAAGTACAATTGGTAGAGACTTAGCAAGGTATGCTAAATAATAGAAAAATAAATAAAATCACACAACATTCAATAATATATGAACACAAATCTGTGTGCTAAATAAATTTAATTGTAAATAAAAAATAGTTTCTCGCTGCAACATCATGAATGCCTCCAATAAAATGAAATAATGAGATGAGCTATAGTTAGAGAGGAATTTCTGTATGAGTTCACAACCAGCCTTCCCTATCACGTTCAGATGATAAAGAAACCAAAACAAGCCACTTTAAAAAAAATTTCAACTCCAAAAAACAAAGGGGGTAATGACAAAAGGCAGAGAATTAGTAAGTACCTAGAAGACTGACTGTTTCTCTTGCATCAAAACCTCCATGGGCAAAAAGGTGAAGTGTCTGTGTTATATTATCATCCAGTCGTGGAATCTCAACCAGTGTTGTCAGTGCCCTTGGGGACCTTTTAGTAGATTTCCCTTTTTGTTGACTTGGGAGGAAAGAAAAAGAAAGAAATAAGATCATTTGAAGAACTTCAAGCTGCATGAATTGCAACGAATGCCAAAATCAGAGAGGCCAAGATGCCTGAGATTAGATATCTGTTGAAATATGAATGAATGCTGTCCAGCCTGTAATGTCAAGTATTACATTTGAGCACCAATCAAAAGAGTTACTAAGAGCTGTTTGTTATTGTCAGTTTAACTGAATTTGGAATAAGAAAAGTATTTCATTTTTTGACACTTTAGACCTAAAAAACCATAACCAAATAGTGTCTGAAACAACTAGTTCGCTAAGTAAAGGTGACTAACAATTTGTTGAAACCAAAACAGCAAAAATCACAAGGAACATATTCTCAATTCATTAAAAAACCAGTATGTACTTTAGAATCTTTTTGATAGACTCCTCGACATATAAAAATGTAAAGAGATACCAACTCTTTAAAATTTGTTTCTAACATTTTCCCCTAATTCCATTTAAGCATCATTATCCTCATACACTCGTCAAATCGTAAACCTTAAAATGTTGCTATGACCGTTAGGTGAAAGGACCCTTATTAATAAAAAAAATACCTAAAAAGAGAGAGAACACATGAAAAATCAGGATCAAGGACAGACCAGCATAATGCCATCCCTAGTGGCAATACGAAATAGAGTACTTTAAAATACGTTAGTATGTAAGGATATACCTAAAATCAGTATTTGCAGTCACCAAATTCTTCTTCAATGAACTCTTCCACAAGCATTCTTTTTGGATTTTGGTACCTTGTTATGTAGTTCTCCATAAACAATATTCACTAGCCTTGTCCCCTTTTCACTTGAGAACGCAAGATAGCCCAAACCCAATCCAAACATGAATCCACAGCCGTACCCCAACAAGACAACTTTCCGATTGAAGCCATTTTCAAATTTCAAATCATCTTCTTGAAAGCTTGATAATGGTGGTGGTTGTTATCTCTCATCATTCCCACAAGCTTTTGTCATTGGAAATCCACATAACCCCAGGTTCCCATTGTAAGAATCATTGGTAAAGGTATTGAATTGTTTACCTTGAGGTATCTGTCCACAAAAATGGTTTTTAGATAGATTTAAAAATGCCAATGATGTAAGATTTGCCAATTGTACAGGAATTTCACCTATGAGCTTGCTTGAGGAGAGATCTAACCCTTCAAGATTAGTTAAATTTCCCAATGATGGAGGATATGACCCATCATATTATTGCATGAAAAGTTTAGCTCCTTGAGTGACCAAAGCTCTCCAATTGCCTTTGGAATTTCTCCTTAGCAATTATTGTTGGAAAAATCAAAGGTTGTGAATAGACTTTGGATTTTCACCAATTCAATAATAAACCATTTCATCGCCACTGTCGCAGAAAATAATGACCTGACACTGGCATGCTTACCAAAGCCAACCAGATATTTAGATTCAGCATCTCCCTTGGCATGTTTTATTTGCAGGATTTTTTCTGCTTCAGCCTCTTCTCGTTAGCAACCACCTTCATTCCTGTAGCTGTTCATCACACATATAAGGTCAATGAAGTTCAATTAGTATTCAGCGAAAAAGAAGCCAAATTTACCCAGAAGAAGAGAGAAGAAACAATGTTCAATTCAAAATGAGCACTTACCAAAATTTATCTCGCTCATAGCCCTCTTCACATGTTCATCAGGTTCAGTGTTCACAATGAGCATTTGAACAATCTCAAATCCATAAGCTGACATGGCCGATGCATGTAAAATTCAAAGATATTAAAAAGAAACAGATTTACCTTGTAACTTGACTAATACTTAACCAGATTAGCAGACAGAGAAATACCTTTTCGAGTTCCTCTTCCACAGCTTTCACGATCTCATTCTTTTTGTAAAAAATCAGAATCCGGCACCAACTTCGGAACACTTGCTCTAACAACTAGAAGAATAGAGACATAAGCCTATTAGTTTCCCCAAAAGATACACAAATAGGTAAAATTGTTTCCATCGAAAATTATGACATAACATGTATATGCATTTACAGCGAAGAAAAACTTTCCCAAACTCAAAGACATTCTACAGAGCAAATTTAATAATTGCTATAAGAACTTTTTTTTCTCTTTTTCTGTCACTCTACACCATTTGTACTCATGATATTTACATCAGATACATTACCTCAATGGTCCTCTCCACAAGAACGTTATTCTTAAAATAATTGCGTATCCAAGTCCAAGAAAGCATATCATGTACATAGTTAATCATGATGCTTTAAACAAATCATAAAGACATTAATCGATTATCCTATATAGCTGTTTCACTAAGAATATACATTTCAATTGTTTTAGCATAAACTTCAAAAAATCAACGTCAAACTAGAAAAGAAGTCCACACTTCTCAGCATAAACTTCAAAAGTCAATATCAAGTTAGAAAAGCCCAGATATCTCAGAATTTATTTATTTTCCTAACAAATACAGACCCATGGGGCCTTAAATTTCAATATTATGGCAAACATGGTGACTTTCAACTTCAAGGTCTAGTTACACATCCATACCATCAAAGACATAGGATTGGATCTGTCCCCTGGTGTTGCTGAGTGTGTAGAAGGCATCAACAGCTTAGTCTGATAAGGCCCAGTATTGAAAGAAGCAACAATAGTGACAAACACATTATCCTAAAAAAAAATATATATATATATATAGATGAGAAGCCGCTGAAGGATCATGCTTTGAAACATATAAAATAGTTTAAAACAAAATGATAGCGCTTAGCATAATATATAATTCGTGTTTTTAACAATAAAAAAAAAAAAAAAAAAGTTCCAGATCAATTCTGCAGTCACTCACCACTTGACAACAATTAAGCAAAACACATCTTCAGACAAACATTTCTTGCAAATCTTTATGATACTAATTCTTTCCAATTAGTTTTGGGATCCTTTGCTTCAAACCCAGAAAATAGGTAAAGACATTTATACTAAGATAAATTGATTGTGAATGTTCAAATAGTGTGTAAAACACCTATGAACGTTTAGACCCCCAATTTACAAATTACCAACTCAAGCTTATAAACAAACAATATATGTGCGGAATATGAAAATAAGCTAAAACAGAATTAGTAAAACAATCTAAACCGAAATTAATCACAACTACAACAGTAATTAAAAGGAAAAGATTAAGGGAAGAGAGATACAAACACAAAGACAACACAACGATATGTTATTAAGGAGGAAACCGAAGTCCTCGGCAAAAAACCTCTTTGCCGTCCTCCAAGCGGTCATTAATCCACTAGAGAATATAGTTGGGATACATGAATATAGCATCCGGGCTAGAGTTGACTTGTCCACTTGAACATAGCAGAGAGCTTGCCCCATTTTTCACTCTGCAGAGTACAGCAACTGTTATGGAAATCAAATATAACATGAAGGCCCTTAAAGATACACAATTGGTAGAGACTTAACAAGGTATACTAAATAATAGATAAATAAATAAAATCACACAACAATCTTGAATGATAAATGAAATACACAAATCTTTGTATTTTAAATAAATTTAATTGTAAATAAACAATAGTTTGTCATTGCAACTGAATGAATGCCTCCATTAAAATGAAGTAGTGACATGAGCTATAGTTGGGTCTGGCTGCCCTGTCCCCTTGAAGTCAGGGAAGCGTTTCTGTATAAATTCACTGCCAATTTTCCCAATATTGTGTGCATGTTCAGATGATCAAGAAACCAATACAACCCAAATAACTTTTTAAAACTTTTCAACTCCATAAAACAAGGGTTGGAAATGAGAAAGGCAGAGAGCTAGTAAGTACCAAGAAGACTGGTTGTTCTCTTTCATCAAAACCTCTATGGGCAAAAAGGTGAAGTGTCTATGTTATATTATCATCCGGTGGTGGAATCTTGGCCAGTGTTGTCACTGCCCCTGGGTACCTTTCAATAGATTTATTTATTTATTTATTTATTTATTTATTTTTTAATGTGGGAGAAAAGAAAGAGAAATGAGATCATTCAAAGAACGTCAAGCTGCAAGAATGGCATCAAAAGCTGAAATCAAAGAGACCAAGATGCCTAAGATTAGATGTTTATTGAAATATGAATGAATGCTGTCCAGCCTTTAATGTCAAGTATAGTAGTTTACATCAGAGAACTCCAATAAAAAGAGTTATCAATATAGAGTAGTTCTTTATTGTCAGTTTAACAGAAGTTGGAATAAGAAAAATATCTTCATCTTGTTGTTTTTATTTATTTATTTATTTTTTAAATGTTTTTGACATTTTAGACTTGAAAAACCATAATAAAAAAGTGTCTGGAACAAGTAGTTGGCTAATTAAAGGTGACTGTCACAATTTGTGGAAACCAAAACAGAAAAAATCTCTATGAACATATTCTCAATTCATTACCTTTCTAGGCTTTCCTCAAAACTAATATATACTTTAGAATCTTATTGATAGACTCCTCTCAACATATAAAATTGTAAAGAGGTACTGACTCTTTCAAAGTTTGTTTCTTACATTTTACCTACGTTTCATTCAGGCATCATTATCCACAAACAACCATCATATCCTAAATCTTAAACTGTTACCAATACCCTTAGACGAAAGGGACCCTAATATTAACAAAATTATCTTTAAAGAGAGAGAACATGTGAAAAATCGGGATCAAGAACAGACCAGCATAATACCATCTATAGTGATAATAGAAACAATATAAACGCATGAAACTGCCCCAGGGACAAGCCTTTTCAAGCTCCTCCTTGATGAAATCAATTTTATCAAAACCCCTCAAGGTCTGATTGGGTATGGAATGGTTTTTATCACCACTGTTGTCATCCAAAAGGACCAAAGCATCACAGCCCTGATAAAAAATATCCCACAAAACATTAAGGCCAACGAATTAGTACCAAAAAATAAATTGGAATAACAAATTGATTCTTCAAAAAACCAGAACATACGATTTTCTTTTGTATTTAATCTTTTAATACAAAACTTGTTACGCATAATGAGAATCACACTACTCACAGGAATAGCAATACAAAAAATCACAAATCCCACAAAATTATCAAAAAGTCACTTCCTGAGCCATATATCACGCAACATAAAACAAATAAAACACCCACATCAGAAAACAGAAGCCACAAAATGTGGATAATCCCAGCCTAATAATGGAACTCTATGAGAAACATGATTAAAATAAAAGGCATCTAATTGAAAATACAGAGGAAATTAGTCTAATCTTTAAAGCATCTTAGGTAGCACTAGGGTAATTCACACCATTCTTCAAGAAAAACTTGAAAAAAAAAAAAAAAAAAAAAAAAAAAAAAAAAAAAAAAAAACTCCGCTCTTCAAGTAATCCAACCAACAAGATCTTTAATCTGCAAAATGAAGGTATAATCATAAGGATGTAACAACAACAACAACAATAATAATATAATCTGATTATTTCACACTGCAACTAGGCAGTGAACTTGCCCCTTAAAAAATAAAAATAAAATTCCTTAACCAACGAGTAGTTTAGAATTGCAATGGAGTAGAGATTTCTTCTCACTCTAGAGCATAAAGCAGGGACATTAATTAAAGTAGACCTATATAAAGAATTAAATTGTGGTGGTTACATAGAAGCCTATGAACCCAATAACAATAGTATGCAAGTACGGCCATTACTAACTAGTATAAAGGAAATTTTAAATGAACAATCATCTTAAAAATTCAAAGACGCCATTTTAAGGAATTAAAATTATGAAATAGAGTATTTGCAAATGTATCAGTGTATAACATTATACCTTAATCAGTATTTGCATCCACCAAATTCTTCTTCAATAAGTTTGTCCCTGAGCATTCTTCTTGGATCTTCAAACAAGCAACGTGCTCTTGTAATACAGATGCTCCCTCCACCCAAGAAATGGAGGTAAACAAGATGTCTTAAGTAGATAAGCACCTCTCATCTTGACCAAAAAAAAAAAAAAGTTTAGTAGTCTCACTATGCCTTTAGAGCACTAGGTGCATATTCTCTAAAATATCTTCCAGGCAATGAGCCTTACGCCATTCTAATGCCAATGCTATATGCTCAATATATTGAAAATGTATTTAGTCATAACAAATTTGGTTGCTAGTCCAATGGCTTATTGGAGATTTAGCAAAAAAAAAAAATATATATATATATATATATAATAGAGTATTTTCATATATTAGCATATACGAATATACCTTAAATCAGAACCTGCACCCACTAAATTTATCTTCAACGAGCATTCTTTTTGGATCTTTGAAGCATGTTATGTCGTTCACCATAGACAATATTAGCAAGCCATTTTGGTTTTTCACTTGATAACACACGATAACCCAAACCCAATCCAAACATGAATCCACATCCATATCCCAACAATACAACTTTCCAATGAAACCAATTCCCAAACTCGAAATTATCATCATGAAAGGTTAATGATGGCGATGGTTGTTGTCCGTCAACATTGCCACAAGTTCTTGTTAATGGAAATCCACATAACCCCAAGTTTCCAAGGTAAGAAACATTTTCAAACGTATTAAATTGATTACCTCGTGGTATCATCCCCACAAGACGATTTTCTGATAGATTTAAAACTTCAAGTGATGTAATATCTACTAACTGTCCTGGAATTTCTCCTGTGAGCATGTTTGAGGAGAGATCTAACCATTCAAGATTTCTCAAATTTCCCAATGATGGAGGCATATGATCTATAAGATTATTGTGCGAAAAGTTAAGTCCCTTGAGTGACTTAAGCATTCCAATTGACTTTGGAATCTCCCCCTTAAAACTATTGTTTGAGAAATCAATGGTTGTAAAGAGATTTTGGATTTTCACCATTTCGATATAAATTCCTTTCATGGTGACCATCACAGAATCGTGATAATAGCTTTCACCCATATATTTCAATTTACCATTATTTGCATTCATGCTCATCATGGCTTTGAAATGATTGAAATATTTTGTTGGCAAAAGACCAAGAAAATCATTGTGAGAGAGGTCTATGATTCGCAAATTAGGGAAAGAGAATTTGGTTTTGGGATTGGCTATGGCTCCATGAAATTTGTTTGATCGCAAAACAAGAACCCGTAACTCTGGAAGACTCTCCAACCAATGAGGGAAGGTGCCACTTATCTTGTTGTTACCAAGATCTAGAACTTCCAACCTTCGGCAATTGATCAATGATCTTGGCAATGACCCTACCAATTGATTGTCATTGAAGTTAAGACTTCTCAAGTAATTTCCCTTTGTAAAAGTAGCTGGAATGGTGCCATTAAGTTTGTTACTTCTCAAATCTAAGACTGTGAGAGAATCACTAAAGTTTCCCAAACATAGAGGAACCATGTTACTCAAGTGATTATGAGACAAATCAAGGACGTTGAGGGAAGTGATATTACAAATCAAGGAAGGGATCCCCTCACTTAAATTATTTCGAGAGAGATCTAACCATTCAAGATTGGTTAAATTTCCCAACGATGAAGGCAAAGGACCTATAAGATTATTGTGTGAAAAATTAAGCCCCTTGAGTAAGTTAAGCTTTCCAATTGAGCTTGGAATTTCTCCATTGAAATTATTTTTGGAGAAATCAATGGTTGTGAATAGACATTGGATTTTAACCAAGTCAATGAAAAACCCTTTCAATGCCATTGTTGTAAAATCTTGATAATAATGATCACCCATACATTTCAATTCACCTTTGTCTGCACTCACATTCATCATGGCTTTTAAATGCTTGAAAAGGTTTGTCGGTAAATGCCCATGGAACTCATTGTGAGAGAGGTCTATGATTCGCAAATTTGGGAATGGGAATTTGGTCTTGGGGTTGCCTAAGGCACCATGAAAGTTGTTTGATCGCAAGATAAGAACCTGCAACTCTGGAAGAGTTTCCAACCAACGAGGGAAGGTGCTATTAATTTTGTTGTTACCAAAATCTAGAACTTCCAACTTTCTACAATGGACCAATGATTGTGGCAATGACCCTTCCAATTGATTGCCATTGAGTATAAGACTTCTCAAGTAACATCCCTTTGCAAATGTTGTTGGGACAGTGCCACTAAGATTGTTACTTTGTAAATTCAAGTCTTTGAGATTATCACTTAACTTTCCCAAACATGGAGGAACCATGTTATTCAAGTGATTATAAGAGAAATCAAGGAATCTGAGGGAACTGAGATTGCAAATCAAGGAAGGGATGTGTCCAGTTAAATTATTCCTTGAGACTGAAAAGTAATACAATGAATCCTTCCCGACCTCCATTACCCAGGATGGAATATTGCCTTTTATATGGTTGTTGGAAAGGTCTAAGTATTCTATATATTCTGCAGTTTGTAAAAACTGTGGAATTTCAGTTATGTTGGAAGAAGACAATTGTAATGAGTGAATTTTGGACAAAATATTGGTGGCAAATGTGAAGGAGTGTAGTGATAGGTGAGGATTATTCGACATATCAAGAGATTGAAGACTTTTGAGCTTTGAGAATATTTTTGACTCCACATTGCCACTAAAATTATTGAAGGAAACATTTAGAGAAACCAATGAGTTATGTTGGAATTCACCAATATGCCCAGTGAATTGGTTATGATCAAGCTGTAAGTAATGCAAAGATGGTATTGTATACACCCAAGATGGTATTGTCCCATTCAATAAGTTACCAGATAAGCTGAGATATTTTAGATTGGAAGGAATCTTGTCGACTAGTTGACTATTAGATGAATTATTTGAAGAGAAAATTTGACTCAAGTTTGTCGTAACTTCCGGAAGTTGCCCTATGAAATTGTTGTATGAGAGATCTAAGTAAGTAAGTCTTGTATTGTTTAGGAGGGACCATGGAAACTGACCACCAAAGTTATGATATGAGAGGTCCAAAGAAGTTAATTGTGTGTGATTTGAAAGAAATGTTGGAGACAATGAACCTATGAAATTGCATCCACCGACAAACAATTCTTTTAAGGACTTGAGATTGCTGATTAAATAAGGTAAGTCAATTGAGAATTTGGTTTCAGAGAGAGTTAAGGACTTGAGAGAAGTACTCCAGTTATATGTTGGAAAGGAACCGATGAGATTGTAGTTGTAACCTACACGGAGTATCTGGAGGTTTGGAAGCTGGAATATATTATCTGGAAATTTCCCTTTCAATTGGCAATAACTAAGACGAAGAGATGTTAAAGAAGACGACAAATTTGTGAGACAATTAGTTGAAACAGAAGACATATCAATCTCATATAAAACAAGTTCAGTTAGTTGGGTTAGGTTTTGAATAAGCCTTTTCAAATTAGACGTTTCTATTCTCATGTCAAAATTCCCAGAGAGATCAAGTGAAACCAGTTTGGATAAGTGGGAGATTTTGGAAGGGACATTACCAGCAAAGGAGGAGCCAGAAACGGAGGAGCCAGCAAGGTTGAGATGCGTCATATTTGCAAAGCCACCAAACTTAGACGAAATTGTGGAGCCATGGAAATTGTTGTGAGCAAGGTTGAGCCTCTGGAGATGGCGAAGAGAGAAAAGGGTGGTATTGGGATGGATGGGACCTTGAAGCCCACTGCAACTGAGATCGACAGCAATGACATGACCTGTCATCGTATCACAGGTGACCCCATCCCACCCACAACAATCTGTACCCATTTTCCATGAATTCTTCGGATGATAAGAATACCAATCACAAAAAAAATCGAAATTGCCAACAGAAAAAGAGTTTCTGAAATGGAGCAAAGCAGAGCTTTGGTGTGAAAGGCAAAGAGGTGTAGATGAATTAAAAGAAAAAGAAGAGAGAGATGAATTAGGTAGAGCAAGGAAGAAGAAGAAAGTGAGAAAGAAGAGTACCATATTTGCTCTAGCTTTGAGAGAAATGAGAAGGAAGAAGGTTATATAAATTTTGGGTGTTTTGGAATTGAGGTGTCATAGATACATGCATCTATATTTATAGGCGACCACGATTATCAGCAGGGACCATAACCAGGAAATGATTATGTGGCTCACTCTATTAACTAGCTTTGAAAGTAAAAAAATCAGGTTATCCGGGTCAGGAATATATATATATATATATATAAACTCCCTATAATTAAGTATAATAATAATCCTATCCACTTTATATTTCAATCCACTCATTCTGATACCTCTAGTGGATAGATTTTTATTAATCTGTATATATTAAGAAGATTCAGAAAGTTAGTTTTTTTTTTTTTCCAATCAAAAATACCCTTAAATCAATTAACCAACAACTTAAAAATGGGGTTAAAATAGTAAATTGATAAAAATAATAAATTCTTACTTCTACATTGAAATGCCTTCATGCTTCTAATAAACTCATACTTTTATGTTGATTTAAATTCCTACTTTTACTCACTAACTCCCTACAAAATAGGATCACTCTTTTGTTAGTTTTACAACTCCAATTTACAAAACTCACCCCACATATTCTTTTTTTTTTTTTTTTTTTTTTTGTGATTGGAAAAAGTAGAAATTTCAAATTATAATAAATGTAAATTATTAATCTTTACACTAAAAATAGAAGAGCCTCGGAGCACACACTCTAATATATATTATGTATATATATTTTTTTATCTTTTATTTAAGTTTTGTCTTTGCCTATTTAGGAACATCAGTTTATGGAAATAATTAACTTATTACGACATTTATGCTACACATTTAGCACATTGTCAAGCACCCAGCATATAAGTCAAAGGCATCCTCTTGGCATAATTATTAATTAAATCGATGTAATCTAGGCACATGCCAAATGCACAAAAAAAAAAGGCCAATACTCAAGCCATTGGTTTAAAGGGAAGTTTACTTTAGTAGAGTGGAAGCACTTTTTGAAAAACCACCCTTAGGAATATTGTATCCAAGATCACCGTAAAAGCAGTTAATAATCTCAACAACAACAAAAAACAAAAAAAAACAAAAAAAAAAAAAAAATCTTAATAAAAGTTGAACATAAAGTGATAAGGTCTAAGGATCTGATTTGGTATTGTATTTCATGCATACAATGGCGTAGCCAACAATCATCTTTCCTATTTTCATTAAGTAGAACTGTTTTTTTTTCTTATGTACCTAATGTTATTTCTATCTCTTAATCTTCGATTTCCCTATTACAAAAATTTTAAAGATACTATAAATTGTACTACATTTCTGGATAGAGTAATAAAGTATTGCAAAAAAATGATAAATTGGTAACAAGAATGTAATTGGTGCAACTTAAACAATATAATACATGATTGTTTGGATTGATATTTCATAATATGGACTAGCTTTTTCTAAATATGTATACATACATTTCTAATATTATTTTAAGAAGTTACTAGGGGAGTGGACTTATTGGGAAGACAAAGTCTTCCAAAATAACAGGTAAGAAAAGTTTAATTAGTAATTTTATCTCTTAAAATTTTGTGTGGAAGAAAATAATCACGCCTCTTTTTAAGTCATTGATATGCCAGATACCTTTAATCATGAAAACTTTGTCACCTAGTCTTTGGTCATTGTTCAAAACTTCCAAAGTCTTTCGGTCATTGTTTGAAACTTTCAAAAACTTGGAAAGTTATAATCTTAAAATTTTGGACTACATAATAATTGTTTGATGTAGATTGCATAATTGCAGATTAAATGTATGGCAATTATCAAACGCGTAGCAATCATGATATCTAGGTCAGTTTTACGTCATCCATTACTTTTTCCTCAAATGAAATAAAAATAAAAATAGACTATAATTACATATCTATTTATCTACTCATCAACATCCCATGTAATGATCAAGAAATTTTATTTTTATGTAAAACATATTTATTTAAGTTTAACTACTCCAAATTACATCCTCCAACTTGAACTTATTTTCAAATTAGTCATTTAAGTTTCATTTATTTTTTCAATCTTAAACTTCAATATGTTTTTAGTTTAGTAATTCTGTCAATATTGTCCAAATTTGCTATTAGCTTAATATTGTCCAATGTGGATTGGATAGAAGGAATACAGTGAAAACAAATGAAAGTTAAGGGACTGAAATGAAAAAGAGTGAAAACTAAAGAATTGAATTAAAAACAAGTCAAAGTTAGAGGTGTAATTTGTAACACCATTAGAAAAAGAGTGAAGCTCTTTTTAAGTCATTGATATGCCAGATACCTTTAACTCATGAAAACGAGTAACACCATTAGGAGACTTTAATCTTGTTAACGTCTCACCAAGTCTTTGGTCATTGTTCAAAACTTCCAAAGTGTTTTGGTCATTGTTTGAAACTTTCAAAAACTTGGAAAGTTATAATCTTAAAATTTTGGACTATATAATAATTGTTTGATACAGACTACATAATTGCTAACTAAGTGTATGGCAATTATCAAATGTATAGCAATCTTGATATTCGGGTCAGTTTTACGTCATCCATTACTTTTTTGTCAAATAAAAAAAAAAAAAACTATAAATACAAATCTACTACTCATCCACATCCCATGTAATGATTATGAATTTTTTTTTTTTAAATAGAAAACATATTTACTTAAGTTTAAACTCCAAATTACATCCTCCAACTTTAACTTATTTTCAAATTATTTAAGTTTCATATTTTGTTTTTCAATCTTTAACTTAAATATGTTATCAATTTAGTCATTCCATCATAATTGTCCAATCTTGCTATTAGTTTAATATAGTCCAATATGGATTGGATGGAAGAAATTCAACGAAAATAAATGAAAGTTAGAGGAATGAAATGAAAAAGAGTGAAACTTAAAGAACCGAATTAAAAACAAGTCAAAGTTAGAGGTGTAATTTGTAAATTAGAGACTTTTTAGAGTAGAATATACATATTAACTAAAATTTGTTCAAGGAAATGTAATCAAACATAAATTGAAATTTATTTACTGTTAGATTGCTTTATTTGAAAAGATAGTGTATTATAATTAGATATAACTATCATTGGAAAATCAAGGATCCCAATCTTCCCTCTTTCGTTATAACTATTGAATTAAAAACAAAAAACCAAAAACAACTTCAAAACATGTGCTACTATTAGAGAAGACTTTAATCCTAATAATGTTGCAATGAGTCTTTAGTCAGTGTTCATAAAATATATTTATACTTGGAAAGTAATGGCCACATGGTCCCACAATCGACTAGTGTGGCTTTTGAGCTAAATAACTTTTTGATGATATACAACTACTCTTTTCAAGTCATTGATTTTCTAAATTCATTCAAACTTGAAAACCTGTGTTATGGGGGAATATAATTCAAAATTTGTGCCAAGATTTTTATAGCTCAGTTAGTTGACACCTCCTAGTGTCTCCATGATTCAAAGCTTCCTTCCTTTGTTATAACCATTGAATTATCCAAAATATTTCAAAACATGTGGTTCTATTAGAAGACTTTAATCCTAATTACATTGAATGAATCTTTGGTTAGTGTTCAGAAGTTCTATTTAGACTTGGAAAGTAATGGCATCATGGTCTTGCTACTAGCTAGCATGACTTTTGGACTATATAACAATTTGCTAAAGATTCATGCTAGAATGAACTAGGAGAAATTGTTTTAATTATCTTGGTATGTTTCAAATTAGTGTTTTAATAAGATATATATGGTGAGTCAAACACAATACTTTCTTTGAAGGGAGGAAACTAACACTAAGAAAAGTTTACTTAGTAGCTTTATCTCTTTAAATTTGTGTGGGAGAAAATAATTGTGACTCTTTTTATGTCATAGATATGCCAAAAACCTTGAATCTTGAAAACGAGTGACATCATTAGAAGACTTTAATGTTGTTAACGTCTCTGTGAGGGATTTCACAATTTGCTCCAATACCAATGGGCTTGGTCTGCAATCGAATGCTATAAAAGATTTATGCCTCCTCATCCTTCACCAATTGGTCGTTGGATGGATTGGTATGGTACACGGTCTGACAAGTGGTATCAGAGCCAAGGTCATAGGTTTGAGTCGTTGGAGCCGCATTGTGAGGGAGGGATTGTGAGGGATTTCACAATTCGCTCTAATACCAATGGGCTTGGTTTGCGATCGAATGCTATAAAAGATTTGTGCCTCCTCATCCTTCACCAATTGGTCGTTGGATGGATTGGTATGGCACACAGTCCGACAGATCGAATCGAAGGCCTCTTCACCCAAAACTGCATAATTGAAAATAATTTAAGAGCATCAAATAATAAACCATTATCTGCATTGACTGCAACAATTGAATTCCATGAAATCAAATCCTCCATTGGAATACCATCAAATGATTTTTTTGCATCAACTAAACTTCCACAAGCAGAATAAAAATCTAAGCTAAGGCATTGTTAAAAATCAACAGAATTGTCCAACCAGTACAGCAGATTATTGTGATCAAAGCTAAGGCGTTGTTGATACAGATGGTATGTTTTCAAACCCTGTGCAATAGTTACCAAGTTCCAAACTCTAGAGCAGAGACCGTGTATCCCAAAGAATATGATTAAATGCGTTGGCTAGATGGTACTATGATTATGAGGAGTTTTCCAATACCCCAGCCTGTCAAATATAGTGAGGAAATGACTAGTGCACACGCCCACAAAGTTGTGTGTAACAGATTTTTAAACTGAAATCGTAATTCAATTTAAAAATATCTTAGAGGTAGTGTGTCAATATATTAATATCTATACCTTAAAATTAGCAAATAGGTTGCGTTTTTATTTTTCATCTGCTCATCAATCAAATGGTCCATGCATATTGTTATTGTGTTATACCAGCAGTATTAGTTGATTAATAATTTGCCTATGGCCAAGGTTAAGATTAATAGCATTGGCTATTTATGCATCACAATGAATACATGATAGGATAATATCTTAAGGAGAGAACCTAAATAAATTACTACAAGAAGGAGTAATTCTTCTTTGCATCAACTTAAATCCTTTAATCACACATTTCAAACCAATACCATCATACAAACTATAGAGAATCCCACCCCAAAGTACCCAAACCAGCCACATACCAACACATAATTCACAACAATCAAAATCCCCACATACTACAATACAACAAACTTCAATAACAAAACACTAATAAATTTGAGAAATGGAAATGAGGATGAAAATACTACCTTAGAAGCAACCAGACCCCTAAGAGCCCTCTGAGAGAGACCACTCCCTACTCCCAAATGCTCCACTAAAGGACCAACTTTCATTGTTGATAGTTGAAGCCCCTGAAACGAAGGCAAGCTCCTTGTTGAAATTAAGGATGATGTAAACTGAGCTGTAGCTATTTCTGGGTCTACTCTCAAATCCCACAAAAACAAAAAAACCATAAATCAAATTAATAAAAAGAGCTTTACTTGACCAACCAAATCCAAACACGACTCAGTCAGAATTAATATACACAAAAAAATTATAGGAAAGTTAAGAGGAAAAAATAACAACCTCTCTTAGAGACAGATTTAAAATTAAAAGAAATAACATAAATGATGTAAGATTCAAATTCTGAACTGCAAAATGGATTGGCATCATGATTTTTATATAATTTTTTTTTTTTTTATATTCCATCAAATTCTAAATTTCCAAATTACATTAACAACAAAAACAATAAACGAATAACTTCTATATCTTTGTTCAAGTCTTGTTCCCAAATCAAGGTACTGACAAAGCAAAATCAAGCATTACCTGATGATCAAGACGCAATTTCAATTTTAACTAGCATTTTCATTGGTCAAGAAAGTAAACTTCAATGGGGTAAAAAGCAATTCAGCCATTTTTGTGATAATTAAGAGTAATTAAACAATAATTCCAGATTTGCAGTTTAATTATAAAGCTGTATAAAATGGAATTTAAAAATTGAAAAAAAAAATACAAAGATTGAAGGTTAGGTTTTTATGGAGACTAAGCAATTGGATTCATCAATGAACACCAATACATGCATATGCAAGCTTCACAATACCTTATTACCCACTCCCCCCTATAAAAAAAAGAAAAAAAAAAAGGAAGTTTCACATTAAGTTCTTATATATGATTATTTAATTGTAATTATTCAATACACAAATTTATTTTCTTGACACATCATAATAGATCCCACAAATTAAATTCACAGTAGGCCCCATTATTCATGTGAGAGGAGAGAGCATTACTAAAGGAGTACTGAATAACTTTCTTTCATTTAGATAGATATATAATGACAAAGTATAAATGAGTTCCAGCACAATTCAAAAATAAATGGGAGATTGTTTGAGTGAGACTTGTTCAACACCAAAGAAATCCTAAGATGAATTAGGTCTAGTCCTATATCTTAAACATGTTACAATAAGAGAACGCTCACTTTGGTCAAAGTAAGAGCCCATCATAATTTAAAGCATGTCTTAAATTATGATGTATTTTGATGGCTTCTTGATATGAATTTCATGTAAACAACTAGAATCATGTGCATTCAGGTCAATATGATGCAAACAAAACTTTTTGAATGAAATTGAGATGCTGAATCAACATTTTGAAATTGAAACTATAAATATCCCAGATAAAGCAACAAATCAAACATTCCAGGATACTACCATCATAATTACTTCAAGTCCAGCCCAAGTTTTATACTTGAGTATGCCAATGCCATTTTGCAAGAAAACTAACTGGCAGTATATGACTATCAGATATCATTTATATACCTGGAAAATCATCTGCGTATGGTGCAGGGTAAATCCCTTTCACTAAGGATGTTGCTTACAAGTTACACAAGGCATAAAGAAGATCAGCAACCCTGTTAGCGTCATTGGCAGAAATATTATCAATTCCAGTTCAACTCGTGGAAAATCAACCAGTTTTCAATTTCAATTTGGTATTTTATCCATCTAGACTCAAATTTTACACAAACATTATTTTTTGGTAAGAAAAACTTTTACATTCCTTGCATAGAAAAGAAATTTCGAATGCTAAACATGGATCTAGTCAAGGCTAATGATTGCATATATATTATAGAACATATTAAATGCATCAATAGGAAGTCCTCTACCATCTACTTCATTTCTATTTTTCCAGTTTATTAGTTATCTAAAGTCAAACAATCTCATAAGTAGAAGAGTAAGATTTAATTATACTTTAAGCTATAACCTTAATTTACAAAGAGGCATTTAAATAATTTCCCTCATTCCATTTCTGCATGATAGTGACTCAAGTTGCTTAATTGCACATTCCCTAAAGCACACAAGTTGAAAGCTGAAACACTAAGCAAATTCTCAAAAATGAAACAATTTTTTTTTTTTTTTTTTTTTTGATAAAAACAATGAAGCAATTAAAATGTTACAGAGAATCATTTGAGCATAATTGAAAAGTAGTGTCGTGGAAACAAATTACATGGAAAAAAAATAAAGTTCACCACACCTTTAGAAAACACATATCTTTCTGAATCTAATGGTTTGTGTAAGCAAGTCAAACCTATGTACATTTTACCAAAAAAAGAATGTAATCATTGTTAGCAGGAGAAAAAAAAATCTTTTTTTTGATAGGTAAGAAAAAATTTTATTAAAAGAAAAAAAGCAAGAACATAATACAAGATTCACGATAGTGAACAAGAAGAAAAGAGGGAAAAGAACAGCAAACAGGCATTAAGTTATCCTAAGAGACAAAAGAAAATCCGTGAAAGTAGAACAATCCGAGAGGCCCCAACACCGAGACCAATCAAAGAGGGTCCATCTGCATAAATCTAGCTATTAATCCAAAGATTTCTCCATATCCTCAAAAGAACATCGATTCTGTTCTGCCCAAATATTCCACATTAAACAACCAAGAACCAAATTCCAAATATCATAATTATATTTCCCAAACCACTGATACCAACAAAAAAATAAGTCCATAACAGAACCTAGCATGGCCCAATCAATCCCAAACAGTCGAAGCATATACATCCATAGAAAATGAGCAACCGGACAAGAAATTAGCAGGTGATCCGCAGATTCCTCATTACAGCAACACATACAACAACGATTTACCAAAGTTTGGCCTCGGAGCATAAGATTATCCAAAGTAAGGATCTGACCATTAGCTGTAGTCCACATAAAGAACACCACCCTTTTAGGAACGTTTGTTTTCCAAATGCCTTTCCAAGGGAAAGAAGTAAGAGTTGCATTTCGAATCTTAAGATAAAAAGACCGAACATTAAACTTCCCACTTCCATTAAGACACCAAGAAAGATTGTCACTACCTCCACCCCTAGGAATTCTAGTTTGAATGAAGTGAAGAAGGGAATAGGAAGCCGCCAACTCCCAATCATTAAATTCCCTATAAAATCTTAGACTCCATACTCTATCATTATCACCAGCCAAAGGACTTAACACTTCAGAGATAAAAGCTTCCTTATTGGCTGAAAATACAAATAGCTGAGGATATAGAGATTTGAGAGAAATATCCCCAGTCCACTTATGATGCCAAAAAAGAATACAAGAACCATCCCCCACCTCAAAAGACACATGCCTAGAAAAACTTTCCCACCCGTCACGAATACTTCTCCATAAACCACAACCATGAGCCCTTCTACAAACTCTAGTGCTCCAACCCCCTTTCCCTTCCCCATATTTCGTGGCTATAACCCTCTGCCATAGATGAGTAGTTTCATGACCATATCTCCAAAGCCATTTTCCCAGAAGAGCCTAATTAAATGACACCAAATTTCAAATTCCCAACCCACCCAACTCACGAGGTACGCAAACTTTTTCCCATGCCACCAAAGGGTATTTGAAACACTCTGCTGAAGAACCCCACAAAAAATTTCTCTAAATACGTTCCAATCTCATTGCCACAGCTTTAGGAACAGTAAAAAGGGAAAGATAATAGGTTAGGAGGCTTGACAAAGTACTTTTCAACAAGGTGAGTCTGCCACCCTTTGACAAATAAAGCCCTTCCAGCTTGCCAACTTCTTCTCCATCCTCTCTAGAATCAGATTCCAAATAGAGGCTGTCTTATATGAGGTACCCAATGACATTCCCAAATAGATCATGGGCAAACTGCCCACCCTGCAATGAAGAATGTTAGCCAAATTGTGAATGTTGCTCACCTCCCCAATAGGGACAATTTCACTTTTCCCCATATTCACCTTCAAACCAGTAAAAGCTTGTAAACAAGACAAAACCAGCCTAATGGATAGCAACTGCTCCCTAGAAGCATCACAGAAAAGAATGGTGTTATCAGCAAATAAAAGATGAGAAATACGAATGCCAGTCAAGCTAATAGGACCCACATGAAAACCCTGAATAAGGCCACCATCCTTAGTTTTCTTCAAAATCCAGCTTAAAACCTCCATGATAAAAAGAAAAAGGAGGGGAGATAACGGATCACCTTGTCTAAGGCCTCTAGAACTACCAAAAAACCAGCAGGAGAACCATTAACCAAGACAGAGAAATGAACAGTAGATACACAAGCCTTTACCTAACTTCTCCATCGACCCCCAAAGCCCATCCTCTCTAGCAAATAGAACAAAGTATCCCAACTTACATGATCATAGGCTTTCTCAATGTCTAACTTACACACCACCCACGGAATCTGACATTTCAGTTTACTATCTAGGCGTTCATTAGCTATAAGCACTGAGTCTAAAATCTGTCTACCACCAGTAAAAGAATTTTGAGACTTCGAAATGTGTTTATCCAACACCGTCCTCAATCTATTAGCCAACACTTTAGATAGCAACTTCTACACACTGATTAGTTGAGACCCAAAAAAAAACTAAATTCCTCCACCCATTTACACCTAAGACTATTTGAGGAGACAGTTAGTGATTAACTTGAAAACAAAAGCATTAGAGTTTATAAAATTCAAAGCTTTCCTCTCTTTCCTTTTCTCAGCAACCAATCCGACATAAGAAAATATAATGAAAAGCAAAATAGAAACTCATTGTTAAGACACATACATACTAGCCTTTCCTAGCAGTATCTTTGAGCTGCTTCAACTAATGTCTACACTCTATGCCATACCAACTAAAACACAGACATACCAACCAAAAGCATCAACTAATGTCTACAGACTCTACACTCTATGGCATTGCCTTTATATATAGACTCAAAAATTAGCATAGATAAGAAATTTAGAAGTCACAACATCTACAATCAAACATGGAACATATGAAAAACTAATATGAAAGATCAGAGATCTCAAGAGTTCATTATGGCCGGACTGACACTTAGAAACTGACCAAGGCCAAGGGGTAGTTTCGTCGGACCAGACCTTGAGATTTAGTTAGAACATTAAGACCTGACATCTTTAATATCACTTGAGCAAAGTCCATTCGAAAGATTAATCAGTCATTTGAAGCATAAGCCCTTACCAATCTTGAGGACTCCTCATTTTCCATCAATTGCTGATTGGTAAAAAGTAGTCCTGTCCCCCTTAAAAAGCTCTAATAGTAATGAGTGCCAAAACCTTCCCCAGATGATATTGAAGATGACAATGCTTGCAAATATGACATGCCTCACTGCAGATTCACTAATTTCCAATGAAGCCATGGATGAAGAAAAAGGCTGAGTGGTGGTCCTATTACTATCTTGGCACCTCATTCTAATCTCAACAAGGAAATTAAGGGTTATAGTTGGGTTTGGTTGCCTTGTCCCTTTGAAGTCAGAGAGGTGTTTTTGTATGAATTCATAGCCAATCTTCCTAGTTTTCTGTGCACCCTCAAATGATCAAAGAGGCCAAGACGCCTAAGATTAGGTGTCTGTTGAAACATGAAAGAATGTTGTCTAGCCTATGATGTCATGTATAGTAGTTTACATCAGAGAACTCCAATAAAAAGAGTTATCCATAACTAGAATAAGAAAAGTATTTTATTTTATTTATTTTTGATTTTTTTGACATTTTAGACTTGAAAAACCATAACTAAAAAGTGCTTGAAACAACTAATTGATCAGTTTTGGGTTCCCTTGCTTTAAACCTAGAAAAGAAGTAAAGGCATTTATATTGAGACAATTGAATGTTTTACTCTCTCTGATTGCTACAAAAAAGAAAAATATTGTAAAATGCAAATTTAAAATGTTACCTTTGTGTTCCCATATAATTTTCAAAGTATATGAATCTTTTTTTCACACTATTACTAATTCAAAAAAATTAAATCCCTTTAGGACCCAATAATACTATGTGGCTATCATACAACACAATAGTTTACAATTCCAACTAAATTCCTAAGAAGAAAAAGAAATGAGAAATCAAGGCAAAAACAAATATGCAAAAAACCTTTTGTCTTTGTTTCACATCAAACATCCAACTGCTGCACACGCAATGAAAGGTGGCCAGCTAACTGCATTTGGGCCCAAGCACATCATCATACTTCCCAAGAGCTTTTCTTTACTTTTAGTTTAATAGAATTTGGAATAAGAAAAGTATTTCTCTTTTCTTTCTTTCTTTTTCTTCTTCTTTTCCTTTTTTTTTTTTTTTTTTTGAATTTTTTGAAGTTTTCAACCTGAAAAACCATAATCAAAAAGTGCTTGAAACAAATAGTTGGCTAATTAAAGGTGACTAACAATTTGTGGAAACCAAAACAGCAAAAATCACTAGGAACATATTCTCAATTCATTAACTTTCTAATCTTTCCCCACAACTAATATGTACTTTATAGACTCCTCTCGACATAAAAAAAAAAAAAATGTAAAGAGGTACCAGCTCTTTTAAAGTCTGTTTCTTACATTTTACCAAAGTTTCATCCAAGAATCATTGTCCACAAACAATCATCAAATCCTAAACCTTAAAGTGTTGCTAAAGGACTCTGGATATTTACAAAAATATCTTTTAAGAGAGAGAGAATAGGAAGATTAAGGATCAAGAACAGACTAGCATAATGCCATCTCTTATGGCAACAGAAACAATATCAGTGCATGAAACTACCCCTGGACAAGCCTTTTCAAGCTCCTCCTTGATGAAATCAATTTTATTGAAAACCCTCAAGGTCTGAAATGGTTTTTATTACAATTGTTGTCATTAAAAAGGACCGAAGCACCACAGCCCTAATCAAGAAAATCCCACAAAAAATTAAGACCAACAAATTAGTACCAAAAAATAAATGGCAAGAAATTGGACACCAAAAATAAGAACATACAATTTTTTATCAGCATCTGGTCATGGAATGTCATCTAGTGATCTAAACTATGAATGAATGATGTCCCTCCATCCTGTTAGAGAGATAGAAAGGGCCACCAACTTGTACATAAGAGCACTCCAACAAAAAGAATTACTAAGAGTTGTTCTTTATTGTTAGTTTAACTGAATTTGGAATAAGAAAAGTATTTCATTTTTTTTTTTTGAATTTTTTGAAATTTTAGATTTGAAAAACCATAACCAAAAAGTTCCTGAAACAACTAGTAAAGTTGTATGTAACAATTTGTTGAAACCAATACAACAAAAATCACTAGGAACATATATTCAATTCATTAAGTTTCTAAGCTTTCCCCACAATCAATATGTAACTTTAGAATCTTATCTAATTGAAAATATAGAGGAAATTAGTCTACTCCTCCAAGCATCCTAGGTAGAACTAGGGTAATTAACACCGCTCTTCAATAAATAAATAAATAAATAAATAACCACTCTTCATGCAATCCAACCAACAAGATCTTTAATCTGTAAAAGGAAGGTAATATTACAAGGATGTAATAATAATGATAATTGAAATATGTAATAGAATATAACCCGATTATTTGAAGCTGCAACTAAAGCTATGAAGTTGCCCCTTTTAAAAAAAAAATACCCTGACCACAAGATGTATTTAGAATTGCAATGGAGTAGAGAAATTTCTTCTCACACTAGAGCATAAAGCAGGGTCATTAAATGAAGTTTGACATAAATAAAGCATTAAAATGTGGTGGTTACATAGTAGTAGCCTATATACTCTCTGGTATGACTATACCTTAAACATAGAAGAATTTTTTTTTTTTTTTTTTTTTTAATAAGGAAGCATAGAAGCTTATGCACCCAGTAACACTAGTAATAAGCCTTACATTAACACAAGTACAACCATTCCAAACTAGCATAAAGGAAATTAAAAATGAAGAATCTTCTTACCAATACAAAGACAGTTTTAAGGAAGCAAAAAATTATGAAATAGATATTTTTGAATATATTAGTATATAAAAATATACCTAGAATCAGTATTTGTATCCACTAAATTCTTCTTCGATGAGTTTGTCCATGAGCATTCTTGTAGGATCTTTGTAACTTGTTATGTCTTCCTCCATAAACAATATTCACTAGCCATTTCGGTTTTCCACTTGAAAACACAAGATAACCTAATCCTAATTCAAACATGAATCCACAGCCATACCCCAACAATACAACTTTCCAATGAAACCCATTTTCAAATTCGAAATCATCTTCTTGAATGGTTGATGATGGCGATGGTTGTTGTCCCTCATCATTGCCACAAGCTTTTGTCATTGGAAATCCACATAACCCAGAGTACCCATAGTAAGAATCATTCGTAAAGGTATAGAATTGTTTACCTTGGGGTATACGTCCAATAAGATAATTTTCTTAAAGGTTTAAAAATGCTAGCATTGTGAGATCTGCCAATTGTATAGGAATTTCCCCTGTAAGATTGTTTGAGGAGAGATCTAACCATTCAAAATTAGTTAAATTTCCCAACGATTGAGGCATACAAGCTATAAGATTATTGTGTGATAAATTAAGCCCCTTCAATGATCGAAGCTCTCCAACTACCTCTGGAATTTCTCCTTTGAAATTATTGTTGGAGAAATCAATGGTTGTGAATAGACTTTGAATTTTCACCAATTCTATGAAATACCCTTTCATCACCACTGTCACAGAATCTTGATAATAACTATCACCCATATATTTCAATTCACCTTTGTCTGCATTCGCATTCATCATGGCTTTTAAATACATGAAAAAGTTTGTTGGCAAAAGACCATGGAACTCGTTGTGAGAGAGGTCTATGATTCGCAAATTAGGGAATGGGAATTTGGTCTTGGGATTGCCTATGGCACCATGAAAGTTGTTTGATCGCAAGATAAGAACCCGCAACTCTAGAAGAGTTTCCAACCAACAAGGAAAGGTGCCATTAATCTTGTTGTTACCAAAATCTAGAACTTCCAACTTTCTACAATGGACCAATGATCGTGGCAATGCCCCTTCCAGTTGGTTGCCATTGAGTTTCAGACTTCTCAAGTGACATCCCTTTGCAAATGTGGTTGGGAAAGTGCCATTAAGATTGTTACTTTGTAAATTCAAGTCTATGAGATTATCACTTAACTTTCCCAAACATGGAGGAATCAAGTTATTCAAGTGATTATAAGAGAAATCAAGGAATCTAAGGGAACGGAGATTGCAAATCAAGGAAGGGATGTGTCTAGTTAAATTATTCCTTGAGACTGAAAAGTAATACAATGAATCCTTCCCCACCTCCATTACCCAGGATGGAATATTGCCTTTGATATGGTTGTTGGAAAGGTCAAATTATTCTATATATTCTGCAGTTCGTAAAAACTGTGGAATTTCGGTTATGTTGGAAGAAGGCAGTTGTAATGAGTGAATTTTGGACAAAATATTGGTGGCAGATGTGAAGGAGTGTAGTGATAGGTGAAGATTATTTGACATATCAAGAGATTGAAGACTTTTGAGCTTTGAGAATATTTTTGACTCCACATTGCCACTAAAATTATTGAAGGAAACATTTAGAGAAACCAATGAGTTATGCTGGAATTCACCAATATGCCCAGTGAATTTGTTATGATCAAGACGTAAGTAACGTAAAGATGGTATTGTATACACCCAAGATGGTATTGTCCCATTCAATAAGTTACCAGATAAGATGAGATATTCTAGATTAGAAGGAATCCTGTTGACTAGTTGACTATTAGATGAATTATTTGAAGAGAAAATTTGGGTCAAGTTTGTTGTAACTTCCGGAAGTTGGCCTATGAAATTGTTGTATGAGAGATCTAAGTAAGTCTTGTATTGTTTAGGAGGGACCATAGACACTGACCACCAAAGTTATTATATGAAAGGGCCAAAGCAGTTATTTGTGTGAGATTTGAAAGAAATGTTGGATACGATGAACCTATGAAATTGCATCCACTGACAAACAATTCTTTTAAGGACTTGAGGTTGCTGATTAAATAAGGTAAGTCAATTGAGAATTCTATTTTAGAGAGAATTAAGGACTTAAGAGGAGTACTCCAGTTATACATTGGAAGGGAACCAGTGAGATTGTAGTTGTAACCTACACGGAGTATCTGGAGGTTTGAAGGGTGAAATATATTATCTGGAAATTTCCCTTTCAATTGGAAATCAGTAAGACGAAGAGATGTTAAAGAAGACGACAAATTCGTGAGTCAATTAGTTGAAACAGAAGACATATCAATCCCATATAAAACAATTTCAGTTAGATGGGTTAGGTTTTGAATAAGCCTTTTCAAATTAGGCGTTTCTATTCTCATGTCAATATTCCCAGAGAGATCAAGTGAAACCAGTTTGGATAAGTGGGAGATTTCAGATGGGAAATTACCAGCAAATGAGGAGCCAGCAATGGAGGAGTAAGTGAGGTTGAGATGCGTCATGTTTGCAAAGCCACCAAACTTAGATGAAATTGTGGAGCCATGGAAATCGTTGTAAGCATGGTTGAGCCTCTAGAGATGGCGAAGAGAGAAAAGGGTGGTATTGGGATGGATGGGACCATGAAGCCCACTGCAACTGAGGTCAACACCAATGACATGACCTGTCATTGTATCACAGGTGACCCCATCCCACCCACAACAATCTGTACCCATTTTCCACGAATTCTTTGGAGGATAAGAATACAAATCACAATAATAATTAGAATAGCCGACAGCAAAAGAGTTTCTAAAATGGAGCAAAGCAGAGGATTGGTGTGAATGGCAAAGAGGTGTTGATGAATTAAAAGAAAAAGAAGAGAGAGATGAATTAGGTAGAGAAAGGAACAGGAAGAAAATGAGAAAGAAGAGTACCATGTTTGCTTTGGCTTTGGGAGAAATGAGAAGGATATATATATTTTGGGTCTTTTGGAATTGAGGTGTCATAGATACATGCATCTATATTTATAGGCAGCCACGATTATCAAATGGGACCATAACCAGGAAAGGATCCGATTTGGACTTGTATTTCATGCATACAATGGCGTAGCCAACATTCATCTTTCCGATTTTCATTAAGTAGAACTTTTTTTTTTTTTTGTTATGTACCTAATGTTATTTCTATTTCTTAATATTTGATTCCCCTATTATTAAAATTTTAAGATACTATAAATTGTACTACATTTTTGTTTACAGTAATAAAGTGTATTGCAAAAAAAATGATAAATTGGTAACAAGAATGTAATTGGTGCAACTTAAACAATATAATACACGATTATTTGGATTGATATTTCATAATATGTACTAGCTTTTTCTAAATATGTATACATACATTTCTAATATTATTTTAAGAAGTTACTGGGGGGAGTGGACTTATGGGGAAGACAAAGTCTTCCAAAATAACAAGTAAGAAAAGTTTAATTAGTAATTTTATCTCTTAAAATTTTGTGTGGAAGAAAATAATCGCACCTCTTTTGAAGTCATTGATATGCCAGATACCTTTAATCATGTAAACTTTGTCACCTAGTCTTTGGTCATTGTTCAAATCCTTGAAAGTCTTTTGGTCATTGTTTGAAACTTCCAAAAACTTGAAAAGTTATAATCTTAAAATTTTGGACTATATAATAATTGTTTGTTGTAGATTGTATAATTGCAGATTAAATGTATGGCAATTATCAAACGTGTAGCAATCATGATATCTAGGTTCGTTTTACGTCATTGATTACTTTTTCCTCAGATGAAATAAAAATAAAAATGGACTATAATTACACATCTATTTATCTACTTATCAACATCCCATGTAATGATCAAGAAATTTTATTTTTATGTAAAACATATTTATTTAAGTTTAATTACTTTAAATTACATCCCCCAACTTGAACTTATTTTCAAATTAGTCATTTAAGTTTCATTTATTTTTTCAATCTTAAACTTAAATATGTTTTTAGTTTAGTAATTCCGTCAATATTGTCCAATTTTGCTATTAGCTTAATATTGTCCGATGTGGATTGGATAGAAGGAATACAATGAAAACAAAATGAAAGCTAAGGGATTGAAATGAAAAAGAGTGAAATCTAAAGAATTAAATTAAAAACAAGTCAAAGTTAGAGGTGCAATTTGTAATTTAGCCTTCGTTTAATAAGTATTAATAAATAAAAAGTCAATTAGAGAACTTTTAGAGTAGAATATGCTTATTAATTAAAATTTGTTCAAGGAAATTTAATCGAACCTAAATTAAAATTTATTTACTGTTAGGTTGCTTTATTTTAAAAAAAAATATTGTATTTTAATTAGTTATAACTATCAAAGGAGACATTAAGGATTCCAAAATACTTAGTTATAACCATCAAATTATCCAAAATACTTCAAAGCATGTGGTTCTGTTAAAAGGCTTTAATCCTAATTACATTAAATGAGTCTTTGGTTAGTCTTTAGAAATTCAATTTAGACTTGGAAAGTAATGGCATCATGGTCAAACTATTAACTAGCATGACTTTTGGACTATATAATTGTTTGCCAAAGAACTAGGAGAAATCGTGTTAATTATCCTAGTAAGTTTCAAATTAGTATTTTAATAAGATATCTATGGCGGGCTAGACACAATACTCTCTTTTAAGGGAGGAAACTGACACTAATCTCATTCTTCTCTCTCTCTCTCTCTCTCTCTATATATATATAATATTGAAACTTATTGTTGACTGTAGCTTGTAACTAAAATTCATAATACCAACAATGACATTGCCATAACATGAAATGATATGTTGTGATTGTCGAAGATGTCAAACAAGTCGAAGAGGACCAGGCCAAACTTTCTCCATCATGCCATAATTTCTTATCACTTTCTCTTTCATTGCAGAATTTCTTAATATCACTAATTTTTTCCCCACATTCTTCGTTGAATCTAACGCCAACAACCCCTCATCACTAACATCTTTTTCACCCTCATTTAACTCCACCTCCTTAGACGCTAATTTTAAATTCATGTTAGTGCCTTCGTTAAAGACTTTAGTTTCGAGTTACAACTCCATCAAATAATCACCAATTTTTTTTTACTAAAATTGTGTGTATATATGAGAGAGAGAGAGAGAGAGAGAGAGAGAGAGAGAGCTGAAGCTCAAGTTGTGACCATATACAAATTAACCCATGCCTTCAGAATCGAAATTCGTCATTGGAGTAATAGAGAAAACTAATGGTAGTCTTAATGAAAAAAAAAAATGTACCATAAATTTTTACTGCGAGGGTATATTATTTTTTAGGCACAATGAATTACTTAAAATTACGCTATTGGCTTATTTTATTTGTTTCACATTAGCGTGTCCGTTTTTATTTTTTGGTAAATACACTAGCATTCATTGGTCAAGTGCTAACGTTCCTTTATAATTTATCTATGGGATCCCTATTTTTGTCATAGAGTTTCCAATTTATCCTAAGATTTGGAATATTGATACTATCACTTAAATTTAATCATGGGCAGGATTTATTGAATGCTCGAAAATGTGTTGAAAGCATAAGAGCTGTTTAGACCCCTAAATTAAAATTAAGGCTCGATAGATTTTACACCTACTTAATACTAAGTGCGGAATAGTGTAAATGCGAGTGGATAAGCAAACAAACTACTCTAATACATAATCTAAGCAACACAGCAGTATAACAGAATGTAAAAGAGTAGGGAAGAAGAATGCAAGCACAAAATAACACGCCGATGTGTTATCGAAGAGGAAACCGAAGAACTCGACGAAAAACCTCTCCGCCGCCCTCCAAGCATTAATCGATCCACTAGACAATCAGTTAGGATACATGGGTTAGCAAGAGACCCTCTAAGCCTAATCTACCCGATGTACCTAAGCCCTCCAAGCTCCTACTCCAACAAGGCTTTTCGGAACCGTGTCTTGTCTAGCTCTTCGGATTCCGCAACAAGCTTCATGTTGCATCTGCCATCCTTGGCTTCTTCCAATGCTTCCTAGCAGCACCAAAACGTCACTTAACACTCTTAAAGGGTGTGGTAAGTGTTTGGGCTATCAATGTGTTTGGCTAGGGTTTTCTCTCGGAAGCACTCCTCAACATTTGTGGGTAATATGGGTATAAATAGTGTAGGCACAGAAAGTGTGTATCAGACTGGACAAGCTGGCAGAATAGAATGCCTTGCGGGTGTCTCATGGGAAGGCCTTACCCGCAAGATACTCGCGAGACACAACTGTCTCCATCTGTCTTGAATCTTCACATTCTAGCATGTGCAGGGCACATGTGTCACTTCGCAGCAAGCTAAGTTGTGACATACCCGCGAGAAATTTTTAGTCTTCAAATGCTTGAGTCTTCACACTCTCTCTCTCTTTAACACACAACCCTTACAAAGAAATCCCACAATAAATACAGAATATAAAAGATTGAAAGCAATTACAATCAAATTTGGCACAGAATAAAAGCCAACAAAATACATAGTTGTAAATAAAAACTTTACAATCTCCCCCTTTCGCTATTCCGTGACAAAACCCCTAAAACAGACTCTAGACTTAAACGTGAGTTTAGGAACAAAGGCAAAATTCACTCACACCTAATCTAGAAGCTATGAAGCACTTGCACGTATATACCTGTAATCTAAAACACTCATACACAAACAAAACTTTCATTAAGCTTATGACAAGTTGAACACAAGGTACGTACATGAACAAGTAAAATGCGATCAAGTTTGAAAAATACTATACATATGTAAGCATATCTTGATCAAACAAAAACAGTCATTAAGGAATGACTACAATGAACATTTAGCAAGAAAATGCTCATCCGGACATGCAATGCAATTAAGACCAATCCAAAGGATCAATTGCATGTCCCATACTCAACCAATGCACAATACACGAAGTATTTGCATCTAGGAAAAAAAAATCCTACAAGGGCACAAGAGTGAGGTACTTAAGACATATCAGCAATATCTTAAAAGTACAAACAAGTATGCTACAAAGCATAGAGAGAATCACAAAATACTAAAATTAATACTGAAATTAAAACAGAGTATTAAAGCTTTAAACAAAAGCAGTAGCAGTAAAGACTGTAAACATAAAGCAGTTATAAAAACTAAAACAACAAAAAAAATCGCTTGTGAATCGCCTGTGAACCAATAACCAATGTTTATAAGCCTAAACCTATGCTCCCCCTAACACTGTGCAAGCTCTTCCTCAACTCCCCCTCAAAAATTTCTCCCCTTTTTTGACCGGAATGGTCAAAGGGCTAGAATGTGTCAGACTCTGAATTGAATCCCTATGCCATGGGCAAGTCCTCTATCTAGGAAGACAGTGCAGTGATCTGGCCTTGAAAATATGCAAACTATGTCGCGGTGTGCTACACATAGGAATCAACCAAAGTGTACATCTGCTTAACTCTAGCTAGAAGATGATCAAGTCTGTTCGGTCCTTGAGCTGGTGCAGACGATGATGGCTGTGCTGAAGTCTTTGGAGCAGAAGTAAATCGATTAATCTCTTCTTCTGTATCACCACCCGTGTCCTCAACACGATCATGTGGTATCGTATGCACACCTGTCTTGGATCCCCTGATGTGAGCTGTGCTCCTAGTAACTGTGTGCACACCAATGGGATAGTCCCTCTGAACCACAGTAAGACTACTTGAAAGTTTCAACTTCGTTTTAGCAATTAGTCCTATAATCAGAGAGGGAAAAGGCATTACAGTCCTTGAATTCTACTTCGTAATGCTCTTTTTCAGTACATGGATGATATGGCCATAGATATCTATCTCCTTATGGGTAAAGAGATCATACAAAAATCTTGTTCTTGGAGCTGACAATGTAGTGAGATTGGTAACCGGATATAGATTGTGAATCATCACATATGCTAAAGCTCTCATCTCCGGTGCAAAAGGTATTGTATTCATGGATGATTTCTCCAGTGTGCCACCAAGTATCTGTATCATCTCATCAGTAGAACCTAATCTGTCCTCATACGGCACTGTAATTGGCTGTGAGGGAGGACGAACCTCCAAAAAGTCTTGGATGATCTCTCTTGTAACCATAAATTCTTTGTGCCTTACCCAGTACTCGATATGATCCCCTTCGAAAGCAGCATTAGAGAAGAATTCCTTGATTATTTCTGAATAAACAACCCCAACTGGGTTTAGCAATTTGGTCCAAGTTCTGTCTTTGAACACCTCAAGTATGAAAGTGCCCTCAACTGATTCCAGTTGCACAACCTTTTCCATGATGATCGTTTTGTCCTTATAGCAGTCATTATACTTCATATCAGCTTCAGCAGACTTGAAATGATCAGAATCAGTGCATGAGTGCTTGAAAGATGATTTCTTCTTAGCTACATGCTTGGTGGGAGACATTTGCAAAATTACACAGAGCAGATAGGGAACATGTGCACAAACACAGAGCAGAACACAAAACTTGATTAGATTCAAGTTATTTCCAAATAGAAAGAAATTGCTTAATCTAGAGCATACCCAACAATAAACAACATGCTAAACACATAAAACAAGAAAACATAAACACAATGCATGAAAACAAGTAACTGTGCATATGTGTGCATATGTGTGCATGTGCTGATGCATATGTGTGCGTGTGCTGATGCATGATGGTGCAGCATAAGATGCATGAGGGGTGTCTAGGTGTGTGCCTAGTGTGTGCAACATGGGCAAAGAGTGTGAAACACACAAACATGACTTAAAAAAAATAGCCAAGGTCAAATAAGTGTAATCCCATAAATTGGAATTCACTTGAATCCAATTTAGCACAAAAATGTCACATGGATATTTTGTCAAACACCTAGCATGCACAAATGTACTCTAAGTATGAACAATGCATGAACATAGTAAAATCAATCCTCAATACACATTAAAACGCCTCATGGGGCTAACACAGATCCATAAAAAATAAAAGGGGCTCAGCCCAATCAAAGAATTTGAAAAAATTTGCACAAAATAAAGAACCCCAACCCAATTTCGAAAAATTCCCAAAATTTTGAAACCCTAACAAAAATTCTGCATAAACTAAGCAAAAACTTGAAGAAAATGCTTTAGAAGACATACCTTGAAGAAGAAAATGCAGAAAAGATGCTTGAATTGCTGGGGTTTAAATGAAATAGTGATTTAGGTTGAAAGGGGCTCGAAAGAGGTTGAGCGAGGGAAATATGTTTGATTTGAAAAACTGTCACATCTGCTCTATAAAACTGAAAACACACGTTTTTCGCGGGTTATAGAGTAGTGAGACAGTCACGATACAATCGCGATGATGGCCACTGAAGCACATAAGCTTTCGCGAGAAGCCCTATGTCGCGAAACAGTTGCGAAACAGTCGCGATACCCTCTGATTGAATTTGGAAAAATCCAGTTTTTGCCGAACAGCATTTCGCGAGAAACTATTGGTCGTGAAACAATCGCGATACAATCGCGAGAGTTTCTATGTGACATAATGAAAAAATAATAATAATTCCCTCAAGCTCATTTTGTAGGAAGCTCTAAGTCGCGAGCTTCTCGCGAGAACACCTCTGAAACAGATTTTGATGAAAAACAAAAAAATGCATTTTGACCAAAAAATTAAACACACGAAAGTATAAAATCACTTTCAAAAACATATAAACTACTCAAAAATCTTTTTGGGTTTGATCATCAAGAACTTGAGCATACACATCACATTTGAACATATACAATCACACAAATGAGATAGGCATAAATTGAATCAAGGTCTTGTGTGTTGTGTGTGAGTATCAAATGTAGAATAGTTCTTAGACCAGAGTGAAGCTTCAATGATCAATTCAAACGAGTCATACACAACTGATATGAAATCAAGTGGACTATCTCTGTTATAGAAATGAGTATATATGACCTCCCACAAGAGAATGATTACATAACTTAGAAGCTTTTCATTTGGCTTCTGCATAAACTTAACAATTGATCCCTTTTTTTTGGACAATACATCTCTTTTTGAGATCGGTGCTTGAAATTTTTGATATTTCAATATTGATGATTAGCCTTTGGCTTTTTGAGCACCATACAAAATACATTTAAAAGAGTCACTTTTTCTTTTTCCTAGTCGAATACTAGTTTGTGCGACAGACTTTTGCAGCTCATAATCTCTTTTCATTTGGAGATTTACATTTGGTGGGCTCTTTTTGCAAAAACATAAAAATAAAGTGGGAAGAGATATAGACACAAGTCTATGCAAGTATCAAGACCAACAAGACTATTGACCAATCATTCATGACAAGCTTAAAGATCTATTTACAACAGTCACACATAGTTTTTAAGATTTTTTCCACATAGAAATAAGTGCATACATAACAAGCCAAGATCGTAAATGCACTACGCCATTAGTACGAATGTACTAGGCCAAACTCACATGTGATATACACAAAACAAGCGATCAAACTTTTTAAGATTTTTCAATTTTTATGGGTTTTTGAATTTTTGACCACACCCAAAACAGAACAAGAAAAGTAAGATAAAAAAAAAAAAAAAATTGGTATAAACTAAACAAGTAAAAGAAACATGCTAAAACTGATAACAATGCATGATATGATGCATGAGCAAATGTCCCTAAACATTGGAAGTATTAGTGCATGGACATGTTCTAATGCTTATACATGAGTACCCCTTTTCACCCACACGGCACGTGCGTTTGGGGTGATATCCCTATGGGATTGGGTACGGGAGTTAGGACTTTCAAACCTCCTGGAGAATCTTTCCAAGCATGTGGTGAATGCGCCTATCATTTTCATCACATCCATCACACTTGGATCTCTATTTCGACCTCTTGATGGCTCAACAGCCCAATTTCTCTTGTCATTTCTTGGTCCGCTTGACCTTTGATCCGTTGCATTCTTTAATGCACTAAGCTTATGACAATTAGGTCGAGTATGTCCTTGAAGATCACAATAATGACAGAAGTGGTTTGTTCTCGGACCTCTTTGTGGTTGTGGATGAGATCTCCCTTTTGCTTCAGTCCTCACTACAGGTTGGTTCCTGGGCTTATTCACCACCCTTTGATCAGTTACCATCTTCTTCTTTTTAACCTTCGCCTTCTCTATAGTGGGAACGACTACAACTGGCTCTTTAGCCTTCACAAACTTTACTTCTTTGGAGATATTCACAGCAGCTGCATTGCTTTCTCCAGTGTATCCTAGTCCAGATTTATTTGAGAATTTCTTTTGAGAGGAAATTACATTATCTAGCTTCTTGGTGGAGACCTTTTCTACATTGGCATTGGCTTGAACCACCTTAAGCTCCAAGAATCTGATCTTCAAGTAAGCTTCTGACAGCTCACCATTCAGCTTTTCTATTTTGCATATGGCCTCCTTATGTCTGACTAAGAGACTCCGGTAATCTTCCTCTACTTTCTTCATTTTCCTCATAGCCGCCTTTGCCACCCTTGCATACTCTCCCGACTTCTCAAGGAGCAAGGTGTAATTCTCTTGAAGACCAGCTGTATCCTCATCCTCTTCAGCATCTGATTCTTCCACAATCTCCATGGATTCTTCATCACCGTGCTCTCCAAGTTCTTGTACAAGTTGTTTCAAGTCCTTCGAGGGCTCAATTTGCTCAATCGCCATAAAGGTGGAGTAATTTCCTTCTCCGTCACAGCTTTCTTCTGAGTCGAAATTGGAAAAATCTGTATCACTGAGTGTTGTGGCATAAGCCTTCCCTTTTCCTCTCAGAAAATTTGGACACTCTTTCTTTAGATGTCCATGGCCATTGCACTCATAGCACACGATGCCTTGGGGCAATTGAGACTCCTTCTCTTCTTTCTTCTTATACTATTTTCTATCACTTTTTGAGGATGAGAATTTTCCTTTACTGAACTGTCTTCCACTGTTCTTCATCCTCAAGAATTTTCAAAAGTTTTTTGCAAGAAATGCAACCTCTTTTTCCACACCATCTTCTTTAGAAGAATCACCCATTCTTTCGACGATGGTTTTAAGTGTGAGAGATTTACTCGACTTATGAGAAGGAAGTCTCAGCTCATATGTTTGGAGAGACCCTATCAGCTCTTGGATTTTGATCTCATCCAAGTCTTTACTTTCTTCTATGGCTGTGACTTTTGCTCTAAAACTTTCTAGCAAGGACCTCAGAATCTTTCTAACCACCTTAGTGTCTTCAATTTTCTCACCAAGATTGAGTTTAGTAATTACAATTTCGTTGAGCTTCCCATAAAACGAATCAAAAGGTTCATTGTTACCCATCTTGGGCTCTTCAAATTTGGTGGTAAGCATCTGAAGCTTTGTGTCCTTAACCTTCTTTGTACCCTCATAGGTAGTCTCCAAAATCTCCCAAGCTTCTTTGGCTATTGTCATGTGAGAGATCTTGTAGAATTCATCTAGAGACACACCACAGAAAATGGCATTTAAAGCTTTACTATTAGCATTGGCTACCGCAAGAGCTGCCTTATCCCAAGTGGATTTGGCTACCTCCGGCCTAGTCCAACCTACTTCAACCGTATCCCAAACGGTATCATCTATAGAGCATAAAAATGCTCTCATTCTGACTTTCTAGAAAGCATAATTGTTACCATCAAAAAATGGTGGAACATTGAGTGATTGAGACCTATCCATCTCAAAAAGGGTTAAGGATCACACTCAAGTATTTAAACTACAGCGAGTGTACTTGCTCTGATACCAATTGAATGCTTTTAAATGTGTTGAAAACACAAGAGCTGTTTAAACTCCCAAATTAAAATTATGGCTCGATAGATTTTACACCTACTTAATACTAAGTGCGGAATAGTGTAAATGCGAGCAGATAAGCAAACAAGCTACTCTAATACATAATCTAAGTAACACAGCAGTATAACAGAATGTAAAAGAGTAGGGAAGAAGAATGCAAACACAAGATAACACACCGATGTGTTATCGAAGAGGAAACCGAAGAACTTGGTGAAAAACCTCTCCGTCGCCCTCCAAGTGGTAATCGATCCACTAGACAATCAGTTGGGATACATGGGTTAGCAAGAGACCCTCCAAGCCTAATCTACCCGATGTACCTAAGCCCTCCAAACTCCTACTCCAACAAGGCTTCTCGAAACCGTGTCTTGTCTAGCTCTCCAGATCCCGCAACAAGCTCCATGTTGCATCTACCATCCTTGGCTTCTTCCAATACTTCCCAGCAACACCAAAAAGTCGCTTAACACTCTCAAAGGGTGTGGTAAGTGTTTGGGCTATCAACGTCTCAATGGTATAGAAATGGAGAGGTAGGAGTTGAGGAAATACCACAAGCAAGTGTGTAGAGAATTGTGGGGATGACAATCTCTAATTCTCAATGTGTTTGGCTAGGGTTTTCTCTCAGAAGCACTCCTCAACATTTGTGGATAATATGGATATAAATAGTGTAGGCACAGAAAGTGTGTATCAGACTGGACAGGCTGGCAAAATAGAATGTCTCGTGGGTGTCTCGCGGGAAGGTCTTACCCGCGAGATACTCGCGAGACACAGCTGTCTCCATCTGTCTTGACTCTTCGCATTCCAGCATGTGCAGGGCACATGTGTCACTTCACGGGAAGCTAAGTTGCGACATACCCGCGAGAAATCTTCAGTCTTCAAATGCTTGAGTCTTCACACACTCTCTCTCTAACACACAACCCTTACAAAGAAATCCCACAATAAATACAGGGTATAAAAGATTGAAAGCAATTACAAGGCCAACAAAATACATAGTTGTAAATAACAACTTTACATTTATTTTCCAAAAAAAGGGAAGGGAGGGGAGGGGAGAGGGGGGGGGGGGGGTAAGATAAGAACAAAATAGAGTCAAAATATAGATTTGTATTTTGTACAATTATAAAAGAATAAAAGTTTTTTAAACAGTCTTATTTTTAAAAGTATATTAACGTTGGCTATAGTTTTTCTTTCTGATAATAATTAAATGTTATAAGAATTACACGTTTTTCCTAAAATAAATAAAAATGTTCTAATAACACACAAAATTAATTCAATTTATTTATAGCACACTAATGTAATTCAATTTATTTAAATAACAAATAAGAGGAAGAAAAAAAATTATAGATAAAATCATATTTACATTTAATTTAGTTTTTTAGATATAAATATAAGTTAGTTATTGATATAAAAAAGGGCAAACTATATAATAGTTGGCCTCTATCCTTTAGGTTGTTTGTTAATTTGGTCATTGATCTCTTAAATGTGTCAATTTGGTCCCTAAACTTTTGGTATTGTGTCAAAATGGTCATTGTCGTTAAGTGTTTGATGAAAAATGTTGACATAGTTAACAATGATATTAAAATATTATTTTTATGTCAAATAAGTTGCCACATGGAAATTTTTGAAAAATATTACCAAAAAAGCTAAAATTTTACAAAAATTAAAATCACAAACATATTTATGGCTTAAAATTTTAGCAAAAGAAAAATTCTTCAGATTTAATCTTAACATCTTTGGAGCTAAAGGAACTCTTTGGTTAGATTTTCTCTGCAGCTTTCTCCTTAAGTTCTTTTCAATTAATTTGCCTATCACCTCCGTAGCTAATGGAAGGCCCAAAATCAACTATTAATCACACCTAAAGCCTTCATGAGTTCTCAAAATAAAAGATAAATAAATCTGAATGCAATGTCCATTGAAACTCATCTAACATATAGCCTATCTCTACTTGAACTTTGTTACAAGAGTTAAGCAGCTGTATGAGCCTTCCAAAATATGTATACATACATTTGTAATATTTTAATAAGTTACTGGGGGGAGTGGACTTAAAGGGAAGACAGAGTCTTCCAAAATAATAGGTAAGAAAAGTTTAATTAGTAGCTTTATCTCTTAAAATTTGTGTGGGAGAAAATAATCGAGGCTCTTTTCAAGTTATTGATATGTCAGATACCTCTAATCATGAAAACGTGTGACACCATTAGAAGTCTTTAATCTTGATAACGTCTCACCGAGTCTTTGGTCATTGTTCAAAACTTCCAAAGTCTTTTGGTTATTGTTTGAAACTTTCAAAAACCAGGAGGATTATAATCTTAAAATTTTGGACTATATAATAATTGTTTGATGCAGATTGCATAATTGCAGACTAAGTGTATGGCAATTATCAAATGTGTAGCAATCATGATATTCGAGTCAGTTTTACGTCATCCAATACTTTTCCTCAAATAAAATAAAAATATAAATGGATTATAATTACATTGCTAGTTATCTACTCATTTGCATCTCATGTAATGATCAAGAAATTTTTATTATTATTATATAAAACATAATTATTTAAGTTTAAACTCCAAATTACATCTCCAACTTTAATTTATTTTCAAACTAGTCATTTAAGTTTCATATATATTTTTTTCCAATCTTTAACTTAAATATGTTATCAATTTAGTCATTCCGTCAATATTGTCCAGTTTTGCTATTAGTTTAATATCGTCCCATATGGATTGGATGAAAGGAATATAATGAAAAAAAAAATGAAAATTAAAGGAATGAAATGAAAAAGAGTGAAACTTAAATAACCAAATTAAATACAAGTCAAAGTTAGAGGTGTAATTTGTGATTTAGCCTTCATTTAATAAGTATTAATAGATAAAAAGTCCCTTAGAGACCTTTCAGAGTAGAATATACCTATTAATTAAAATTTGTTTAAGGAAATTTAATCAAACCTAAATTAAAATTTATTTACTGTTAGGTTTCTTTATTTGAAAAGATAGTGTACTCTAATTAGATATAACCATCAATGGAGACATCAAGGATTCCAATCTTCTATCCTTCATTATAACTATCAAATTAAAAAAACAAACAAACTTCAAATCGTGTGGTACTATTAGAAGACTTTAATTTTAATAATGTTGCAATGGGTCTTTCGTTAGTGTTCATCAAATAAATTTAGACTTGGAAAGTAATGGCCTCATGGTCCCATTATCAACTAGCCTGACTTTTGAACTATATAATTGTATAATGATATACAACTACTCTTTTCAAGTCATTAATTACCTAAATTCATTCAAACTTGAAAACTTGTCTTACGGGGGAATATACTTCAAAACCTGTGGCAAGATTTTTAAAGCTCAATTAGCTAACACCTCCTGGTGTCTCTATGATTCAAAACCTCCCTGCTTTGTTATAGCTATCGAATTATCTAAAAGACTTCAAAACATGTGATTCTATTAGAAGACTTTAATCCTAATTACATTGAATGAGTCTTTAGTTAGTGTTCAGAAATTCAATTTAAACTTTGAAAGTAATGGCATCGTGGTCCAGCTATTAACTAGCATGACTTTTGGACTATATAACTATTTGCTAAAGATTCATGCTAGAGTGAAACTAGGAGAAATCGCATTAATTATCCTGGTAAGTTTCAAATTAGTTTTTTAATAAGATATCTATGGTGAGCCAGACACAATACTTTCTTTGAAGGAAGGACTAATCTTGAACGGTTTAGACCCCTTAAACAATAACCAGATTGCGTAGCCTAGATTAATTAGCCAAGTTGTTACTTAGTCAAATTATGTAATTCTAGGTTAAAACAATCACAAGATCATATCATGCATATAAAACAAATAAAGCAGCGGAAAATAAAGAACACAAGATATGATCACCCAGGAAACCACACCGGAAAAACCTGGGGAGGATTTTACCCACCGATCCTCAAGGCAAAACGGAATCCACTAAGAAAGAATTGAAGTTCTTACAAAAGGACTTACAAGCTCCCCGCTTGACTTCCTAATGCTACCCACCAGTAGTAACTTCCTGACACGACCACGCGCAGGCTCCGAGACCACGGACTACTTCTTTCTTTGTATTCCTTCTTCAAGTACAAGCTCCTCACTTGTTTTTCTCTTTAAGCTTTAATGGCTGCAACCTAGTTGATCATCAAGATGTTGATATGATCTCAATCTTGAAAACCCTAAGCTTTGTGTAAAGGAAAGCTCCTCTAGATCTCACAAGAGATTTACACAAAACCGCAATACATGAGCAACAATACAACTTGTGCAACTCTGAAAAACGTGGCTAGGGTTTGCCTTATATACCTAGAGCAAAAACATAAAAACCTAGACGTTTAAAGAGTTAGGGCTGAGTTGGAATTCTGCAGAAAAACGCATCTGGGCCGACTTTCGATCGATCGAGTCTAACCTTCGATCGATCGAGCCAGGCCGAGAAGCCCCAATGCTTCTGCAGTCACTCGATTCCAACTTTACAATATTAAACCAACTTTGAGCAAACTTAAACAAGACTAAATACATTGTTTTGATCATGGTTTGCCAACATTACATATTAGAGTTCTAAATACATAAAATCCTAAGACCTTAGAACCTAACAAACTCCCCCTTTGGCAATCCGTGACAAAACACACAATAAAAGCTCAAAGTTTACAAGAATAGCCCTTTACATGATAATGCTCATAAAGAAAAGTTCAACCTAACTACTATCCATCGGTTGCAAGTGTAGACAGCAGCTTAGTCGAATCAACCTGTATATTCCTGAAATACTCAACAAACACATAAACGCATGTGTGGCAGCAAATAGTATATAAACAGGTATAATATTCTTGTAAGATTCACACAACACAAAATAAAGAAATATATCAATGAAGCAACTCATAAATATAAATCAATAAGCAGTGAATCATAAAGACAACAAGAATCAAAAGAAACATGTATATCAATATATCAATCAATGTTACTCCCCCTAACATGAATATCCCAAAAATGATATACAAAGTGAAGCACCTAGATACAATCTAAATAAACTCCACAAAAATATCCATGCTACAAAAAAAATTTCTCCCCCTAACACAAAAAAATATCTCCCCCTATCAACAAAAACTCTACTACAAGTCAAAACTCTACTCCCCCTTTTTGTGACGGAATGCCAAAGAGCATCATAGACCATCATCAAAAGGAGGTGGTGAGGAAGAACGAAGATGCGCCAAATCCGCTCGCAGAGCACGAATCTCGTCGAACAGATCCACCAAAAGCTGACCATGAGCCGCCTGAACGGTCATGACAGTCTCCAGAGTACGACGAACATCGAAGTCAGCCGCAGAAGGTGGAGGAACAGCAGCAGCACCTACAGAATCTGGAACAGCCTCACCAGCAGGACCTGTAGAAGAAGAAGGAGGGGCGCTACTAGAGGGATCAGACCTAGGGTGTTTAGAACCAGCTCGAAGATGAGCGGCCCTCTGTCTAAGGAAAGACGCACCTATAGGAGCTATCACATGAACAGGCTCAGAAGCAGGGAAGTCCTCTAAACCTAGATAAAGTAAAATCCTATGAATGAAAATAGGATGAACAAGGGCATGGGCAGTAGATGAACTCCTATAAACTTCGTTCAAAGAACGAAGAAAAAGATGGGGGAAACTAATAGGAGCATCTGTGACAAGAGCGTACAAAAAGACACACCTCTCAAGAGGAATGGTGTGCAGATGAGATATGGGCCAGAGTGAATGACAGGCTATCCTAAAGAATAGATATGTAGTCTCAGGAAGCTCAGCGGTGGTGATCCGAGGATCAGAACCCCACTGGATAGAAGATCCAGTGATGTAGGACATGACATCACTCAGCTCAGGTGACTCATCATAGGGGTAAACAGGATCACTAACCAATGGTACCTCTAGAGCATCAGCCACTACCTGAGGAGTAATGGAGTACTCTACACCTCGTATCCAACTCCTAACTAGAGTGTTGGAATCATAGATGCGGACAGAGAGGTTCGAGAAGAACTCTCTAATCAAGGTAGCCGGAGGTGGAGGATCAGACACGGTCAACAAAGGTAACCAACCCCTACGCTCAAAGTTTGCCCTAATGGCAGGATCTAACTCATCTAAACGAACAGAACGCTCAGCCCAAACCTTCCTATTGAGGTTTAAAGTCTCAAAGGTCTCTTGGTTTTTCTCAGAGGGGAACCGCTCACTATCAAAGGTAGGTGAGGGTGGAGTAGGAGTGGGAATGGTCCTACGAGCTCTAGTCTTCCTAGGCATGGTGCTAAGGAATAGGACAGAGACACAAAGAGAAAACCAAAAAGAACAGAGAAAATAAAACCAAGGCAGACTGCAAGTTAGCACAAAAAAAATATAGAATCAAAATCTATATGATGCATGAATCATTAATGATGATATGATGCATGAACTAATGCAGTGATGAGGATAAAATTAAGTTTAATTTGCATAAAATTGGCTTGAACATAGAGTTTCTCAACAAAAACCCAAAAAATTTGATAACCATTTGAAAATTTTTGCAACAAATTGATGAATTAACCATTATACACTATTTGAAACAGTTTATAACAGCCAATTGCAACAATAACACAAGCCAATTTCAACAATTAAACCCAATTTTACAAAAAACCCCAATTCGGATCAAACATAAACCCTAGAAATTCAATTTTTCACAAAAGCCAAAATTGATCAATTTAAACATACAAGAACAGGAGTATATAGTGTCCCCAACAAAACCCATTGATCAATTTCACATGAATAGGTCCGAATCAACAAAAATCCCAATGTGAAAAGTTCCGAAAATCTCCTCCTAAAATGCATGAAAAATGCATGAAATCAAGTAAATAAACTCAAAAGCAAGGGTATAAGAGACATACCGGCTTGAGGAGAGAGAGATTTTGCAAAAAGAACGGAAGAAAACGACAAAATCTTGAAGAAATTGACTTGCCTCGTCGGAGAGAGAAAAAGGAAAAGTTTTTGAAAAAAGTTTGAACTTTGAAAAAGTCAGATTTTCCCTTTTTAAAAAGCATATGCACGATGTTCGATCGATCGAGAATTACATTCGATCGATCGAAAGTGACAGACGTTTTAGCACTTTCTGAGACACTTTTTCGATCAATCGAGAAACACCCTCGATCGATCGAAATGGGCAAAAATACATTGAATTTTGGAAAAACACAGTTTTGAAAATTTGCAAACCCAATTTTTGAAACAACTCCTCAAAGCATTTGAACAAGGAATATAAAATGCATGAGTATGAGATGGAATGCATTTTCAAAAACCCAAAAATTTTATACCCACTTCTCTCAAACACAAGTTTTAATATTCTTCCAAATTAATTTTCTTAAGCAACAAATATGATGTGCACAAATCTCAAGATATTTTTCAAACTTGGTTGGTCGGACCAAGAACACACACACTAGCATGTACAGTGTTTAACAAAGAGTAACTTGTGTAGTGTGTGAAACTAGCAAAGACTTGAGATACATGTGAGGTGATAAGTGAATGGCAATCAAACACAAAGTCTACACAATTCATCACATAGAATTAAAAGAGACTATCACCTAAAGAGTTACATCCTATAACTCCCACATCTCCTAGAACAAAAGCTTGCAATCATGTAAGTTTCTTTCATTTTTGCCTCTTATTTATATATGAATTGGCATTCAGCCTAATAGTACACACCGGTTTGAATTAAGTGAATTGGCATCAAGCCTAATAGTACACACCAGTTTTAATTTAATTTGAGGCTACACCTTATGTTCTTTTTGTGCATATGCTACACTTTCTCGAGCACTAAATCTTATGATATGCACTAAGGTGTTCATGATTGGCTAGTGAGCAGTGGTGAGATGGTTATTTATGCCTTTCTCAATAGGATCAAGTCCGACAGTCAACAACATGTGACTTCATGATTAAGGCCAAGTGATTAAGAACCACACACATCTTTCCCACACAACATGCACTACAAAGTTTCAACTAGTTATGTGCAACAATTAAGCTCATCAAAGTTAAACAAGGTACACAAGACATGACATGTGTAAAAAGAATGACCAACCTTGTTTTCAAAATTCAAGAAAAAATTGTGTTCAGCACAGATTTTGCTTTCTCCCCTTTTTTTTTTTTTTTTTTTTTTTTTTTTTTTATTATTATCAAAAGAGAAAACAAATAAATCCTAGAATGAAATGCATGTATGTAATGCAATGCAAGTCCTAGAACAAAAGAAAAACACAACAAAAAAATGGTCACAACAGAATAGAGCAATGAAGCACAAGGACCAAGGAAACCAAAAGCTAGGGACAACGAAGCACACCAATCACTTGACGAAGTGTCTCAAACTTACTTCCATCAAGTGGTTTGGTAAAGATGTCAGCGTTTTGACGATCAGTAGGGATATATTCAAGAGCAACTATTTTCTTTTCAACCAAATCCCTAATGAAATGATACCTAAGCTCTATGTGCTTGGTCTTAGAATGCTGAACCGGATTCTTAGAAATATCTATAGCACTAGAGTTATCACAATAGACAACCATGGTATCTTGAGGAATCCCATAATCACCCAAAAGTTTCTTCATCCAAAGGAGCTGTGAACAACAACTCCCGGCAGCAATATATTCTGCCTCAGCAGTGGATAGAGAAACAGAATTCTGCTTCTTGCTCATCCAAGCCACAAGATTGGCTCCTACATAAAAACACCCTCCAGTGGTGCTTTTTCTGTCATCAGCATTACCAGCCCAATCAGAATCAGAAAATCCAGCAAGAGACAAGTTGGACTCCTTGCTATAAAATAAACCATAATCACAGGTTCCACTCACATATTTTAAAATCCTTTTAACAGCATTTAGATGAGAAACCTTAGGATTAGACTGGAATCTAGAACATACACCAACACTAAAAGATATATCAGGACGACTAGCAGTCAAGTACAAAAGACAACCTATCATGCTTCTATACAAAGTAACATCAACAGACTCACCTGATGGATCAATTGTCAGCTTTGCATTTGCCGCCATCGGCGTTCTAGCATGAGTAGCCTTGTCAAGTCCGAATCTTTTAACCAAATTCCTTGCATATTTAGCTTGATTGATGTAGATTCCTGTCTCAGTTTGCTTTACCTGCAATCCCAAAAAATAGGTTAGTTCTCCAACCATGCTCATTTCAAACATCGCCTTCATTTCATCTGCAAAAGAATGAGCAAGAGAATCATTAGTAGCACCAAAAACAATATCATCAACATAAATTTGAGCTACAACAAAACCAGTCTTATCCTTTCTTATGAAGAGTGTTGTATCTGCAGATCCCCTTTGAAATCCATGCTCAGTGAGATATGCAGTCAATCTTTCATACCAAGCCCGAGGAGCTTGCTTCAACCCATAAAGAGCTCTCTTCAATTTGTAGACATCATCAGGTCTATGAGGATCTACAAAGCCTTTAGGTTGTTCAACATACACTTCTTCTTGTAACATTCCATTCAAGAAAGCACTCTTGACATCCATCTGATATAGCTTGAAGTTGAGGTGACTTGCAATAGCCAATAATATTCGGATGGATTCTAACCTTGCTACTGGTGCAAATGTCTCATCAAAGTCAATTCCTTCCACCTGTGTGTACCCTTGTGCAACAAGTCTTGATTTGTTTCTGATCACAGTACCATGTTCATCTGACTTGTTCTTAAAGATCCACTTAGTTCCAATCACATTTACATTCTTTGGTCTAGGAACTAGTTCCCACACATCATTCCGAATAAATTTATGAAGTTCTTCATGCATGGAATTTACCCAATCAGCATCTTGAAGTGCTTCATCCACCTTCTTCGGTTCAAATTGGGACAAATAGCATGAGTGAGTGATTACATTCAATGCTTTTGATCTTAACCTTATGTTATCATTCAGGCTGCCCAATATATTTGTGGAGGGATGATTTAGTCTCACTCTAGAGGATGGACCTTTGACTAAGGAAGTGGAAGTTCTTTTCTGTGCAGATGAGGGACTGAGTTGACTTTGTTCCTGTCGAGTGTCACGAACTGGAGTGGATGGTTCTGAACTTGAAGGTACTGAGACAGTATCATTTAACACCAACAACTCTTCCTCACTATGTTTAACAACATCCTCATTAAGGAGAGTGTTATTTACTTCTAAGGGCTCATCTTGAGCAGGAACAGTGCTTTCTGAACACACTTCATCATTTATCACAACATTTGAGGATTCCATGACTGTTTTGGTTCTCAAATTGTACACTCTATAAGCTCTGCTGGTGGAGGAATATCCCAGAAAGTATCCTTTGTCGCTTTTGGCATCAAATTTTTCCAGGTTCTCTCTATCACGTAGAATGTAGCAGTCACTGCCAAATATCCTGAAGTATTTGACAACAGGCTTCTTCCCTCTCCAGAGTTCATAGGGAGTCTTCTTAGAGTCAGGTCTAAAATACACCCGATTGAGTGTATGGCAAGCAGTATTGACTGCTTCTCCCCAGAAAGACTTTGGCAAATTTTTGTTGTGAAGCATGACTCGTGCCATTTCCTGAACAACCCTATTTTTCCTTTCCACAATCCCATTCTGTTGAGGAGTCTTGGGAGATGAGAACTCTTGGTGAGTGCCTTGCTCATTGCAGAAAGTAGCCAGCTTGGTATTTTCAAACTCTTTTCCATGATCACTTCTGATTCTGGCTATCACAGTATCTTTCTCAACTTGCAATTTCTTGCACAAATGAATCATCTTCTCAGGAGCTTCAGCTTTATCCTTCAAAAGTATAGCCCAAGTATATCTAGTAAAGTCATCCACGACAACTAGAATATACTTCTTTCCACCCAGACTCTGAACTCTCGCAGGACCCATGAGATCAATGTGTAGTAACTCTAAAGGTCTTGACGTTTGAACACTAGTCACAGATGGATGCTTGGATTTTACTTGTTTACCTATCTGACATGGTCCACAAATGCACTTCTCTATCTTCTCAAATCTAGGTAAACCTATAACTGCCTCACATTTTGAAATCTTTTCTAACTGCTTATGACTGGCATGCCCCAACCGTTGATGCCACAGATCAACTTGATCAATCTTTGCGCTAAAGCACTTGTTGTTTACACTTGGTGTTATTCCATAGCAGTTGTCAGCTGTCCTCACACCAACACTCATACAATCACCTCCTCCATCAAGTATCTCACACTCATACTTGGTGAAGAGGACATTTAAACCCTTGTCGCAAATCTGACTAATGCTGAGTAAATTGGCTTTCAATCCATCAACATACCAAACATCTTCAAACATTGGCAAACCTGGAATATCCACAGTACCAATGCCTCTGATCACAGATTTACTTCCATCTCCAAAGGTAACTGTCCCAATCTTTCCTTCAAAAAGTGTTTTGAACAAGTCTTTATTTCCTGTCATGTGCCTGGAACAACCACTATCCAAATACCAATGACAAGAATCATGTGCCTTTAAGGCGGTTAAAGCAGTATAGCAAACATAATTCTTATCACATGTGATTATGCCAAAATACTTAATGAAAGATTTAACTAAAACAACAAATGGCAAAGACAGTAAGTAGATAGGTTGACTAATAAGCAAAAAGATTTTCAAAACATCCATGACAACTGGGGTCAAGGATCAGCTCAGAGATAAAGATCTCTAACAAGAAGAGCAACCCGCTCTGATACCACTTGAACGGTTTAGACCCCTTAAACAATAACCAGATTGCGTAGCCTAGATTAATTAGCCAAGTTGTTACTTAGTCAAATTATGTAATTCTAGGTTAAAACAATCACAAGATCATATCATGCATATAAAACAAATAAAGCAGCGGAAAATAAAGAACACAAGATATGATCACCCAGGAAACCACACCGGAAAAACCTGGGGAGGATTTTACCCACCGATCCTCAAGGCAAAACGGAATCCACTAAGAAAGAATTGAAGTTCTTACAAAAGGACTTACAAGCTCCCCGCTTGACTTCCTAATGCTACCCACCAGTAGTAACTTCCTGACACGACCACGCGCAGGCTCCGAGACCACGGACTACTTCTTTCTTTGTATTCCTTCTTCAAGTACAAGCTCCTCACTTGTTTTTCTCTTTAAGCTTTAATGGCTGCAACCTAGTTGATCATCAAGATGTTGATATGATCTCAATCTTGAAAACCCTAAGCTTTGTGTAAAGGAAAGCTCCTCTAGATCTCACAAGAGATTTACACAAAACCGCAATACATGAGCAACAATACAACTTGTGCAACTCTGAAAAACGTGGCTAGGGTTTGCCTTATATACCTAGAGCAAAAACATAAAAACCTAGACGTTTAAAGAGTTAGGGCTGAGTTGGAATTCTGCAGAAAAACGCATCTGGGCCGACTTTCGATCGATCGAGTCTAACCTTCGATCGATCGAGCCAGGCCGAGAAGCCCCAATGCTTCTGCAGTCACTCGATTCCAACTTTACAATATTAAACCAACTTTGAGCAAACTTAAACAAGACTAAATACATTGTTTTGATCATGGTTTGCCAACATTACATATTAGAGTTCTAAATACATAAAATCCTAAGACCTTAGAACCTAACAAATCTCATTCTTCTTCCTCTACAAAAAAATATTGGATTTAGGCTACGTTGTGTTGTTGTTTTTTTTTTTTTTTTTTTTTTTTTTTTTTTTTTTTTTTTTTTTTTGTGCGGCATATTTATAACCATAGATCTTCGTAAGATCTAAGAGTGAAAAATACACAAATGCCATATCATTAATATTATGTCTAAAAATTAATGAGTTACTTGCCCCCACATTAATTATTTCCCTAAATTCAACTCTTCTCCCTCTAAAGACTAAACCTGATCAGCTTCTCTCTCTAAACTCAACTTCTTTTCCACGGCTCCAGACACTCCTCTGCCCTACTGTTGAAACTTATTGCTGAATGTAGCTTGTAACTGAAATTCATAATGCCAACAATGACTGTCATAAAGATGACAAACAAGTTGAAGAGGTCCAGTCCAAATTAAACTTTGTTGCTATCACCCATCTTTCTCCTTCATTCCATAATTTCCCCACATTCTTCTTTTGAATCTAAAGCCAACAACCCCTCATCACCAACATCTTTTCCACCCTCATTTAACTACACCTCCTTAGACACTAATTTTAAATGAATTTCAGAACCTTTGTTAAAAACTTTAGTTTCAAGCTACAACTCCATCAAATACTCACCAATTTTTTTTTTACTAAATTGTGAACACATACTCACCAAATACTCATCAAATTCTCACCAAATTGTGAACACATACAAAGTACAAAACCATACCTTCAAAATCCAAATTTGTCATTGGAGTAAAAGAGAAAAGTAATGGGACAAATTTTAGCTACAAAATTGGTTGTAGCCTTAGGCTACAACCTTACTCAATTTCATTCACATTACTATATATTTTGAAAATCTAACCATTGAATTGCATGTTCTTTATGCTCTTAATATGTATATCAAATTTTGTGTTAATTGGATATTATTTACTATGTGATCTTTAAGTTTATATTTTATGCATAATTTTAAACTATAAAAACTTGCAATTTAAACAATTTATTGATGACATAGTCGTTGCTCTTTAATTTTCTAGAAATTTTGCAATCAGTGAGGATATAAAAAGAAAATGTAATCCAATAGTGGATTTGTCAAAATTCACCTCCAATAGAAAGATTTTGTAGCTAAACTTTGGCCAAAACAATGGTAGTGTTAACAAAAAAAAATGTACCAAATTTTTTTACTATGAAAGACCTGTATATTAATTTTTAGGCGTAATGAATTTCTTAATATTACGCTATTGACTTATTTTATTTGATTCACACAAGCATGTCCTTTTTTTTTTTTTTTGGTAAAAAGTAAATACACTAGCATGTCAATATTGGTCAAGAGTGCTAACGTTCCTTTATATTTTATCCACGGAATCCCTATTTTTATCATAGGGTTTTCTGATGTATCCTAAATTTAGGAATATTGATACTATCACTTAAATATAATCATGGGCAAGGTTTATTACCCAAAAAAGGGGCATGATGTTAGGTTCTAAGACTTTAGGAACTAATGTATTAGAACTTCACTTTGTATATGTTGGCAAACCATGATCAAAACATTAAATCTAGGTTTAGACTTGCTCAAAGTTTGGTTTGATGTAAGGTTGGAATCGAGTAATTGCAGGAAATTACTATTCAATTTCTACAAGGCTCTATTGATCGAAAATCGTGGATCAGCAATTTTCAACAGAATTTCCAAACTAGCCCAAGCCCATATGACATGTAGGGTTAAGTGTTTCACTCCAAGTATTAAAGGAAAAACCCTAGCTATGTTTTAGAAGTCTTTGTTAAGTTGTGTGTTGAATTTTTTGTGAGATCTGAGAGGTGTTTACCTTCATACACACACATAGAACTATCAAGATCAAGATTCACATCAACAACTTGATGGTTATTTTAGTTGCTGCATAAAGAACTTTCAAGAAGATCTAAAACCTTTGAGTGGAGTCTCAAAGTCACAAGTAGGAGAACTTGTGGTTGTTGCAGATCAAGGAAAGAAGTAGTCCGTGAACTCGAAGTTGTCACGTGGTTGTGGTAGTAAGTTTTCTACACAAGGTAGCAATAGGATGTTAGTAGTCTAAGTCTTATTGTAAAAACTTCAATTCTTTTATAGTGGATCTATTTTTACCTTGAGGATAGCTAGGTTAAATCCTCCCCAGGTTTTTTACCGGTTAGGTTTTCCTGGGTCATCAGATCTGTGTGTTCTTTACTTTCCACATTATATTTATTTTACACATATTGGTTTAACCTAGATTTAAGTAACAAACTTGTTAATCAACTTGGCTTAATATTAGGTTAAACATATTGTGTTAAGGGGTCTAAAAACTAACACAAGATAAGCACAAAATAGAGTTGTAAGGATTGGTTTTAGACCTCTTGCCCACCAACAGTGGATGATGACCTAACAAGCCCAACACAATATATTTGTTAGAGAATGAATTATATAAGAGAGTAACTTAATAAATCAGGTATGGACTTTAATTATTCGAATTCAAGCTAGGGAGACAAACACAATGTTAAGGAAAACTCTCCTCAATCGATTTCGAGGATGAAGTGTTCTTATATTTACTCAAGTTATCTAAGTACAAGGCATTCTTACTTTTTCTCCCTCTTTTTCTCCCTCTCTTAGATTACATGCCCCTTTTCTTTTATGAAGGCCTTTTCCTTATATAATTCTTTCATCCTTCATCCCCACCTTCCATTTGTTGATATTATAAGTGATCTCTTGGATGCTTGTCCCATCAGAACCCCATCAGAACCCTCCTGGAAACTTTATGAGTAGTTGTAAGCCAAAATATCACTGTTCAAGCGTCATTTCCACATAAATGAGGCCAATGGATTAGGTGCAGAGCATTTAATGTGGTGGTAGCAGCCTTCTTCTCAAATATTTCTTAGGTTACTATTGGCTCCTTTCCCTAAAGCTTATCCTCAAGAGTATGGTTGCCTCTTGCATGGTATTCTCTAGGCAGCCGGGTTCCAACCTTCCACAACGCTCTCTCGAGGAAGTTTGGCACCTCGGGAGACACCATCTATTTGTTATTATTTGTCCTTGTCCTCGACCCATTGACCCCTATACTTATTTCACTGTTTGACCATACTCGGGCTCCCATACTCGGGGTCCCATACTCGGGCTCCCATATATCCTTGGGCATGGCCCACGGCCCAACACTCCTATTCAGCTCGCTTATCCCCACAAGAGTCAAAATATAGATTTGTATTTTGTACCGTACTAAAAGAATAAAATTTGTTTTTTTAAAAGTATATTAATATTGGCTATAGTTTTTCTTTCTTATAATAATGAAATGTCATAAGAATGGCATGTTTTTCCTATAATAAATAATAATGTTCAAATAACGTACTAATGTCATTCAATTTATTTATAGCACTCTAATGTAATTCAACTTATTTATATAACAAATAAGAGGAAGGAAAAAATTATCGATAAAATCATATTTACGTTTAGTTTAGTTTTTTTAGATATAAATATAAGTTAGTTATTACTATTAAAAAAATAAACGGGAATTACCATTTCTATAATACTTATCTCACTCATCTTTAGAGAAACTTTGTGGACTCTTTCTTAGGGGATTCTTTTGGCCTTTTGATTGGGGATGTAAAACTTTTTGGGTCTTTTCATAGTGTTAGATTTTTTTCATGTACATAGGGATGAAAATTCTGCAACTCACAACTTTACTAGGCATATTCTTCATGTCACAACTTACAAGTTCCCTTGTGTTGATAGAAAGAAAAAGTCTAGGACCAAAAAATTTGTGACAACTTCTTGCCACAACTGTTACGTGGTAAAGTATGATTGGTGATGAAAGAATAGTGAATTCATATGTAAGTAACGGTTCACCACTTAACGTGTGTCACGTCAAAATTGAGACAAAAAAGTTGTAGAAAATTTTGTGGTCCTAAAACTACTCTGATAGAAAATGTCCCACAACACATCACAGTTGTTTTTCAAGCCACTTTCTTTTTATTTTTATTACTTATTGTTAACTCAACTGATAAAGTTTTTTTAATTATTAAATAAGAGATCTGAAATTTGAATTTGTTTACACCAAAAAGTCATTGATGTGGTAGTGAGATGATAAGAGCAATTATTATGAAGTGAACCCTTTTTATTCCATTTATCAAAAAAAAAAAAGAAAAAAGAAAACTCTAGGTTGCAATTACATAAGGAAATAATGAATTTGATGTCGTTAATTAATTTTCAGGTATTACACAAATGGTTCCCTCAATAGAAGAAGAAGGTATTACCAAAAAATAAAAATAAAAAACCTTCTGACCTTCTTAATCCAGTCCGTTTGGATTCCCAGTTTCTACTTCTATGTTCACTGTCTTTGTTATTCCCTCCCATTCCTGCCTCCAAGTGGACAAAACCGGTAGAATTTAAGTTGAAGATATATAAGCAGAATACGCAAGAAGAATCGGCAATTCATATGTAGCTGTATGTTGCCGTTTCAGTACTCTAAGAAACATTCCTCTGCAATTGCAATCCCCATATGTAGATGAGTGAACCCATATGGGAATGGGACACATTGGGATATTAAAATAGCGGAAGATTAATAGGATAAAATAATGGGGAAGAAAGTGCAACTAAATTTTAATAAGTTGTAAATTAAATTGTAAGAAAGAAAACGTTAGAAAAATTGTCATTTTAGTCTGATTTTTCCATGCCATTCAACAGAAAATTATATACTGTTTTATCAAGGCAACTAAATTTTAATATTCATTATCATTTGAAAGTAATTTACTTCCTTTGAAAAATGCTTAAGAACCCTTCTTTGTCTCCCTAATTCATCAAACACGGGATTAATTACTCTCAAATTAATTAAACTTACTCATTTTGTTAACATTTAAATATCAGTAACATTATAAAAAATTAAAAAAAAATTTATGGAGTCACTTTTTTATTATGTTGGAGAGTATCTTTCCCCTGTAGTGCGGGATCTTCTAGTAGTACATAAATAATCTCGTGGTGAACATGAAAATTTTTATGTTACACTTCTTCTGTGACACTATTACGCTACAGCAGGAAGTTTTTAGAATCTTGTACCAATTTTGCAGGTTCTCCTTAGTGGATTTAAGTTGTACTGATTATAGCACTTTTGTTTTCCTCAAACGGGTTATAGGTTCACAAGTCTTTGGTCATTATTGTTTGGAACTCTAAAAGACTTTGGAAAGCTGTAGTCTTGGAATTTTGGACTGTATGTATAATAATTGCTTGATGCTGATTGCAGAGTTGCAATCAGGACGCGTAGGCATAGCAATCAGGCTATCCTTATCCGGGTCCCTGTATTAAACATGCTGGTTGAATGAAAGATATCTCATATCTGTCATCAGGAATATAGGTGCTCATTACCTACAACTTGGGAATGCTTTGAGCAATAAAAGTTGAACATAAAGTGATAGCATCATCAGGAGGGTCCAATATGGAGTAGTATTTCCAATTTCATGTGTTCACTGTGCAGTGGCGGGGCCAACATTACACTTGGTTACAATTAGATTCAATAAAATAAAATTAAAAAAAGAAAAAGAAAGATAAAATAGAATAATAATCGATGAACATTTTTATTGTCTCTCTTTTTTTTTTCTTTTTTTTTGTTATGAAAAAAATGCATAACGGTTTGGTTTAATATGGCTGTAAAGTAACTTACCTCTTTTTGAGATTATCATTCATCATTTTTACTAATTTAAGTACGTGTCACTATTGTTTTCTCATTTTATTGAGAGTATGTACGGCTCTAGTTCATGCCAACTCACCGAACATAATTTTCCTTCCTACATAATTAAACGTATGTAATATTTTAGTAGTTAAGTTTTCAAAACTATTCTTTCTCAAAAAAAAAAAGTTTTCAAAACTATCAGCTAAAAATTTTAATTAACAGCTTTATCTCTTAAAATTTGTACCGATGTAGGGCTTAAGGGGATTTTTTATTATCAGCTAAAAAAAGTTTAATTAGTTGCTTCATCTCTTAAAATTTGGTTGGGAGAAAATAATAGCACCACAATTACTCATTGACCTTCCAGAATTGGCAAATTCCTTCAACCTTCAAAATGTATGACACAATTAGAAGACTTTAATCCTTTACCATTTCACCAAGTTTTTGGTCATTATTTGGAACATCCAAAGACTTGGAAAGTTATAGTCTTGGAATTTTGGATTATATAATTAAGAATTTTCTTTGATGCAAATTGCAGAGTTAAAAACTGAATGTGTGGCAAACGTTAAACGTGTAGCAATCATGTTATTCAGGTCCCTTTAATAATTAAGCCAGATTGAATGTGTAACAACCATGTTCTCTAGAAAGTTTTATGTCATCCATTTATTTTTCATCAAATAAATTTTAAATATTTTGATTGATAATTAGGTATCTACTCATTAGTAACCCAGTGCAATGATCAAGAAAATTCTAAAAGATATATTTTTATATAATACATGTTAACTACAATTTTTATTTTATTATTTTATTGTTTCTATTATGGAAGATGTTAAGTTAGTTATGGTTGCTAGGGCTGTTAATAGTTTCTTATGAAAAGGTAACAACGGCTAGTTGAGCAGTTAAGCCTAGCTCTTAATTCAATGAAACCCAGATTGATTGATTCTAATTTTTTTTTTATTATTATCTAAAACTCTCTTCCTATTTAGTTTCCTTTTCTCTTCATTTCCCAAACTCTCTAGTTCTCTTTTCATAACCCAGAACTATTTTACCCTCAGTTAATTTCTAGTTCATTGCGTTCGACTCAATTATTCATCAACCTTGAAAACACACATTATTAATAAACAAGACTATAACTTCCCAAGTCTTGTGGAAGCTCCTAGCAAAGACCAAAAGATTTGAAAACGAAATATGACTATTCTTGCTAAAAGATTCAATGACCCTTGAAAATGTGTGGTTTAGATTAGTAGACTTATTGTAAGCGTTTCACAAGTCTTTGGTCATGGAACTCTCAAAGACTTTGGAAAGCTGTAGTCTTGGAATTTCGGACTGTATAATAACTGTGAAGAGGTAAAATCTAGGTCAACAGATCCCCATGAGATGGGCCTGACGGATCCACATCCATGGGCCGATTGAAGATGGGTCCAACGCCCCCAGTCTGTTATGAACGGATCCTATATGGACGGACTCAAGGGAGATGGATCAAACACCCATATGGTGGCCGAAAAACCTAGAGGAATTTACTTGCGGCGCACACTTTGCCACCATGGAATTCCAAAGCAATTAGAACCCTAGCACAAGGAGGACTCTGGAAGATCCTCTCTATAAGGAAATACCTTGCCCATCACGTTTGGGATTACTCAAGAGGATTCTTATAAGGAAAAGACTTTCGAACCAAGGAGGAGATGTCAACCCTCTGCTATTATAAAAGCCCCAACACCCTTATAAATCAAGGTATGCATAATTTATCCCCTCTTTAGCACTCTAGAGTTGTGAGAACCATTCTAACTTAACATTCGGAGGGTAGTTGGCCGGCACCACACCGGTGCTCTCTGTTAGGTTTTCTCCTTGTGTTGTACAAGTGTTATTTTCAAGTGCGCGAGTATCGTGTGGCTCACTGGTGAATTTCTCAGTATCATCAGTTGGCGCCGTCTGTGGGAAAGGCAGTTGAGATTCGTAAGCCATATTATCGTTTCCCGGACAAAAAGGTTGCATGGTACGCACTCGCTCAATGGCAACCACTAACAATGTTCAAGGAGAGGAACCACCCACGACTGCCCTCGAGAGACAAGTTCAAACTCTCGTTGCTGCCGTGGAACGCCTCACTAAACAAAACCACGACCTGGAAGAACAGCAGCGCCAGAAGAATGCAGCACCGAATGACCAACGAGGAGATCAAGAAGGGACCAGCGTTGAAAGAAGGAACCAAGAGAGACCTGAGGGGAGCAACGCCCCAAGCAGACCAGAGAGGCAAAATATGAGCCTCCCAACACTCACGGACATAACTCCACCACCTATTATCGCGGAGATGCAGGCGATGAAAGAACAGATGGAAGTCATGATGAACACCCTCAAGGGACGAGTGTCCAGCGATTTTGACGACCTGGTCAACCGCACCGACTCGCCATTCACTGCAGCCGTCAACTCTTTCCCTCTACCACATAAGTTTCGCATGCCGCAGATTGACAACTATGACAGAGTGAAAGACCCTCTGGACCACCTGGAAACTTTCAAAACCTTGATGCATCTTCAAGGGGTAGTGGATGAAATCATGTGTAGGGCCTTCCCTACGACACTGAAGGGAGCAACCAGGATTTGGTTCAGCCAACTGATGCCTAACTCCATCAGCACTTTCAAGGAGCTAAGTGCTCAGTTCACTGCACACTTTATTGGGGGACATAGGTATAAGAAGTCCACGGTGTGCTAAATGAGCATCAGGCAACAAGAGGATGAGATGCTGAGATCCTACATAACGCACTTCAATAAGGAAGCGCTCTCGATCGATGAAGCTGACGACAAGATACTGGTAGCAGCTTTCATGAATGGGTTGTGAAAGGGTAAGTTTTTGTTCTCTTTATACAAAAACGACCCGAAGACCATGTCGGAAGTACTCTACAAAGCCACCAAATACATGAATGTTGAAGACACATTGCTGGCTCGGGAGGAAAAACCCAGGAAAAGGGAGCAGTAGGAAGATATACGGCAGGACCAAGGATTGAAGAAACCAAGAACAGGAGACCAAAGAGACGAGAGGCGATCTAAGCCACCAGGATGGAGGTTTACAAGCTTCACCCCATTAACTGCCCCAATTGACCAAGTCCTAATGCAAATCAAGGACGAGAGAACACTAACCTTCCCCGGGAAGTTGAAAGGGGATCCTAGCAAGTGATCTAGAGACAAATATTGCCGCTTCCACTGGGATCACGGTCACGACACAGCCGATTGCTACAACTTAAAGCAACAAATTGAGGCCCTTATCAGACAAGGGAAATTACAGAAGTTCGTCAACAAGGAAAGAGCAGATCCACTCCCTCAAGAGCATCACCCCCGATGGGATAACGAGCACCCCAGGGCACCTATAGGGGATATAAGAATGATCGTAGGGGGTACAACTGCGGGGTCGTCCAAAAAAGCCTGAAAGACTTATCTCAGGATGGTTCACAGTGTACAGTTGACAGGCTCTATACCAAAGATAGCACAGATAGAGAGCCCCATCATTAGATTCTCAGAAGAGGATGCTCGACGCCTTCACCACTCTCATGATGACGCGCTTGTCGTCACTCTACAAGTAGGAGATTTCAACATTCACCAAGTGTTAATCAACAATGGTAGCTCAGCAAACATCCTATACTACCCGGCATTCCAGCAGATGAGGATTGATAGAGAACGGTTAATACCCACAAATGCTCCGTTAGTTGGTTTCGAAGGTACAAGGGTATTCCCGTTGGGTACGGTCACACTTTCGGTATCAATAGGTGATTATCCCCAACAGATCACTAAGGATGTAACTTTCCTTGTGGTCGACTGCTCATCCGCTTATAATGCTATCATCGGACGACCAACCCTTAATTCATGGAAGGCAGTAACGTCAACATACCACCTAATGATCAAGTTTCTTACGGAGTACAGAGTTGGAGCTCTACGAGGAAATCAGGTGGCCGCACGTGAATGCTACATTGCCATGATGGAGATGGAAGATCACCAGCAGACCATGTGCATAGAAGAGCACAGGACCATCGCGGAACCAATTGAAGAGCTAAAAGAAATAACTCTTGACAAATTTAGACCTAAACGGACGACTAGAGTAGGGACGTTGGCTAGCCAGCCAATACGTCAAGCCCTCGTAACATTCCTCAGGATGAACCAAGACGTGTTCGCGTGGAGCCACGAGGACATACCCGGTATCGATCCATCAATCATAGTTCACAGGTTGAATGTGAATCCCGTGTCCTCGCCCGTCCGACAAAAAAAGAGAGTATTCGCCCAACAGCGAGACAAAGCAATAGCAGAAGAAGTCAAGAAGCTATTGGCAGACTTCATTAGGGAAATATACTACCCTGACTGGTTGGCTAACGTAGTTATAGTCAAGAAGGCTAGTGGGAAGTGGCGAATGTGTGTCGATTTCACGAACCTCAACAGGGCATGCCCAAAGGACAACTACCCACTTCCTCGGATGGATACATTGGTAGACTTAACGGCTAGACACCAACTTCTGAGCTTCATGGATGCCTTTTCGGGCTACAATCAAATCAAGATGGAGGAGGCTGATTAGGAGAAAACATCCTTTGTCACCAGTCAAGGGCTCTTTTGTTACAATGTGATGCCATTCGGGCTTAAGAATGAAGGGGCAATGTACCAGAGACTGATGAACAAGATGTTCACGCACCAGATTGGGAGGAACATATAAGTTTATGTTGATGACATGTTAGTAAAGAGTCTGTGCGAAGATGATCACTTAGACGACCTCCGGGAGACATTCAACACACTCCGTTCATATAACATGAAGTTGAATCCGAACAAGTGCACGTTCGGAGTGACGGCGGGGAAATTCTTGGGCTTCACGGTGTCCCAAAGAGGTATTGAGGTTAATCCAGAAAAAATACGGGCCATAATGGAGCTAGAACCACCAAAGATCAAGGAGGTGCAAAGCTTGAACGGCAATGTTGCGGCCCTGAATAGGTTCGTCGCGAAAGCCACGGACAAATGTCTACCCTTCTTCCGCATTCTGAGAAAATCGTTCGAGTGGACGGAGGAATGTCAGAAGGCCTTTGACGATTTAAAGTAATACCTTTCATCTCCGCCATTACTCAGCCCATCTAGACCTAGGGAAGAACTCTACCTTTACTTAGCTATTTCGCATGCAGTAGTCAGTGCAGCCTTAGTGAGGGAGGAAGACGGATCTCAAAAGCCCGTCTACTTCATAAGCTGGGCTTTCCGAGGAGCAGAAGAAAGATACTCCCAAATAGAGAAATTGGCTTTCGCGCTAGTAACCACGGCACGAAAGCTCAAACCGTACTTTCAGGCACATACAATCGTAGTATTGACGGATCAACCCCTGAGGAGGGCCATGAGTAACCCTGAGGCTACCGGATGGATGGCCTTTGGGCAGTAGAGCTCAGTGAATTTGATATCCAATACCGCCCACGAACTGCGATAAAAAGGGCAAGCTGTGGCTGACTTCATCGCCGAATTCACTCATTTGGAAGGTATGGGGGCAAAAATAACCGCACAGTGGAGCATCTCTACAGACGGATCCTCCAACAGACAAGCAAGAGGGGCCGGGGTGGTAATCCAAACCTCAGAGGGAGACAACATTGAGTGCATGATCCGACTGGACTTCCCCATAACCAACAATGAGGCCGAGTATGAAGCATTGGTAGCGGGACTAGACCTCGCAAAGGCAGTAGGTGCAGAGACTGTGGTCATACACTGCGACTCCCAGGTGGTGATAAGTCAGATTAATGGGGACTACAAATGCAAGAATGAAAGGATGAAGAGGTACCTAGAGGAGGTGAAGAACCGAATCAGCAGCCTTGAAGTCAGCTTCGTTCAAATCCCAAGGGAAAAGAACAGACACGCTGACCGTCTAGCAAAAGTTGCCTCAGCCGAATTTATGCTTGTCCCCGAACAGGAACTATCATTTGTTCAAAGTTTCCCCCTTATCGGTAACGAATCGAACGTGCAGGAAGTAGATTATGTAAGCAATTGGACTACGCCAATAATATCCTACCTAAAGGACGGCGTGTTGCCAGACGGGAAGGATGCTTCTAGGAAGATGAAGATCCAAGCATCACGGTTTGTGTTGATAAAGGATATCCTAGGATTCTCTCTACCGTACCTAAGGTGCTTGACCCAAGAAGAAGTGGATTACGTAATGAGAGAAGTCCACGAGGGTATCTGCGGGAACCACTCAGGGGCACGGTCATTAGTGCATAAGTTGATCCGAGCAGGGTATTATTGGCCTACAATACTAAAAAACGCACAAGCTTATGTCAAAGCCTACGACCAGTGTCAAAGGTTCAGTAACCTCATCCGGCAACCGTTCGAAGAGCTGACCCCCATGACGACCCCTTGGCCATTCACTCAATAGGGACTAGATATCATGGGCCCCTTCCCGACAGGAGTCAGGCAACTAAAGTTTCTAGTAGTTGGCATCGACTACTTCACCAAGTGGGTGAAAGCAAAAGCCCTAGCCACAATCACGTAAAGAAACATTCGAAGTTTTGTTTGGAGAAATATCATCTGCAGGTACGGGATACCCAGAGTCCTTGTCTCTGACAACAGAAAGCAATTCGACAACAGCGTGTTTAGGGACTTCTATTCGGAGCTAGGTATCAAGAATCACTACTCGTCGCCCGCACACCCACAGGCCAATAGGCAAGTCGAGGTCACGAACCAATCCTTGCTCAAGATAATTAAAACCCGGCTCGAGGGGGCAAACGACATCTGGCCGGACGAGCTACCAAGCGTTCTGTGGGCATACCGAACTACATCAAGAACTCCCACTGAAGAAACACCATTTCAACTGGTATACAGAAGTGACATTGTCATCCCAGCAGAAACAGGGCTTACAAGCTATCGGGGGGAGAACTACAACAAAGATAAGAATGAAGAGGCCATGCGCCTTCAGCTCGACCTGGTGGACAAAGTCCGCACAACAGCGGAGCAATGATTGGCGCGGTATCAGAATCTCATGGCGAAACACTACAACTCCAACGTCAGGCATAGAGACTTTCAGGTTGGAGATCTTGTGTTATGGAAGGTAATGGGCGCTACTAAAGATCCTTCGTAAGGAAAGCTCGGCCCCAACTGGGAAGGACCTTATAGGATCGCATCATGGCAGAGGAAGGGAACCTACCACCTCGAGACACTAGACGGGCGCAAGCTGCAACACCCGTGGAACACAGAGCACCTATGGAAGTACTACCAGTAGAAGTATATGAAGAACAACCACACTCCCTAATTTCCCGGTTTATCTAGTTTTACTACGATTATTTATTTTACTTTAGACTGTTTTTGCTGCAATATGTTTCTTTTTAAGCCCATGGGGGCAGGTACTTTTCTACAAATTCATTTTTTAATTAATAAGAGGAATATTCAGACGCAACTATGCTTTCTACTGAAATTCTATTGAAATCCACAAAGTGGATGGATCATCCTAAGAGGGTGAAATTCCATTAAAGTCCACAAAATGGACGGGTAAAAACTACTGTCCACGTAGCGGACGGATCATCCCAAGAGGATGAAGTTACAAGTCCAAAAGTGGACGGATATAAACTAATTCCATAAAATGGACGGATCATCTTAAGGAGATGAAATTCAAAGTCCAAAAGTGGACGAAACTATTGTCCACGTAGCGGACGTATCATCCCAAGAGGATGAAGTTACAAGTCCAAAAGTGGACGGATATAAACTAAGTCCACAAAATAAACGGATCATCTCAAGGGAATGAAATTCAAAGTCCAAAAGTGGACGGGTAAAAACTATTGTCCACATAGCGGACGGATCATCCCAAGAGGATGAAGTTACAAGTCCAAAAGTGGACGGATATAAACTAACTCCACAAAATGAACGGATCATCTCAAAGGGATGAAATTTAGTTTAAAAATAGACGGGCATAAGTTGGGTCCACAAAGTGGACGGACCATCCAAAAAGGATGAAAATTCTTATCAAGAAAAACATAAGTCCAATAGCGGACGGATACAGATTAAAATGGACGGATGCATTCCACGAAAAAAACATAAATCAAGTCGTCATAATAGACTGACTAAGCAAAAATAGAAAGAAAGTTAAACAGGGAAATAATAAAAGCCCTCGTAGGGAAATATCTACATAAATCAAAAAAGATGACATAAATTGTTCTCCAAATATTCTTACATAAAAATAAAAAGTAATAATGATAATAACAGCAGTAACTTTAATCTGCAGCAGGGGTTTCTTTTTCCTCAGTATGACAAGCCAGAGTATCTTTTGGTTCATTTTGGCTTTCAACTACAGTCCGATCACCAGGGGCATCATTGACGGGGGCATCATCACCAAAAAGGTCATCCGTATCCTCTGATTGAGCGTGATGGACGGACGTTTGCTCTGGGACATTAATGTTGACGGTTGACACATCAAGTTCTGGATACAAGGTCTTTACTTGACGGAGGGCATCGTCAAAACCGTCATTGTAGGAAACTCCGAGCTCTAACAAAAGGGCTTCAGAATCACAGTACTCTCGTACCGCAACCTCCTTAGCCTGACGGATCTCTTTCTCCTTGTCCTCCAGAACCTTTCTCAGGTCCTCCGTCAGTTTGTAATATTCGTCCTTGGCTTCTTCTGCCATTTTGAGCTTCTTTTCCTAGACGACCTTCCAGGCTTTTAATTCGATCATCTCATCCTTCATCAACCTTGCCTTATCACGTACGCGGCCTAAAGTCATCTCATGATTGAGACACCATCCCATCAACCCCTCCATCATAACCATGGCCTGAAAAAGGGGAATGGATTAATTTCAAGGAAACAAGGACGGACAATAAGGTGACGTATAAGTTACCTGTGCGATGCTAAAAAGCCCTGTTTCTCCCATAGCCTCCGTCGAGTGATTACTTAAGTCCTCATAATCTTTGGTAGTTATGATGGACGAGAGCCTCTCCAAGGCATGTTTGGAGTCTTCACGAAACAGGACGGGTGGTTTCTTCTGACTACCAGACGGAGCCTTCATAAGGCCTTTGCCAGCCCCATGCTTTGTTGGAGTGACCGTCTTAGCACCCTCAGCCATTAACCCAACAACGGGCTCCAAATGGACCTTGGGTTTTTTGGAAGGATGGTCCCATTTGGACAGCTGCTTCCTTTTGATAGATGGGTTGCTTGAGCCTGTCCCCTTAAGATCCACGCCAATCTCCTTATTTTTGGCAGCATGTAGTCTAATCACTACTCTCCTCTTAGTGTTATCCATTTCTGTAAGGATGGACAGATTAAGTTAATTCCTTTGACAAAAACCGAAATCGTTCAAGTAAAAGGGAAATGACGGGCTTACATTGACAAGTTCTGGCTTCGTATTTAACGGCTACTGGTGTTGGTGCAGGTCCATCACAATACCAGTGGATGGTGTCAAGAGAGACTAGTTTGGCCCAAGTCCTCTCCTCTGGCTGGGTCTAGTTAAAAATTTGTTCAAGAAAATTGTATTCCTCAAGATTAATTTGTGGACGCCGTCATACTGCAAGGAAGAAGACGGTTAAAAAGTGTCGAAGTAATTACAAGTAAATCGAACGGGTATGTAAAGTTTTCACATGCTAGGACGGGTGAATACCAGACTGAGACAGTATGCCCCAAGTAGTGTCAACGGGCATGTGTTCCATATTCTCTGGATGACACATCCACTCGTCGCCCTCTAAGAAAAAATAACGGCTCTTCCAGTCCCTGTTGGAGTCTAGAGTTTCACATATGACCTTTAACAACGAACTCCTAGGGACAAAACTATATATCCCCCTTGATTTGTCAATCTCATCTGGACGGTAGCAGTGAAGGAATTCACGCACAGTCAACCTCCTAGCACCGTTTGACCAAGCACCATACAGGATCTCCATTGCTATAAAGACCTTCCAAGCGTTGGGGGATACTTGGTTGACGGACAGACCTAGATATTTGAGAAGCTCACGATGAAGGGAGCTTAGGGGAAATCTAAGTCCTACTTTCAACATTTGTTCATACACCCCCAACACATTCTACCCCTTCATAGTAGCATTTCTCTGATTTATAGGGTAGACGGATAGAGATGTTATCTGGGATTTGGTAGTGGGCCCTAAGAGTTTTGAAGTGTGTCTCCTTGATAGTAGATATAAAATCGTTCACCGTCCACTCTGGAAGCATGATGAACTCCCTTGGTCCATCAGCTCCTACGACGGGTCCTATTGGTTCCTCATTAGAACCTTCCTCTGGTTCAGCCACCTCCATATCCTCATTTGTTAAGGACGGGGAAAAGGTGGACGGACTCCTCTCTTCGCTGGGACTCTGGTCTTTGTGACCTAACAGGTATACTTCCTCGCAATCCGCCCCATCACGGACAACTGACTGATTACTTGATGCACTAGACATAGCCTATAAGTGACGACAAAACCTAAGACTCTAACGGGTCTAAGAATGGGTTACGGGAGTAGAACGTTTAGGAAAATAAAAAGTTTTATTTGAAGGTAGAAAGATGAAGGAAAGAGTACTTACTAGTTTGTGAAGTGAACGGACAAGGTGTGTTGATGACGGATGTAAACAAATCAAGTTGTTTCTTCTGACAAGGATGACGGAATGCGCTCTGACTAGTATGTTTTCTGCGGAAAGTAGAAAAATGAGAGACGAAGGTTGTGATATTTATAGAGGAAGTGCACAAAAGACGAAGCGATGCCTCGATCCAAGATATCATTCAATAGAAGAACGACACGTGTCATATGTCATAAATTTTATCCGGACGACTTGTCAAAGTTGGACACAGTTCTCGGGTGGCATATTGAAACCGTTGGCCCACAGGCCTTTGAATCGTCACTCCCCTCCCCATGAACCATTAACCGTCACCCCATGGGTTCTTCTACTAAAATATGACGGGCCCATGGGGTGAGAGGGCAACTGAAGAGGTAAAATCTAGGTCGACGGATCCCCATGAGATGGCCCTAACGGATCCACGTCCATGGGCCAATTGAAGATGGGTCCAACGCCTACAGTCTGTTATGAACGGATCCTATACGGACGGATGCAAGGGAGACGGATCAAGCGCCCATATGGTGGCCGGAAAACCTAGAGGAATTTACTTGCGGCATACACTTAGCCACCATGGAATTCCAAAGCAATTAGAACCCTAGCGCAATGAGGATTCTGGAAGATCCTCTCTATAAGGAAATACCTTGCCTATCATGTTTGAGATTACTCAAGATGATTTTTATAAGGAAAAGACTTCTGCACCAAAGAGGAGATGTCAACCCTCTACTACTATAAAAGCCTCAACACCCTCATAAATCAAGGTATGCATAATTTATCCCCTCTCTAGTACTCTAGAGTTGTTAGAACCATTCTAACTTAACCTTCGGAGGGTAGTTGGCCGGCACCACACTGGTGCTCTTTGTTAGGTTTTCTCCTTGTGTTGTGCAGGTGTTATTTTCGAGTGCACGAGTATCGTGTGGCTCACTAGTGAATTTCTTGGTATCATCAAATTGCTTGATGCGGATTGCAAAGTTGCAATCTGGACGGGTAGGTGTAGCAATTAGGCTATTCTTATCCGGGTCCCTCTATTAATCATGCAAGACTGAATGTGTGGCTATCACGTTTTTAGGTCAGTTTTAACTTTTATATCATTTGTTTCTTTTTCTTCAAATATATATATAAATTACACCGCACAATATTTTTTAATTGGATGTGAATTTTGAAATATTCATAGTTGAATTATATTATTTTCGTATAGTCTCCATACTTGTAAAATTTCAAAGTAGTCAAAGATTAACAGTCATGTCATTAATCAATTTTTTAAATTCAAGTCTTTGTAATTTAAAATAATCATAAAATGATTATAAAAAAAATATAAATAATGCATAAAATTTGAGTTTATAGATTGAATGGTAAATAACATTTAATTGACAGGAAAATTAGTATATATATTAAGAACATATAAAATTGTAAAACATGTAATCTAATAGTGGAATTTTCAAAATATGAATTTAATAACAATGATTGGTCTGAAAGGCCAACAAAAATTTCATTTATTTATGACCATATTATTTAAAGTTAAAATTACATGATACATGAGTAAATCCTCTAAATTATTCATTCATTAAATTTTAATTTGCGTGGGTTTTCACTAAATCTTTTTTAATTGTTCGAAACATGCAAAGACTTGGAGAGTTATAGGCTGGGTTAGGATAGCATCCGGCGTCTACGTTTTTGCGTCAGGCGCTTAAACAATAGGTCCCGTGCACTGTTCATGAGACCCACAAACTTCTTTTTTCAGCAAAACTTTCATTAAAAATGGGTCTAACGGCACTATTCACACATTTAAAAATTGTTTTGCTACAGTGTTTTTAGTTTTCAGTAATAAACGGTATCCAAACACACCCTTAGGGTCCGTTTGGATAGAGCTTATTTTGCTGAAACTAAAAACTGAAAACATTGTTGCAAAATAATTTTTAAATGTATGAATAGTATGGTGAGATCCATTTTTAATGAAAAAGTTGCTGAAAAGTGAAATTTGTAGGCCCGTGAACAGTGCACGGTGCACTGTTCACGGGAAAAGTCAAACTTTTCAGCTAAACAGTGCTAAACAGTGGGAACAGTAAATTTTGTCCCCTCTGACGTACAGCAAGAAGAAAAAAAAAAGCTAAAAACACAGACGTGGGTGAAATAATTTTTATCCAAAACGCACCATAGTCTTTAGAATTTTGGACTAAAGCGGACTCGACTGATGGCCTAACAATTGGAGAATTATTGGGGATTAGTTACATTAAAGTGTAATCCGACTACTTAAGTCCACTTGGATCTAATCAGTCAATTCGACCAAATTTAGTCTACTTCGGTCTAATCGTCCCTTTTGGTCTACTTCGGTCCTAAGTCCTAGGACTGAAATCAAATAACATATATTTTACAAAAACCCAGATCTAGCCGATTTGATAACAATTTTTTTTTTTAATCCTATCAAAAAAAAAAAAAAAAAAAAAGGAAAACTTGGAAAAGAGAAAGAGTCACTACAAAACATGGAAACCTCTTATATGGTGGTGGAGAACACTGTGGGTCCAAAGATCACTAGTATGTGTAGCTTATGAATAATATATTTTTTTTCTTTTAAAAAACATATTACAACATACTATCAGATAAAATTAGAATTGGGTAGTGCAATTGAGCCATTAGGCTCTTGGACTTTCATTGTTTTTGTGAACAACATACTATTAGATAAAATTAGACCCCCTACCCCTACAAGGCTCTTGCAGGACTTCTTAGACTTGTAGGTCTATGTTTAATAGCATCTTGTTCAATTCTTGGTGCTCTTACATTGTTTAGATTTATGTCTTTTTTTCTTTGTATATAATCCCGGTTAACTTTCATTTTGTGATGCTAGACATAAGGTGTGAAGGGCATTTGTCTCTAATAACTTATGTTCCATTGGGTTTCTTGCGTAAATTGATTTCTGAAATAAGCTGACATTGGTTACAGCACTAGGCAAGCACCAATGGTGTATTAGGAATGAGATCATATTTAGGGTCTGTTTGGAAACAACTTATTTAGTTGAAATTAAAATTTTTTTGCTGAAAGTCTAGAAAAAAAAAAAAGTTAAATGCTAGTTGAATAGTACAATGAGACCCATGAATAATACTAAAAAGAAGCTAAAAACTCAAATAAGCTAAAGCAAATTAGCAGTTGACATCATCAAAAGATGCTTCAAAAGTTGAGGTAAAAAATAGGTAGAGGCACAAGAATTTGATGCATCGCTTGCAAATGGTCAACATTACAGATTTGAAGTTGATTTTCTAATGAATATGCCTTGAAGGTTTCTCATAATAATGGTTTATGGAGTGACTTGATTTTGACTATGTTAAGTTGCAGGCTATCAGGAGATGGAAGAAGCTTAACTGTCATACTGACGTTCCTGACATCTGGAACCTTCTAAGTATATCCACATTTCAAATCAGCTCAATCTAAAAGAAAGAACTTTGATACATCTTATTCTTACCTATAGTAGTTTTGTTGGGATTCATGTTGCATTTGGGAATGCCTTTTTGAATTTGCATATATTAACCCAGCTCTTAGTTTCTTTTAGCTGAAGTTTACTACTCTAAGCAGAGGAAAGATATGCCTTAACCACCTATTTCAAATTTTCATCTGATTAATCAAACTAATTATTCTTTTGTTCATTTTTGGTAAAACATCCTTTAAGTCTTTTCCATCTTTTGTGTGTGTTTTGTTATGAGTAAGTTGACATTAAACATTTCTCAAAAAAAAAGTTAGACATGAAACCAACGGATTTTGAAAATCATGTTATCCTTTCCTTCATTTTTCCATGTTAGTGGTCATGTAGCAAAGTTAGCTACAACCTTATTGTCTTGGCCTACTGCAATTGTGCTAAGTGCATATCAACTTCCCGAAGTCACAAACAGTGTAACCTATTTTGTGCTCAAAATAAAAGTTGTATTGAAACAAACATTGATGTTTAAGAGTTTTAACAAGTGAATTTCTATAAGAAATATAAGTGTATTGATCTTTGCAATAGTTTCATCATACCTTGGTATTAAATTTGTTATTTTGGTTGAAGTGTGTTGTTTACTTTGTAAACCTTTCATTATAAGGAAAAAAGCTCCTTCATGAAAAGAGGAAAAAGAAAGGCCTAATTTTTCTAGACAGGATAATGAAAAATCTTCGAAGTGCTCTAGTAGGAGAGAAGTTATTAAGTCCACTGAGAGGACTACTGATGTGGTCCTCCTAACCAATGAGACGATGCTATCTATGCAAATGTGTGAGTGGGCTTCATAATCAGCACAAAAAAAAAAAAAAAAATAAAAAATAAAAAATTACTAGGTGATCTTACATTTGCATAAAATAACAGCATTTTATTAGTTAAAAGGTCAAGGAGGACCACATTAACAGCTCTCCCGATGGACCTAATAATTTCTCATACTAAGGAGGTAATAATCTCTTTCCTCATTTTACTAAGTTAGTAGTTCGGTAGAGATAAAGTGCCAACTGCCAAGTTCAACACCATGTATACAAAATAGTATATCACACCAGACTAAGGATGCCCCAAAAATACCCAAATCAATACCATCTCATACTATAAAAGAATATTTCCAATACTATGGCCAAGTTCAACATCATGTATACACACCACACCACTTAGGGCACATTTAGTAGACTAATGGTAATTACAAATGAATAAGAATAGGTATTACAAGTAATACAAGATGTTGTAATGTAATTCTTATTACTATTCATTTGTTTGATGAAAACACAAGAATAGAACCCTGATAACAATGAAATAAAAGCATTTTAAATCAAATTGTCTAAAATATCCTTATTCTAAATTTACAAATACACTTTTGAGGAAAAATTTTCCAAACAATATGATTCTGAAAAAAATTTAGGCGGATGGCATGCATTCAAAGTTTATTAGTTAGTTGGATTGTTTTTTGAAAATCGAGTATAGCCAAATCAACTTCCAGCCAAAATCACCAAAATCGAGCTTAATATACTCGACTTCCTACTGCAAATTAGCTCTGAGATGGATAAAAAAGGAAGTTGTCACGACCCAAACCTGTACTTCAGGATTTAGAGCATGACCGGCATGTTAATATCAAGTTTATCTCAATACTAACACGAACCAACTTAAACTGAAAGGGCTTATTTCGAGTTTGTTTCTTGAATACCTGTTTATTTTCGTGCATAAAACCATAATATACAAAAATGATGAAAACCCTGAAATTTCCTTTCCTTTAAACTTGGAAGATTACCACCTGGCTGAAATTTAGGGTATTCGTATAAATATTACATAGCTAAAAGTTTAGTAAAATTCTTATTACAAACCTAACCCCAAAGACATACAACTGGGGTTCAAAACAAACTAAGATACGGAATTACATATGCGCTCTAGAATCAAGTATATCTTGATTCCTTCTATACAGCAAAAGAGCTAAACTACTAAACAACAAAAACTCTACATTCTAATAAACGAGAAAACACAGAATCCTTGCCACCTCTCATACTCTCGCTGCTTCCAGGAAGAACCTGTGCACTGAAATATAATAGGGTGAGCTGCGAAGCCCAGTAAGGTTTTACGCTCCATGGGCCTTTAATAAGAATGCAGGGAAAATAAATGTTTCATGGATATTTAGATAGGATAACATTTTTCAGGCATAGTGTCTTATACTATTCATAATAACAATTTACATATTTTTCATAGGGAAATAATTATTCTCATTTTCTTATCGGATTAATACTACAAAATATTTCAGATTGAATTTCCTTGCATTTCTTACAACGTCACTAAACTTATATTAACTCTTTAAATTATTATAAAATAATCATTTCCTTCATAAACCTCTTCTCATAAATTATTATGACATTTTACGTAACTTATACTTTGATTGAGCGCGGACGTACCGCCATCCTCAATAATACTTTGATTGAGCGCGGACAAACCGCCATCCTCATTACTTATTTTAATTGAGCGCGGACGAACCGCCATCCTCAATACATACTTTAATTTAACAATTCATAAACATATATCTTTACTTAAATCATGTATATGTAGTATCTCTAATTAAAAGGTTTTAATGCATCATAACTTTCTAAATAGCCCTTATACTTATCAACGCACATGTCACGTGTCCCTTACCTGAAAACCGAAGACGCGAGAGGTTGTACAAAAGGAGCTCAAGTGTCCGTGTTCTCGTTCTCGTCACCTAAATGAAAAACCAAAACTTATTACTAACCAACTCTTCCTAATATATGAACTTATACCTCAAACATAACCTAACTCTCAAAATCAAGAAAACCTTAATTCCCAACACATAAAGTTCCCCAAGCACATAATACAATAATTAAACACATTATGCATTCAAACCACATCTAAATCAGGGCATAAAATTTATATGAAATCAAAACATACCAAAGGATGAGCCTATTAAATTATAGCTCAAAACATTCACCCTAGCTTGAGAATTAAATCTACAAAGTCAGAGTTATCCAATCCTGTTTACTGCTCATTACAGCAGCAAAAGCCCCATTTGTAAAATACGAATGGGCTGTCCAAACACATCCAAATGGCATGAAAATTTACAGAACTACTCCTCTGTATGTCTATTATATACCATAAAATTTTCGTAGTCAAAGCATAAAACCATGATTTATTATAAATCATGCAAGCCAACGTGTTCAAATCTGTCCTGGCAGGAACTCATGCAAATTAGAAATTAAATCATTATTTTTCTGTTCATCCAAATGCTGTGAAACCACTTCCACAACAACCATACTTGTCTTAGGGTTCATAAAAACTATTCCTATCATCCTAATTCACAAAACATGATTTAATACAGAATTTTATTTTTGTAAACATCAAATCTGTCACAGGGACAGCTTCAGTGCATGTTCTTTCTAAAATCATCAACAAATAGCAATTAGCCTTGATTTCATTTGGGTATTTTTATACTTATACAATACATATTAAAATACCCTAATCAACATCCAAAAGGCCATAACACCATCAACTTTCAAATTACTAAAATAGAATCACAAGATTAGCTTCTAAAATCAGAACAGAGAATAAAGAAGGAAAATGAACAAAACAATCATACTATTCAATTACACACAAAATCATATGAGGTTTTATTTCACTTACCCCCACACACTTTGAATATGACACCTTAGTGCTTAGGCTCTTAATTTGTTCTTAGAGAGATGCTTATGATTTTTGGTGAGAGGGTGAAAGAAAGTTACAGCCGTGTGAGAGGGGAAGAAGATAGAAACCAGAATAAAGAAGAAGGAGAAGAGAATGAGTGCTGAACTTTCTGGTTCCAGCAAAAGAAAAGATAAAGAGAGACTTTTGGGGCAGCCAAGAAGATAAGGAGTGGACTTTTGAGGGTGAGAGGTACGTGTGATGCTAGGGTAGAAATATCACCCCACTTTTCTTCAACTTTTCTTGCATTCACACTTACATTTTTCTGATTTGTGTGTGTGTACCTATGAAAAATGGAGGAGCATAACTTCTTGGATGTTCTAATTGCTTGAGAAAAGTCAAGGAAAATGGCTCTAGGTGAATTTGCATGGCCGGCCAAGCCTTGGCCTTTTGGTTTGTCAACTTGCATGTTGCTTTAGTATTAGTTGTTTTGAATTCTCATTGGTTGCATGGGGATTGAATTTCCACTATCACATGCCATGCATCACATGCCTAATTAAAATACCAACCATGCATCATACTAAGTATATATATATATATATAATGCAACTAGCTATTTCAATGGTTTATAATATGCACAAAATCAAAGCTTCAAGCACTTAAAATTAATTAAGATACTAACATGCATATAACCCATAAAATTAAATAGGCAATTAAGTTGGGGTGTTACAGAAGTCGAGTATAGCAAACTCGATTTTGGTTGGAAATCGATTTTGCTGTACTCGATTTCCAAAAAACAGTCTAACTAACTAATAAACTTTGAACGCATACCATCCCCCTAAAATTTTTCCAATATTATACTGTTTAGCAAATTTTGCCACACTTTTGATAAAGATTGGTTTAACAAACACAATTTTGAACAGAGGACCTCCAACAAACCCAATCTCTCTTTTTAAAAAAAATAAATAAATAAATAAAATTGCTTTTTATTTCATTGCATTAAAATTAAGAAGTAGCTACATCATTAATCAATTTGTCTTTCAAAAAATCTTGTGGGTCTTCAATCAAGTGTCCCACACTTGTAAAATTTGCCCTACAAATGACAATCTTACTTGAACAATGGTAAAATACTCGATCTTTTCAAAGTCCTCTTATTCAATATTTGGTTTTGCTCTTAATCTAGCATTAGGTAATATGGTAGAAATCCTTTCTTCTAAGACTTTCAAATATCTAGGTTTAAACTTATTCTTAGGGTTACCTTCCCTTCCATGGTGATACTCTACCAAAACCTCCACTAGTTTCAAATCTTCAATAGGAGTTCACTTTCTTTTAGAACGACATTGAGAAGCAAGTGTATTTGAATCCATATCTAAAAACACAAATCATAATGTAGCTAAGATATTAACAAATAAAATGTAAATAATATGCAAAAAAGCAGCGCATAAAACAAGTTTTTAAATCTGAAAGTTTTTAGCGCAGTGCATGAATGTGATTTTAGCCCAATCGATTGATTCATTGCCATGTGATGACACAAATTGAAAATATTGTTGTAATTGATAATTACCAGATTCGAATAAGAATAATGAAAGTTAGTGTTTGCATAAAAAGAAACAAAAAAAAAAAAAAAAAAAAACAAAAAAAAAAAAAACCCTCTACCTTACTTCCTTTGCCAGATTCTTAGAAGTCAAAAATCTCTACCTTGCTTCCTTTGCTTTTGAAGAAACAAAGGTCTATTATAGCGAGAGTGATTCAAGTGCATGTTAAGTGTTTCGTGGAAGCTACCGGTTCGTAAGCCTCATGCCCAATCATGTTTTGCCATGAATCAATTCAAAGTATAAGCCATCAAGCTTTTGGGGGGAGAGAGAGAGAGGAGCAGTACCTATGGAATTGTAGAGCTCTTGTGGGGGGAGAAAAAAAAAACTCTTGAGAAGAGAAAGGCAATACCAGTAGCCGTAGAAATAGAAGATCTCTAGTTGCAGGAGATTAAAATTTTTGAGAAGAGAGGGACATAATCTTCTCAAAAATTTTGAAGAACCGGGAGGGAGATAAAAATTTTGGAGAAGCGAATAACGAGAGATTTTTTGGGAATTTTTTTAATAGTATGTATTACGTTAAGTGAAGGAATGGGGATTCGGAGCTTTTAACAAGGAATGACTATTACTTACTTTAAGGAATAGCTATTCATAAGGAATAATTATTCTCTATAATAAAAACATAACCAAACAACCATATAGCTAAACCATAGGAATAGTTATGACATTACAGTATCTATTACAGCCTACTAAATGTGCCCTTAGTTACAATTTGCAAGACAATCCCTAGCTCCTATCGTCGTTCAAGTAATTAATTTGGGAAAGTAGAAAAGAAGAATAATAAAATGCACCAATCTTAGATACTAGCACCAATCATTTCAAATACCATTAGAAAAGCCACTCATGCAACATTATGCTGGGATAAAGTCACTAATTCTGAGTGGTATTTACTTGAGGGCCATCTCTAATTTGTGAAGTAATGTCTTTCATAGTACTTGGTCCATGTGTGATGAAAACAGAGTTGGACTCTGACAACGTGCCAATTTCTTTCATTGTGACAAAATATTAAGTCACCAGAACCAGGCAAAATTTGCTAAACAGTATGATTCTAAAAAAAAATTTAGGTGGATGGCATGCGTTTAAAGTTTATTAGTTAGTTGGACTGTTTTTTGAAAATCGAGTATAGCAAAATCGACTTCTAGCCAAAATCGCCAAAATTGAGTTTAATATACTCGACTTCCTATTGCAAATTAGCTCTGAGATGGATAAAAAAGGAAGTTGAGTATAGTAAAATCAATTCTGGATGGAAGTCGATTTTGCTGTACTCGATTTCCAAAAAACAGTCCAACTAACTAATAAACTTTGAACGCATACCATCCCCCTAAAATTTTCCCAATATTATACTGTTTGGCAAATTTTTCCCCAGAACCATGTCCATGAAATCCTTTGACATAGTCCCAGGTACATTCATAGAGAAAGCAAGCACACTGTCCCTCAGCCCAGATATTTAAATTCAGTTGTTCATTACATGTAAAAGGTCAATGAAAGGTTAATTAGTATTCAGGAAAATAGATGCCAAACTTACTCAGAGAGAGAGGAGAAAAAATGTTCAATTCAAAATGAACACTTACCGGCATTTATGTTGCTCATACCCCTCTTCACATGTTCATTAGGTTCAGTTTCCACAAAGAGCGTTTGAACAATCTCAAATCCATAAGCTAACATGGCCTATGCATGTAAAATTCAAAGATATTAAAGAATCAAATTTACCTTGTAACTTGACTAATACTAAACCAAATTAGCAGACAAAGAAATATACCTTTTCAAGTTCCTCTTCCACAGCTTTCGCAACCTCATTCGTTTGTTAAAAAATAGAAACCAACTCCAATTTCAGAACACTTGCTCTAGTAACTAGAAGAATAGAGACATAAACCTTTTAATTTCTCCAATCGATATAAAAATAGGTAAAATTGTCTCCAATGGAAATTATGACATAACAAGTCTATGCATTGATAGTGTGTAAAAATTTCCCCAACCTCAAAGACATTCTACACAGCAAATTTCATAACAATACTAAAAGTATTTTTTTTCCTCCATTTGTCCTCATAATATTCACATCAGATACATTACCTTATTGGTCCTCTTTACATGAACATTATTGTTAAAATTATCACTTTTCCATATCCAAGAAAGCATATCATGTACACGATTATTCGATATAGACATTTCAATTGTTTTAGCATAAACTTCAAAAAATCAACGTCAAGCTATGGAAAAGAAAGTCCACAATTCTCAACATAACTTCAAAAAGTTAATATCAAGTTAGAAAAGCCCAGACTTCTCAAAATTTATTTATTTTCCTAACAAATGCACACCCGTGGGACATTTTTCAATAGTAAAGGACTTGACTCTTTTAAATTCCATTATTAAGAAAAGAGTCGCAACTTGCTACAAACAAACCCCATTTCACAGAACAAAATCCCATCTCCTCCCTTTCTAGTTTCTATCATTCAAGTCAAAATAAAATCTCATCTCTTCCTCATAGGAAACACAATCCAGCAACCCGCCACACACACATCGCTAGAGTTGCTGCCGTCACCACCGCCCAATCTTCTCTCCATTTCTCTACAACAAATCTGAAAAAACATTAAATTAAATTTGTAAATAGTACCCAATCAATTTCCAGCCCTCAACAATCTCAAAAGTTGGAGTGAAACCTCAAGAACTCCACACACACACACACACACAAAGAAGGAACTTTGAAGTTTGAACACCAATTTTATATACCAATAATAAAATTTACAAAACCCATTTCATGAAACCCCCAAAATACAACAAAAATACAATAAACCCACCTGAATTTCCTCTAAAATAGAGCAATTCAAAAGTGACCCAACTGAACAATCTTACAAATCATGTTAAGTAAACCATAAGTCTTGGATATCATCAAACCCTAAAGTTACCATCCCTAACTCCATCTTTGCGCACACACAATGAACCACCAAGTCACCAACTCATTGCCACAGAAAATCCTTCAAACCCATACCCTCAAACACCAATCAAACCATATATGTTGTTGTTGTAGAAAGTGGGAGGGTAGATAGGACGACGGCAATGGCAGTAAATTTTGCGGCTTGTGGTGGCATACGGCGGCGTATGGTGGGGTATGGTGGCATGGGTGGTGGGGTGTTGGACTGCTGGGGGTGCTTCTTCTTTGTTCTTTGAAGTTGAACGATAGAATTTATAGAAATATAGAAAGAAGAGGTTTGAGATCTTTATAATTGTTTTGATATCTGAAATAGGATTGTGATGTTATAAATAATTAATTAATAATTATATATTTTAAAAAATAGAAATAAAATAATTCAAAATATTTATTAAAATTTTATACAGACACATAAATAATTTTAAGTGAGTTTTCACATCTCATAATATTAAAAAGATTATAAATAATCATATTAACATTATGAAAAAAAATATATATTTTTATGACAGCTTTTGTCTTTATATGTTTTACAATGTGGTCAAAATGAATTAATTTGACTCCAAGATTAAATTGAAACTATGTTATTTTAATAATAAATTAAAGCAATTTTAATGTTTAGATTCAAATTATTCTATCTTTAGAGTAAATATAATTTAACATAATTGACTGTTTTTTTAGATATCATCATACAAAGTTCAAATATTAAAAATAAAAATAAAAATTATTTTATATAAATTTACTTTTATATCTTTATTTTATTATATATTTCATTACATAAAAGAAGTTATTTATTTATTAGTTAAAATTAATAAAATAACATTTTATAAAAATTAAACATTTTTTTCTCTTTGTTATTATATTTACCATATTTTATTATTATATTTATCACATTTTATTAGTGAGTTTTCACACCTCATTTTATTATTACCAGTGTGGGTTGCACGTGCAAAGAACGTGCTGCCCCTTTTAGTAAGAAAATTAATATAAATTTTTTTTTTAAGAAGTCTGAAATCATGTACTTAAATTTAAAACAGCTATTTGAATATCTATTTAGTATTTACTATGACAATTTCTTAGAACCTATTTACTAAATATAATATCTACTCACCAAAAAATGCTACAAAAAATGATAATGAGTGTCATTATCTTTCCACAATATTTAAATTTTCACAATGAATGATGATATATGCTACAATTTTTTTGAAAATCTTCATCAAATTAAATACTTGCAACCATCTACAATGAAGATTTTGTTATTCATACTTTACTCTTTGTCATCTTATTTTATGAGTCTAACTACGATGTTTAGCTTTTTTTAATGAACACCCTTTTAAGTAGGAAAAGAAATTTAAAAAAAATAACAAAATAACAAAAAACATCTGTCATCAAATTTTCTATTAAATAAAATTATAAGTATAGAAGATTTAAACCTAATAAATTAGTGTTTTCTAGGTAACAAATAGAACACCATATATCATCATTCTAACTTTTCAAGTATGACTACCAGTCTACCACATAATATTCAAAATACAAGAAGAAATTTTTTGAGACATTAAAATTTAGTATGAGTATTTTAGACATTGCATAATGGAAATTTTAGGAATTATAAGACTTCGTTAGGGTTTAACTAAGAGAGTAATAGTAGGAGCATATGCTCATTTACAAAATATAAAGGCGGAAATTATTCAACTTTAATTTAGGAAAGAATGAAACTACCCCAAACATAAAGGAGAAAAATGCTACTTCGTCAATTTGTGTGTGTGTGTGTAAAACAATGTTTTTTTTTTGCTTGAAACAATGTGTTAAAAAAATCAACCTAAAAAAATTATGCATAAAACAATGAATTTTGGTTCAACAAATTGACTAAACCAAAAACGAAGTCTAGGAACACCACAAAATGTCACGATATTTTTACAATACCTTTATTTCTAGCTATGATGGGTTTTGGTCTGATATTTTATTATTTTATTTTAGAGTAATGTTACATCCACAACATTTTCATAATAAATCATTGGTGGTAAATTGTTACTGGTTTTAAATTAGGCTAACCACTTTTGACCGTGCATTAAAAAAAAAAAGCCAATTGAAGAAAATTGTGCCTAAAACAATGAATTTTTGGCTTACCAAATTGACTAAACAAAAAAAGAAGCCTAGGAAGATAACAAAATGTCACACAAAAAAGAATCCTAGGACCACAACAAAATGTCACAAAATTTTCGCAAATTTTTTTTATTCTTGGCTGTGGTAGGTCTCAGTTTGATAATATTATTTTATTTTTTACGTCCACAGTATTTTCACAATAAATTTTGGGTGAAAAATTATTAATGGTTTTAAAATTATACATTGAAAACAAACAAACAAAAAGACAACACAAGAAAATTGTGTGTGAAACCATGAATTTTGGCTCACCTAATTTTACTATGTTAAAAAAGAAGTCTAAGAATACAACAAAATATTATAACATTTTCACAATACCTTCATTTTTAGGATCCGAAGAGATATTTTTTATTTTATTTGAGAGAAACGCTACATCCATAATTTTTTTAGAACAAATTCTAAATGACAAGTTGCTATTGGTTTTAAACTGAGCCCACTACTGATATCACTTTTTTATCCATCAAAAATACTTTGTCACATAAAATTTGTTGTGAAATTGTTGTAAAAATGTTATGGACATATCATTACTCCTTAAATTTTAAAATCAAGCAATTTTTCCCTTAATATTTTGGAAAATAACAAATATGTCATATTGTTATTCTCTCAGTTAAACGTTAATAAAAGCTTATGATTCATATTTATTGTGTAATGTTTAAAATACTCCCACTAACTTTTAACATCCCCAAAATTTTCTTCATGTATTTTGAGTTTTAGATGGTAGTAATTCTTAATCTCTTATTTTATTATTTTATTTTGACATTTAAAAAATTGACACCTCAATAATTGTGAAAATATTGTAAGAATGTCTTGTGTTAGCGTAACTATGTATGCACACATAAATATTTAAAATAAAAGGCAAAAAGAGCACAAGAAAAACCGGCATACAGTGGAAAAAAGAAAAAAAGAAAAAGAAAAAGAGACCCATGAATGGTGCAGATTGTCAAATAATTGTGAAAATATTGTAAAAATTTATTAAGTCAGTATAATTGAATATGTACATATAAATAATAAAGATTTAAAAGAAAAGAAAAATAAAACAAAAAGTACAAATAAAACCGGCTTAAAAAAAAAGGCCAAAGCACAGTGCAAGTTGAACAAACCAAATGAATGGTGCAAACCACTGTTTGTGCATAGGAATAAATGTCTAAAATACTCCCACTAAATTTTAACATCCCCAAAAATTTCTTCATGTATTTTGAATTTTAGATGGTAGCAATTCTCAGTCTCTTATTTTATTATTTTATTTTTACCTTTAAAAAATTTACACCTCAATAATTGTGAAAATATTGTAAGAATGTGTTGTGTCAGTGTAACTATGTATGCACATATAAATATTTAAAAGAAAAGACAAAAAGAGCACAAGCAAAACCGGCATACGGTGGAAAAAAGAAAAAAGAAAAAAGAAAAAAAAATGCCCATGAATGGTGCAGATTGTCAAATAATTGTGAAAATATTGTAAGAATTTGTTAAATCGGTGTAATTGAATATGTACATATAAATAATAAATATTTAAAAGAAAAGACAAAAAAACAAAAAGCACAAATAAAACCGGCTGAAAAAAAAAAAAAAAAAAAGCCAAAGCACAGCGCAAGTTGAATAAACCAAAATCACTGTAGATGGCATTGTGGTTGAGCGCATATGCTCTTTTTATATAGTTTGTAAGAATTTGTTAAATCGGTGTAATTGAATATGTACATATAAATAATAAATATTTAAAATAAAAGACAAAAAACAAAAAAGCACAAATAAAACTAGCTGGAAAAAAAAAAAAAAAAAAAAAAAAAGGTGGCCAAAGCATAGTGCGGGTTGAATAAACCAAAATCACTGTAGATGGCACTATAGTTGAGCGCATAGACTCTTTTTATATAGTTAATAGATATTTATCACATTTTAAATTTTTAGAAATTTGTTTTCTACCTTTAAACTGTTGGCAAGTTAATCTTTTGTCTTTCAACTTTAAACTATTAAAAAAAAATTATTTTTTGTCTCTAAAATCTAAACTATTGAGAAATTTTTAAAGTGAATGATGAAAAATAATTTTTTGTAAAGTTTAAGGAGCAAAATAGTAATTTACCCAATGTAATATGTCAAAATCCAAATATGCCATGGGGATAAAGAGAAATGTATCAATATTCTTTAACCACGCCCCCCCCCCCCCCCCCCCCCCCAAAAAATACCAGTCTTTGTATTGCTAGAAATGTGCACATATATACACTTAGATTAGAAGAAATTCTATCTTGTATAGAAATTAAAAAAAAAAAAAAAAAAAGTGCACACTTATTTATTTATTTTTTTTAGGCATAATGAAATTCTTATTTTGTTATTGGGTTATTGAATTTGTTTCATATTAGGCTGTTGTTGGCTGAGTGATAATGTACATAATTTTCCCTTAATTTATCCATGAAATCCCAAATTTTTCATTGAGTTGTCTTCTTTATCCTAATATAAGTAAATAAGTGATGCTATTCTAAACAAAAATAATGTCTTTTTTTTTTTTTTTTTTTGATCAGGAAAAAAATGTATTAGTCTTTTTATGACGAGAAAGAATAATTTTATTTTTTATTTTTTATTTTTTTTTTATTTTTTATTTTTTATTTTTTATAGACACTATGAAATTCTTATTTTGCCATGGAATTATTTAATTTGTTTCATACTAACTTGTAATTGGCTAGTGATAACATTCTTGATTTGTCCTTGATTTATATATTGTTCTAACTTCTAACACAATTTTTCACAGGCTGTCATAAGTCCACCCAAGGAGAAGCCTAAAACATTCGGACCCTATTAATAAGGTAAGGCCTAAGGCCTCAATTAAAAGTCAACAAAAGGGCCACAAACATAAATTCAAGGCAGAAGCGCATAAAAGGACTACAACTAAAAAATGATCCAAGAATCCACTCAAGGCAATGTACTAACATCCTTAGACAAGTCAACGCAAGCCCATATAAGGCCCAAGAAGGAAAAGCAAACAGATTAACAGAGTATGATGAATTCGGCTTAAGACCAGCTGAATAGAAATTAGTTTGCTCTAAAATGTTTATCATGATCTCATCGCTTGAAAAACCAAAGGACTGAAAGTCCATTGAGTCAATGACATGCACAACTAAGTTCACTGTTCACCCAATACATCTTCTCAAAAAAATAAAAAAAAAGAAGTTTGTCCAGTACAATTTGACGTGAGTTCAAACTGAATTTGGGAGTTGCAGCTGAAGTACCTTATATCTCGACTCATATATTTGATTTTTTTGGTTAAAAGTGCGCTAAAATATATCTATATTTTTTTAAAAAAAGTTTTTAAAAAATTGAGATTTTAAAAAAATTGTACATAAAAGCTAAAAACTAAGCTTATAAGCCCTAGCCAAACAGATTCTAAAGTCTTTTATAAATGTGCAAACCCACAAATGTCACTAATGACTGCTTGATTGTTATGATCCCCCAATTGTATACTTCTTGTATACTTAGGTGACTCTTTTCACGATTTGAATAAAATTTCCATTACTTATTTCTAAAAAATCTTTGAAGTGTGTACATAAAGTGAGAAGTGTTGAAGTCTTTTACTATTTTACATTTTCAAAGAACATGCTGGCAATGAAGCAATGAGAAAAAAAGAACAAGTAGCAGTCTTGTTGATGAGAGCAATAAGAAAAGTTGAGGCCCCTCACGAGTCACACCTTGGCAGCTTTAATGTTAGGTGAATTTATGAAGACTTCATTGATGGGAAGACACCTTCAAGATGACAGTGTCCTCCTCCCTTATAAAGCCTCATTTTTGTTTTGTTTTGCTTTAGTTTTTTTTGTTTAACACTAACCAAAATGTAAAATTCAGCAAGAATGACCAAAATACTACGAAATCAATTGATATAGTCTGGTACATTTGACTGTGACAAAATAGTGAGGTTGTTTGTATTGGTTTTGTGACCTATACAAAAAAGTCTAGCCATAGTGATATGTACTAATGATGCCGAAAAATCAACAGTAGGTCATAAGGTACTTAAGTGCTCGGAACGATGCCTGCAAAACAACAATTGAAGAAAACCCTAGGAGAGTACCGATGTGGTACCGGCCAAAGGCCCTCCGAAGGTTTAGTCAGAAAACCTTTTTACCACTTTAGAGTGCCAGAGCTTGGATCAATTATGCGTACCTTTTTCTAAGGGTCTTTGGGTTTTTATAGTAGTGTAGAATAAAACTCCCTTGACTTGCGCCCCAAGCCTTTTCCTTATGGAGAAGATCTCTCTTGATGCGCATATCTTCCAGAGTCCTCTTTATGTTAGAATTCTATTCTCATCGGGACTTCATGGACTAGGGTTAATCTTGAGATGCAAGTCGTTTCTATTTAGGGTTTCTTAGAGGCCACATAATGACTAGTTGAGTGCTACGGGGACTTTAGATTCGTCCATTATGTATCCGTTTTCATACAATTCGTTAGCCCATTTGTCTTGCACCGTCAAGTCCATATAAGAGGATCTATCATCTTCAATTTTACTCCTCTTCAACTGCCCCCTCACCCCATGGGTCCGTGACCTATGAGTGGATGGACCTGTGGGGTGACGGTTCAATCCGGCCTCTTTGAGGAACATTCCCAGCCTTGACAGGCTGGCCTAAGATCATTAATTACAAAGGACACATGGCGTTTACTGAATGGTCATTAACGAAGATCAAGGCGTCCCTTCGTCTTCTGTGCTGTTCCCTTTATATAAACCAAACTCTCTTCCTCTTATTCCTTTACTTTCTACTGAAATCTACGATCAGAGCATACCCATCATCATTGTCAGACGAACATACCGTTCAGCTGTTGCATCCGTCATCAACGCCTCTTTACCGTCCAATTTCAACCTTGTAAGCATTCCTTTCCTTTACCTAAATTTTATGCACTTTCTATTTCAAGACTTTGTATTATCGTCATCCATTATGGACCTGTCAAAGTCTTAAGATTTACCGTCACATGTAGGTCATGTCTAGTGCATCGAGTAACCACTCATTTTTCCACAATGGGGCAGACTACGATAAAGTGTACCAGTCAGGTCACAAAGATCCTGAAAGTCGAAGTGAAGATAGGAGTCCGTTAGCCAGTTCTCCTTCCTCAAAGGATAAGGGTTTGGAAATGGAAAGGCTAGAGGATGAATATAGTGAAGGCCTGGATGATGTCGAGCCCCTAGTTCAATCCGTCGTGGGTCCTGATGGACTTAGGGAGTTCATTATGTTACCCATATGGACGATCAATGATTTTAATTCCTCGATCAAAGAAACTCACTTCAAAACACATAGGGCTAAGTACCAAATTCCTGACAACATACCTATCCGTCTTCCTTACAAGTCGAAAAAATGCTACTCTGACGGTGTTAAAGGTGTCGGGGTTTACGAGCAAATGCTGAAGGCAGGGCTCAGATTCCCTTTAAGTTCACTACACCGTCAACTCCTCCAACACTTAGGTTTGTCCGTCAACCAGATTTCCCCAAACGCCTGGAGGGTCTTCCTAAGTGTGGAGGTTTTGTACAGGGCAATGTCCAAAGGTGCCAGGAGGTTGACAATGCGGGAATTCCTACATTGTTACCATCCTGATGAGATTGCCCAGTCAAAGGGCATGTATAGCTTTGTGCCTAAGAGCCCTTTGTTGAGGCTCGTGTGTGAGACCCCAGACTCCAACATGGACTAGAAGAGTCGTTATTTGTTTATGGAAGGTAAAGAATGGATGTGTCGTCCTGGTGACACTAAATACATGCCCGTTGACACAACATGGGGTATAATACCTCCGTCTAGTATGTATTCGTCTATATTCTGTTCAGTTTCTATCTAAAATTACTCTAACCGTTGTTTTTTTTTTCTTTAATGGTCTTGGTGAACATTAAATGTTTAACTTAACCGTCGTCTTATGTAGTTAAACTTCTCCCCTTCATGGGTTTCAGCTCAATTACTTCATTCTGTCTATTTTACTTTTTTATGAATGAATCTGTTTAGTTTACAGTTATGAATGATTCTGTCCATATTGAGGACTTGTAATATTGATTCCGTTGTATTATTAACCCCGTCCTTTATAAGGTCTTGGTCATCATTCTTTTGATGAACCCGTCTTATAATGTCAATTCAATGAATTCTTGGATCCATCCACTTAAGGACTTAATATCCTTTCGGATGAACCCGTCCACGTTGTTGGCTTGAACCCGTCCATTTCAAAGACTTGTAATGTTTAGCTTAACATGATGATGGGTCCGTCCTCTATGTGGACCTTATGGTTTATCCTTTCTTAGGACGAACTCGTCTACTTACAATAATTAAGTTTACGTTGAGCCCGTCCATCATATGGATTTTATAGTTAACATACTTTGGGATGGGTCTGTCCATTATAAGGACTTTATGGTTATCGTCCACTTATGGACTCGTAATAGATGTCTATTAATAATAGACCTGCTCATTTGTTGGACTCATAAATTTGTCTACTTTACAATAGACCCCGTCCACTTTATAGACTTTGTAATAGCAGTCTACTTAATAATAGACCCCGTCCACTTTATGAACTTTGTAATAGTAGTCTACTTAATAATAGACCCTGTCCACTTTATTGACTTTGTAATAGTAGTCTCCTTAACAATAGACCCCGTTCGCCTTATGAACGCACCGTCCACATGGTGAACTCTAATAAATTAATCTATTTTTAGAATGGATTCATCCACTTTGTTGTGGACCCATCCACCTTGTAGAGTATGTAGAAACAGATAAATACAATATGAATTTGAATAATCCTCTTATTATTATTATGTGGTATGCATGTAGAAAATTGTCCTAGAAACTTGTCCTTGGGCTTAAATAAAAACTAAACTAAGAATATAGACTGGAAATGAGGAGTGTCGTCATTTGTCTGCTGTAGGTAACCTATTGGTAGTATTTTTCCAGGTGCTCCGTGTTCCATGGGTGATGTAGCCTTTGTACGTCCAGCATCTCCAGGTGGTAGGTTCCCTTCCTATACCATGACGTAATTCTGTATGGGCCTTCCCAGTTAGGTCCTAGCTTCCCTTGGGATGCGTCTTTTGTGGATCCCATTACCTTTCTTAGGACGAGATCTCTGACCTGGAAATCCCTTTGTTTGACCTTGGAGTTGTAATGCTTCACCATAAGATTCTGATACCGTGCTAGTCTTTGTTCCACTGTGGCTCTGACTTCATCCACCAGATCAAGTTGCAGGCGTATTGCTTCCTCATTTTTGCCTTCGTCATGGTTTCCAACCCGGTAGCTTGTGAGCCGTACTTTTGCTGGGATGATTGCCTCACTTCCGTATGCTAGTCGAAATTGTGTCTCTCCTGTAGGTGTCCTTGCTGTGGTTCTGTATGCCCATAAAACGCCTGGTAGTTCATCCGGCCATATGCCTTTTGCCCCCTCAAGCCGAGTCTTGATGATTTTAAGCAAGGATCGATTTGTAACTTCAACATGTCCATTGGCCTGCGGGTGGGTGGGTGGGCGATGAGTAGTGGTTTCTGATCCTTAGCTCCGAGCAAAAGTTTCTGAATGCGTCACTGTCAAACTGCTTCCCATTGTCTGAGACGAGTACTCTGGGTATGCCATACCTGCATGTGATGTTCTTCTATACGAAACTTCGTATATTCTTTTCTGTAATAGTGGCTAAGGCTTCTGCTTCCACCCATTTGGTGAAGTAGTTAATGCCAACCATTAGGAACTTTAGCTGCCTAACTGCTGTGGGGAATGGACCCATGATGTCTAACCCCCATTGAGCGAACGGCCATAAGGCCGTCATAGGGGTAAGCTCCTCTGTTGGTTGCCTGATGAGGTTGCCAAATCTTTGACATTTGTCGCAAGCCTTAACATATGCATGGGCATCCTTTTGCATGGTTGGCCAATAGTATCCTACCCTGATTAGCTTATGTATCAACGAGCGCGATCCCAAGTGGTTCCCGCAAATTCCCTTGTTAACTTCTCTTATAATATAATCAGTTTCTTCGGGGTCGAGACACCTTAGGTAGGGTTGAGAGAAACCTCTTTTGTAAAGAAAGTCTTTGATCAGGACGAAACGGGCAGCTTGGACCTTCAATTTTCTAGCAGCCTCCTTCCCTTCTAGCAGCACGCCTTCATTCAGGTAAGAGGTTATTGGTGTTGTCCAATGGCTTTCGGATCCTACCTCCTGCACATTGATGCTATCTATTAGTGGTGAAATCTAAACGAAGGATAGTACCTAATTGGGGATGACCAGATGTTCTGCTGACGCAGCTTTAGCGAGTCGGTTGGCGTGCTCATTCTCTTCCCTTAGGATTTGAACAAACTTTGCTCGGAGATTGTTGATCCGGTTCTTCACCTGTTCTAGTTACATTTTCATCCGTTCATTCCTGCAGTCGTATTCTCCGTTTACCTGATTTATCACCACTTGGGAATCGTAGTAGAAGACCATATTTTTAGCTCCCGCGGCCTTGGCGAGGTCCAGTCCTGCTACTAAGGCTTCATACTCCACTTCATTATTGGTAGTAGGAAAATCTAGGCGGATCATGCATTTGATCTTGTCCTCTTCCGGGCTATGGATTATCACACCGGCTCTGCCTGCTTGCTTATTGGAGGATCCATCTGTGTGGATGCTCCATTGTGGGACCTCTTCTGCCCCCTGTCCTTCTATGTTGGTGAACTCTGCGATAAAGTCTGTGACCACTTGTCCCTTAATGGCAGTACAGGGGCAATATTGTATATCGAACTCACTTAATTCAATTGCCCATAATGCCACTCGTCCGGCAGCTTCAAGATTGTTCATTGCTCGCCTTAAGGGTTTGTCCGTTAGGACGATCACTGTGTGAGCTTGAAGTAGAGCTTGAGCTTGTGGGTTGCAATGACTAGGCGAAGGCGAGCTTCTCCACTAGTGGGTATCTCTCTTTTGCGCCTCGGAATGCACGACTTGTATAGTACACGGGCTTCTGTATCTTGCCTTCTTCCCTGACTAACGTTGCACTGATGACCGCTGAGGATACCGCTTAGTAGAGGAACAATTCCTCCCCTGGCTGGGAAGGGCTCAGCAAAGGAGGAGATGAAAGGTAGGTCTTCAAGTCCTCGAACGCCTGCTGGCATTTGGCCATCCATTTAAAAGATTTTTTCAACGTGTGGAAGAAAGGCAGACATTTGTTCGTTGCTCTTGACACAAACCTGTTCAGCGCTACTATTTTGCAGTTGAGGCTTTGTACTTCTTTCACAGTCCTCGGGGGTGCCATCTCTATTATAGCTCGGATTTTGTTTGGGTTGGCCTCGCTACCCCTCTGGGATACCATGAATCTCAGGAACTTTCTCGCCGTAACTCCGAAGGCACACTTGCCCGGATTAAGCTTCATGTTATAGGAGCGAAGTATGTCGAACGTTTCTCTGAGATCTTCCAAGTGGTCTTCCTCCCTTCGGCTTTTTACCAGCATGTCGTCAACATAGACTTGGACATTTCTCCCGATTTGCTGTGAGAACATCTTGTTCATGAGTCTCTGATATGTGGCTCTAGCGTTCTTGAGCCCGAACGGCATTACCTTGTAACAGAAGAGTCCTTGGCTAGTAACAAACGAGGGCTTCTCTTGATCAGCTTTTTCTAACTTGATCTAGTTGTAGCTCGAGAACGCATCCATGAAGCTTAAGAGTTGGTGTTTCGCGGTTGAATCTACCAATGTGTCAATTCGTGGGAGTGGGTAACTGTCCTTTGGGTAGGACTTATTGAGGTGTGTGAAATCTAAGCACATTCTCCACTTTCCATTGGCCTTTTTGACCATGACCATGTTTGCTAACCAGTCGGGGTAGTATACTTCTCTTATGAAGTCAGCTTCCAACAACTTCTGAACTTCCTCAGCTATGGCATTGTCTTGCTTCTGTGTGAACAGTCGCTTTTTCTGTCGGACGGGAGAGAATAAGGGCGACATATTCAACTTATGGACCATTATCAATAGGTCACTGCCCGACATATCCTCATGACTCCAGGCGAATACGTCCCGGTTGTCCCTGAGGAAAGTTGCCAGCGCTTGGCGAATCGTTGGGCTAGCGAGGGTACCAATCCTCGTTGTTCGATCATTTCTGGAATTGTCAAGGTGTATCTTTTCGAGCTCTTCCACGAGTTCTGTGGTCGTCCGATATTCTTCTATATTCATAAACTAGAGGTGGTCGTCCATCTCCATCATTGCTACGTAGCATTCGCACGCAGCCACCTGGTTTCCGTGCAGCTCCCCTACTCTGTAATCTGTAGGGAACTTGATCATCAAGTGGTAGGTTGAGGTTATAGCCTTCCAAAAGTTGAGGGTAGGCCGCCCTATGATGGCATTGTAAACAGACGAGCAGTCAACCACAAGGAAGGTTACGTCCTTAATGACCTGTTGGGGGTAGTCGCCCACCGTCACAGATAATGTGACTGCACTAAGGGGAAAAACACGTGTTCCTCCGAATCCAACTAGCGGAGCATTTGTTGGAATTAATCATTCTCTATCAATTTTCATCTGTAGGAATGCTTGGTAGTAGAGGATATCAACGGAGCTGCCATTGTCGACTAGAATTCAGTGCATATTGTAATCTCCTACTCGTATATTGACTAAAAGTGCATCGTTATATGGGTGGTGAAGACGTCAGGCATCTTCTTCTGAGAATCCTATGATTGGGTTGTCCATCCGTACCATCTTTAGTATGGAACCTGTTAGCTTGACATTTTGAAGCATCCTGAGGTAAGTTTTCCTGGCTTTTTTGGATGATCCAGTGGTCGCCGTGCCCCTTACAATCATTCTTATATTCCTTATGGGGGGTCTGAGGCGTTCGTTCTCCCGTCGAGGGGCCTGCTCTTGAGTTGGGTCCATCCTCTCCTTGCTGACGAACCTCTGCAATTTTCCTTGTCGGATAAGGGCTTCGATCTACTGCTTCAAGTCATAACAGTAAGCTATGTCATGGCCGTGATCGCGGTGGAATCAGCAATACTTGTCTCGAGGCCTCTTGTTAGGGTCTCCCTTCAGTTTTCCGGGAAAGGTCAGGGCCCCTTCATCCTTAATCTGCATTAGGACTTGGTTGATCGGGGCAGTCAGTGGGGTGAAGCTTGTGAATTTCCCTATGGGGATTTTGGATGCCTGTCCTCCCGTCACTCCCCTGTCCTTGCCATCTTAGGTCCCCTGTCCTGCCGTATATCATCCTGTCTTTCCCTCTCATTGGGCTTTTCTTCTTGGGCCAAGAACGCGTCTTCTGCGTTCATGTACTTGGTTGCCCTGTAAAGCACATCCGACATAGTCTTTGGATCGTTCTTATATAGAGAAAATAGGAACTTACCCTTCCGTAGCCCATTGGTGAATGCTGCCACGAGTATCTTATCGTCCGCTTCATCAATCGAAAGAGCCTCCTTATTAAAGCGGGTTATGTAAGATCTCAGCGTCTCGTCCTTTCTTTGCTTGATGTTCATAAGGCATGCAGTGGACTTCTTGTACCTGTGTCCACCAATGAAATGTGAGGCGAACTGGGTGCTTTACTCCTTGAAGGTACTAATGGAGTTGGGCGTCAACCTGCTAAACCAGATCCTTGTGGATCCTTTCAACGTGGTGGGGAAAGCTCTACACACGATCTCATCTGGTATCCCCTGTAGGTGCATCAAGGTCTTGAAAGACTTTAGGTGATCTAAGGGGTCCTTGGATCTGTCGTAGTTTTCCACCTGCGACATACGAAACTTCGGTGGCAGGGGGAATGAAGTGACAGACGCTATGAATGATGAGTCTGTCCAGTGGACCAAGTCATTGAGGTCGCTAGACACCCGTCCTCTGAGGGCGTTCATCATAAGGTCCATCCACTCCTTCATCATCTGCATCTATGCAACTATGTGAGATGGGACCGTATCCGTAATGGAGGGCCGGCTTGTGTCTTGTCGTTTTGGCCTACTTGGGGCGTTGCTTCCTTCCGGCCCTTCATCGTTCCTTCACTCAACGCTGGTGCCCTCTTGGTCTTCCTCTTGGGTATCCATCACTGCATTCCTCTAGCGCAGCTGTTCCTCTAAGTTATGATTCTGTTTAGTGAGACATTCTACTGCTACTGTAAGGGTTTGGACTTACCTTTCCAGGGCAGTAGGTCGCAGTTCGTTGCCTTGATTGGTGGTGGTGGTTGCCATTGATCGAGTGAGTACCATGCATCTTTTTTTCCCGGAAGGCGATGTTATGGCCTACAAATCGCTATTTCCCATAGACAGCGCCAACTGATGATGCCGAAAAATCAATAGTAGGTCACAAGGTACTTAAGTGCTCGGAATGATGCCTGCAAAACAACAATAGAAAAAAACCCTAGGAGAGTACCGGTGTGGTACGGGCCAAAGGCCCTCCGAAGGTTAAGTCAGAGAACCTTTTTACCACTCTAGAGTGCCAGAGTTGGGATCAATTATGCGTACCTTTTTCTAAGGGTCTTTGGGTTTTTATAGTAGTGTAGAATAAAACTCCCTTGACTTACGCCCCAAGCCTTTTCCTTATGGAGAAGATCTCTCTTGATGCGAGTATCTTCCAGAGTCCTCTTTATGTTAGAATTCTATTCTCATTGGGACTTCATGGACTAGGGTTAATCTTGAGATGCAAGTCGTTTCTATTTAGGGTTTCTTGGAGGCCACATAATGACTAGTTGAGTGCCACGTGGACTTTGGATCCGTCCACTATGTATCCGTTTACATACGATCCGTTAGCCCATTTGTCTTGCACTGTCAAGTCCATATAAGAGGATCTGTCACCTTCAATTTTACTCCTCTTCATGTACCATGTCTTTAAAACATTTCTTTAGATACAATAAAATGGAAAAAAAAAAAAAAAATTACATGCGGCATACTATGTCTAATCTTTTGAAGCGATCCAAATTTTTAGGATTAAGCCTTGTTTTTTATTATAATATTTTTGCTAAAGAAAGATAAATTATTTTCGATATTTGTGTCTTTATTTACCAAGGTTGTTGTAACTTGGTGGCATATTCAGCCCTCCTTCGTTGGGAAAACTAAAGTTCAAATCCCACCTCTCTCATATTTGTAACCATCAAATCATTAAAAAAAGAAGTTCTTTAATTTGTGTACATTTCATCACTTTTGGTTGGAGAGATAGAAAAGTAAGATGATAGAAAACGGTGAAAAGATGGAAAAGTGAGAAGATAGAAATGATTAAATTTTTCCTCGTTTGTATTTGGTTGAAGGGATGAAATTTTTTTTTGTTTGATTAGAGCGAAAAGTGAGAAGATAGAAAAAAAGTATTTTATATAAATTTACCTTTATGTGCTTATTTCATTATATATAGGAAGTAATTTTTTTTTGTAATAAAATATTGTTTATTTATTAGTTAAAATTAATAAAATAACATTTTATAAAACTTATAACATTAAACATATTTTTTCTCTCTTTGTTATCACATTTTTATATATAACAATGGGGGAAAATAAAAAATAAACAACCAAAAAATGAGAGAGAGAGAGAGAGAGAGAGAGAGAGAGAGAGAGAGAGAGAGAGAGAGAGAGCAAATTTATCTAAGTTTTTTCAAAGAAAACATTTTGGTCGGCCCAGAGAAAAAACATTTGGGCCCTATCATTTTTCTCCCCTAAAATTACTCCAACCAAACACACTAAATAATAATTTTCTCTCTACTTTTCTCTCTCCCTTTTTCATCCCCTAAAATCCACCTAACCAAACGAACTCTTAGGTTCTTAGTTGAAAATAACTTAGCCGGCACTTCCTCTTCGCATCATACTTGGATGGAAGCTTTGATGGAAACTGAGGTTGTGGGTTAATGCTCCATTGTTTGTTCCATGGTCTTGTACCCCCATGTGTAAATTTTTTATTCCTTTTTAGTATTGGAAGCACTATCTCTACGTAGCTAAAATGATTGGCTTATGAGATATTTGTATTTAGCTGAAAAATCAATTCTGACTAATATTTTATAGAAATTGCGAATATATAGCAATGGGGGAGCATTTTGTTCAAGGTTAATGATTTCAAAAGATATATAAGCACAATTGGATCTTTTTTTTTTTTTTTTTTTTTTTTTGAGAAACAGAACTATTATAAAACAAAAACACAGGAAAACAACAAGCAGAGCACAACAATACATAGCATCCAACCGGATTACATCAGACACACAAGGAGGAATCTCTTCTAGCCAAGCCATCACTGTGTCTACATGAGAAGCATTACGGGTCAAAGTGTGAGCAACCTGGTTTGCCTTCCTCTTTGTGTGATGGAATTCACAACTTTTCATAGCCTTTGCCAACAGCTTCACGTCATCAATGATGTGTCCAATATGACAAGTAGATTTAGCAGTATCTTGGATAGCTTTAACCACCGAAAGTGCATCACTCTCAATTACAACACAATTAAAGCTAGTTTCAATTGCGAACCTGTTGGCCCGCCGAACAGCCAATGCCTCAATGACCTCTGCATCTTGCACACCTTCCACTTTCTCCGACAAAGCAGCCAGCACCCATCCTTGACTGTCACGCACCACCACACCTATGCTTGCTTTATTAGTCTCTTTGAAGATAGCTCCATCAACATTAGCTTTGAACCAGCCTTGGGGGGGTGGTACCCATTTCAAATTTTCCTTTGGTCTAGCAGCTTTCATTCCTTCCTTCGTGGATTGAAATTCAAGTTTGAAGTTGTTGGCCCAGGAAACCACATCATGAGGGACTTTATCAAGCTCATTCACTCTTATTTTATTTCGGCAAAACCATAAAGACCAAGCAAGGATTGCAAATAGCTCCTGTATCTCTGGCTGATCTAATTGGAAAATAAACTTTGTCACCTCTTCAAAATTCTGATGCTGAGAATTGCAAAAAAATCCCCAAAATGGGCTGCTTTCCCACACAACTCTTGCTGAAGGACAAAACCATAAGATATGGTTTATGTCCTCTTTGTCTGCACCACATCTATCACAAACTTCCCCAACTTGAACTCCCCGTTTCTTTAAATTCATCTTAGTGGGCAGTGAGTTAATTAGTGCTCTCCATAGGAAGTGCTTGATCTTTGAAGGGATATTCAGCTTCCATATCTTACACCAAATAGTATTCTCTTTTACACAAGAGCTACTTGGTTGATTAGCTTCCTCCCTTGCAAGAACCATTCGATAGGCACTACAGACTGTGTATTTGCCATCCTTCGATTCAACCCAATTCAACCAGTCAAGTGGTCTTCGATCACTCAATGGGATTTTTTTAATAAGAGTAGCTTCCTCAAGCCAGAAAATTTGGTCAATTAAATCATTTCTCCATCTCATGTTTTCCCAATCAATGAGCTCTTCAACTTTAACATCATGAGGTAATAGACTAACTGGGGATTGGACCTTGTGTGTGTGTGAATTTGGCAACCATGGCTCTCCCCAAATTTTCACGTTATTACTTGTCCCAATCCGCCACTTGCTGCCCATTTCTATTATATGTCTAACGCCCTTTATACTATTCCAAGCATATGACCCCTTAGCCCGGTCTTTTAGATTGAGAATATTCCCATCCGGAAAGAAGCGGTGTTGGAATACTTTGTGAGCCAAAGTGCTACCGTTGTTTAATAGTCTCCAATATTGTTTTGCTAGAAGAGCATCATTGAACTTTATAATTTTTCTAAATCCCAAACCGCCACCAAATTTGGGTTTACAAAGCCTCTCCCAATTCACCCAGTGGATCTTGTGCCTCCCATCAACACCACCCCACCAAAACTTCCTTATCATGATCTCTAGTTCTTTGCAAAGAGAGGTGGGTAACCGGAAATAGCTCATCACATATGTGGGAATTGCTTGTGCGACTGCCTTGATTAAAATTTCCTTGCTAGCCTGTGATAGAAGTTTTTCACCCCACCCTTGTATCACTCGCCACACCCCTCTCCTTTATGTTGCTGAAGGAAACTCGTTTATTCCTCCCTACAAAAGAAGGCATGCCAAGATATTTTTCGAACTCTTTTACCACTAGAATGCTAAGACTCGCCTGTATGGCATTCTTTGCGTCTCCCTCCACATTTTTGCTAAAACAGATGGTAGTCTTGTCTTGGTTCAATTTTTGCCCCGACTCTACTTCATATTCCTGTAGGATTTGTTGAATATTTCTGCACTCCTAAATGTTTGCCTGGCAGAGAAGAAGGCCGTCATCTGCAAAACAGAGGTTTGTGATCTTAGAACCTCCTCGACTTATGGCCACCCCTGTGATTTTTCCTTCCAACTCTGCTTCTTTCAATTTGGCTAAAAGACCTTCTGCACAAATAAGAAAAAGATATGGGGAGAGAGGGTCGCCTTGACGCAAACCTCTCTCCAGATGAATAGAACCACGAGGTTCACCATTAATAAGAACAGAATATGAAACAAAAGATATACACTACATAATTAAAGAGATCCATTTTTCCTCAAAACCCATTTTTCTCATAACTTGTCTAAGATACCCCCATTCAACTCTATCGTAAGCTTTACTCATGTCAAGTTTTATAGCCATAAAACCCCTTCCACCCTCACATCTAGTTTTCATGTAATGTAGTGTTTCAAACGCCACCAAAACATTATCTGTAATCCATCTGCCTGGAACAAATGCTCTTTGAGTTTTAGATATGATTTTAGATGGAATGGGTTTTAGTATGTTAGCTATCACTTTGGACATGATTTTATATATAACATTACATAAACTAATGGGGCGAAAGTCAGACATTCTTTTGGGGCTTAAGACTTTTGGAATTAAGGTGATGAAAGTATGGTTTATGCTTTCTGGTATTTTACATGAGTTTAAACAAGAAAGTATAGCATTAATAACATTAGACCCAATAATATGCCAAAATGAATGATAAAAGAGTGCCAGCATACCATCTGGCCCAGGGGCCTTTAGGGGAGCCAAGTGTCTCAGAGCTAGATGAACCTCATTTGTCGTGAACTCCCGTGAAAGTTCCCTGTTCATGTCGTCAGTAATGAGTTTGTGTACTCCTCTGAGAAATTTTTCACCTATTTGTGGCCTCGTTGATGTGAAATGGTTTGTGAAAAATTGTACAACCACATCCTCAATTTTATCTACATCTTCATGCCATACTCCATCATTGTCTTCAATTCCTTGAATCCAATTGCCCCTCTTTCGCTTTAAAGCGTAAGTGTGGAAAAATTTAGTATTTTAATCCCCACTTTGTAGCCAATTAATTCTGGATCTCTAATGCCACATCTTTTCTTCTTTTACCAAGAGTAAATTTACTTCTCTTCTCAATTCAGCCTCTTGTTGGACAATGGCCTCAGTTCTGGGTTCCTTTCCAAGCTTATGTAATTTCTTTTTCTTTTCCTGCAGAAGATTGGTAATCTCTCCAAAGTCCCTTTTGCTCCATTCTTCTAAATTCCAAGCACATAACTGAATACGCTCAAACAGATTTTCCATATCTCCATCTCTTTCCTCTTCATTCCATGAGTTTCTAATAGCAGCTTCACACCCTTTTGAGCCACCCACATTGATTCAAATTGAAATGGACGATTCCTCCTTTTGTCTCTACTTTTTGTTCTCAAAATAATTGGCCTATGATCCGAGGAAGCCGCTGTTAAATGCTGTATATACCCTTCATGAAAGATATTTATCCAAGCCGGGTTTGCAACCCCACGATCAAGTCTTTCAAAAATGCTCTCTTCTTCACCATTCCTTCTAAACCAAGTAAATTTTGGACCTCTGTATCCCAGGTCCATTAATCCACAATCATCCAAGGCATCCCTGAACTGTTGAATTTGTCTTCCCCCCCCCCCCCCCCATTTCTCATCAATTCTAAGTATTTCATTAAAATCTCCAAGGCAAACCCATGGCTCATCCATATCTCTACTCAGGTGCCTTAGAAATTCCCATGATTCTTAACGCTTGCAAGTTTCCGGGTGTCCGTAGAAACCCGTAAGTCTCCAACTACCCTTCTTTGGGCACTGAATGGTAACGTCAATATGATTCTTAGAGTAGTTATTGATGACAAGAGGACAGTTTTTCTTCCAAAAGAGAACGAGTCCACCACTGTGACCGTCCCTTGAGCATACTAGTTTGTTATCATATCATAATTTAACTCGAATTTGTTCCAACTTGGATTCTGCCACTAGTGTCTCCATGAGAAACACCACATCTGGCCTTTCCATTTTCACCATATCAATAAGCTCTTGAACTGTCCATGGATTGCCAATACCATGGCAGTTCCAACTTAAACAGCTCATATCCAAGAGGGACTAGAAAGTTTCAGGGGAACAAACAGAGAAGCAAACTATCCAAATAACAGGGAAAGACCCAAAGTCTAAGCCCCAAAAATCAAAATTAGAAAAATACTAAGTCAAATGAACTACTCACTGCTGGGTTTCTTAGGTCCTCAACTGAGATGACTTTATTCAACAAAAGCAGCTAACACTAGCATGGAGAAGCCTCCCTCGACTGAATCTCACCAGAACTAGAGGAGCCAACACAAGCTGAAATACACCACAGCTGCCGAAATACTAAATCAAATAAACCACTCATACCGACAGCCCAAATACACCACAGCTACTGTAGATGGCTAAGATTAGCCGCCGGTAAACCAACCAGTGACAGATCAAGACCCACCCAGGTCAAAAGAAACCACTCCCAAGGCAACGAAACCCACAAAGGGGAGATGAAAGACCCACGAAGAGGTGTTTATGGGCTGACAAAGGAACCGGAGCTCACAAGGCAGCCAAAAAGCTTGCGCGTACGCTAGCTGGATGGCCAAAACGTCCGCCGAGAGGGAGAAAAGAGATAGAACTCTCTAGAAAGAGCTGGAAACCCACGGTCCAGAGAGAGAGACTCCAACTTGGGAGAGATAATCAATTGGATCTATTGTTGGTTCAAGCATAATAGCTGCTTCCCTATATACTGCAATTATTAACTTATGCATATTAATCAGCTACTCTGTAGAAGTTCCTTTGTGCTGTCTTTGGGGCCTAAAGATGGAGGCAATCTGAAATTCATATTTGTTAGCATCTTGTGTTTTTCACAGATGTTTAATCAAATCTATATATCTATTTGATCAATTGAATTAATAGATTGCTAAAATCAAAGAGTCCAAAGTCAGTGTACCTCTAATTTATAAAAAAAAAAAAAAAACCAATGAACAGTAAAAAAAAAAAAAAAAAAAATCATCAATGTCCTCTATGTTCATAACCCACATCTTTGCTCCCATAATCCCTAAAAAAACCTCAGCTTCTAGAACTCCAAGATCCAGAGACTTTACCCTAAAGTCCAATCAAACTCAATCACTAAGAGAAAGTAAAGATGGAGGAACAATCTGAGATGAATTAAAGCAAAGAGAATAACGAATAGGTTGTATGCAAGTTTCTGATGACGATCTCCTCACAGGTACCTTCTCTTCACTCTCTCTCGGATTTTCCATCATCAATTTTTTTGCTTTCAGGTCAATTTTTTCCTTTGGGTTTTTCAATTCCTCTCAAAGTATTCGAAGAAATCCTTGAACCGACTTTTTTGTCATCAATTGCTTCTCAATTCTAATTTTGGTGTAGGTGTGCGGAAGAACGAAGGATTTTATTCAAATGGAGAATTTCTATTTGGGCTCATTAGAGAAAATTTTCATTTGTAAATTTCATAAATTAGTTTAGTTGCTGTTTTTTTTTTTTCTTTCCTCATTTTGTGTTATAAATTCTTATTCTTAGGCTGTACCACAAAATTATAAGATTTGGGGAGAAATAAAAATAAGTAGCTTCTTATTATTTCGAAATTTTTAATTTAGTTTTTTAATCTTTGGTGAGTATGTAGGTTGGGAATGGCATTGATGGGTGTGATGAGGCTTGAGTTGGAGATGAAAGTCATTGTTCAAGTGATGGCTGAAGTGTTGTTATTTACTATTTACAGTCACACTATTGCTGTTATCATTTGTACATGATTTAACCCAAAGGCCAAGTAAAAGTACATATATCTTTTGGTCTTGCTTGTGATTTTGGAGGGCTCGCTGCTGGTATGGCAATTGGTTGTGTTGGTGACGCAAGTGTTAGGTATATTACTATATTTCTAATCTCTTATATATCTATTAATATTTGCATGTATAAATTGGTTGCCGTCATCATATCAGCAATTGTCATCTACTACATTGTGGATTGAGTTTTTGGGTTAGTTTTGAAGTTATTATTGCTAGATTTGTGATTCAAATTTAGACTTCCTACTGATTCATTTGCTTAAGTTACCAGTTGGTTCATTAGCATTGGTGGTTTATATTAGTCTGCATAGGTATTTCATATTAGTCCTAGGGTTCACTTTTGGCATTAAGTCCACTTGTCCTAACTCTGTCCATTGAGTTTGGATCCAATATAGAGCTAACAATTTGAAGTTTCTTTACTTGGATGAGCTTGGTTCACATAAGTGTTGGCGTGACAAGGTTGACATTTTTAATTTGGAAAAACAACACAACTTGTCATTGGAAATTGAAGGGTGAAAAGAATGCAGTCTTACTCAACATCTATTGAAAGTTAGACTATATTTTGTTTATAAACTCAAGGCTTAAAAAACTTCACAAGCCCAACATGAAAGCCTTTAATTTGCAACTAATTTGCTTTGGGTGGGTGCCTTTGGGTGTTTTGAACCACATATGATGAACATCATTAGAAAATATGATGATTTACTTCATAAATGCTATAAATAAATAAAAAATAGAGTTTATTTTGTAAGCAGTAGGTATTTGGCTTCTTGGTAGACGTAATTAACCATTTCAACAAACAATTTTACTTTTAAAATAGCATTACACTATTGGGCATAATCTTTTCATGATAAATATTTAATTAGATGTGTACGGGGAATGGCCTCGGGGTCATGGAGCCTGGGACCCTAGCCTTGTAGCACTATACGGGATAGGGCCCTAGGCATGTTGGGCCTTGGGCCCTATCCTTGAGATGCAACACTTGGCCCTCTTCCCATTGGACTTATGACCTTGATCCAGACACCCCTTGAGACCCAATATGAGCCCAATAAACATAACGGGACCATTATGCCTTGAACGTCAAAAACGAACCACTCCTAATCAATCTTAACTTGGTCAGGTGTGTAATTGCTTAGCAGAACGATGTCTCGGCTTCCCGGTGTTGCCTTAGGTAATATCACCACTGAGTAAGCTTTTGGAGGTGGGAATCAGTTCCAATGCCACTACCACCTTACCCACCTAAACACCCACCTAAAGATGATGGAATTGGACCCCCATTCACACTAATAAGGGGGAGTAATCATAACACCTCCACTTATCTAAGGCTATAAATAGGGGGATTAAGGGAGAAGAAGTGGTTGGCAATTATGGAGAGAACGCTGAGAAAAAGAGTGATCATGCCAAGAGAGAAAGGGAGTGACTCTACGAGGTAAAGATAGGGATTTGAGGAAACAGGAGTGTACTTGGGTCTCCGAGCATAAAACTACCCATAGTAGGAAACCCAAAGCCCACAATACAAATAGATTGTGAGCCCAAGTAGAGGTTGAGCCTAATAGCCACTTTCTGGGTACGCACAAGATGCTTTTTGAAGATAATATTCCAATAACCTTAATCACATGATTTGAGGGTCATTAGCTTTGTCACTAAAATTTGGGTTATTAAAAGTCAATAGTAGAATTTCTTTCCCTTTTTCTTTGAGCTTTTGCACTAGAAATTATTGTAGTATCAAAGTTTTGTTTAAATGTTTGCACTAGAGTTTGTTTTAGATATTCAGTACATTTACTTGAAAGTAATTAAAACTTTGCACCTTAAGGTGTTTTCTCCTTTTTTGCTCATAGAAATTTTAATATATTAGTTTAGATTCAAATGTAGGTTATAAAATACAGATTTTTTGGAGCTATTTAGATGATAATATGCTGGAAAAACAAGAGGTAAATTGATCACACAGGAGATGTGTTTGCCTTATTTGTTTGTACAGATCCATATTTCGTAATTAGTTTGATGAGTTATAATATCATTCACATATTGTGACTATCACGATTATCATTAAAATTATTATCACAACTTTGTGTGAAAAATTAAAGAACATTAAAGCATAGGAATAGTAGATCATAGGGTAGTTTGATAGATGGGAAAGCATTAAAGTGTAAAAAGCACACCTTTTTTGTGTAAAAATTCTTTTTCAGAATTTTTGTCAAATAAAAAGATTCAGAAATTTTATTATTATTTAAATTACATCTCCCCCCTCCCCCTCCAAACAAATGGGGAAATAAAACATTTTTTTTTTTTTTAGAAAAATGGGAGGAAATAAAACTTAAAAGAGAGATTGTAGGACAAATTAATTAATATTGTTTTCCCTTGGATTGTTGACACTAATTCATTCATTACATATTAATATGGATATTCGGCATTTAATGAGATAGTAAAGTTCTAGACTCAAGCTGGCAAATTATAAATGTTAGGATTGCGAACAATAATTCATTCATTACATAATTCATTCGTTGCATACTAATATTATAGATGTTATGAGATTGGAAGAAATTTTTTGAAGAAAGCAATTTGTTTTTCCAGTATTTTAAATTTAATTTTTTTTCCACCATAATTTTCAATGACCAAGGATCATTTTGCAAAATCTAATACTGCAAATGTGAGATTACGTCTCATTAGTGGTTGTATCTGTTAATCTTCACAATAAAATATAGACATGCTTAATATAAAAATATTAACATTAATAATAGCAATCAAAAAATGTCTTTCACTACTATTCAATGTTTCCGTGTGTAAGCATGTGTTACATGCTAGTAACTTATATAAACTAGTAACCTATATAAAAGAAGAAGTTAGATGTAACAAATGCATACATTTCCCTTTCAGGATCCCTATCTGAAAGTTCAAAAAGGGTATGTAATACCTTTGAACGTTTAGACCCCAAATATAAAATTACCAATTCAAGCTTTATATCAAACAGTTAATGTGCGGAATATGATAACAAGCTTATAACAGAATTGATAACGATCTAAGCCAAATATAAACACATCCACATCAGTAAATATAAGGCAAAGATAAAGGAAGGAAGATGCAAACACTCGGACAACACACGATGTGTTATCGAAGAGGAAACCGAAGCCCTCGGCGTAAAACCTCTCCGCCGCCCTCCAAGCGGTCAAATAATCCACTAGAAAATGTAGTTGGGATACATGAACAGCAATAGACCCTCCAAGCCTAATCTACCCAGTTACCTAAACCCTCCAAGCTTCTTGCTCCAACGAGGTTGCGCCGAACCTTTTTCTTTTCTAGCTTACCGGATTCCGCTACTAGACCATAGCATCAACCAATGTAGATTGGTTCCTTCTTAGCTGCTTCCTTCTTAACTGCTTCCCAACAGTACCAAATAGACCTTCTCACAGACGTGGGTGTGGTGAGATAAGGATTTGGCTAAAGGCCTCTCAAGGGTATGACAATGGAGAGGAAGAGATTAGAGGAATTTGTAGAGTCTCTAAGGTTAAGATTGTGGATGAATCAATCTTGTATTTCACTAGGGTTTCTCTCACAAAATTCTCTCTGGAAGCTCTCACAATATGGTGGGTATAAGGGTGTATATATAGTAGGGTGAGAAAGGAATGCAAAACGTCAGTTTTTGCCAAACAGGGCAAATTGGCGGCTTGGTCTCGCGGCTTGTCCAAGTCGCGAGTTCAAGTCGCGACGTAACGGCCTGGCCAGCCTAGGACTTTTGTCCTGTAGCATGACAGCTGGCGCGACCCTTCAGCTTCCCTGTGTGCATCTCACATGCCTGCGTTTGGCGGCTTGCCAGTCGCGATCCACCTGCGAGCCCTAGCCGCGAAGCTCTGTTTTTCTTGCACACACTTAAGCTTTTCTTCACATCTTCTCACACACTACCCTTACAATTTTCCCACCTAAATACAGGGTTACTAAGTGCTAAATTACAAGCAAATTGGTCACAGAATAAAGCCAATAAGATGGTTGATTAAATTCAACCTTACACTATCAAATTTACTTCGGAAAAAAAAAAAAAAGCAAAGGTGAGTTTAGTGCTGTTGTAAATTAGCTGAAAACTTAGTGTTGTTCTAACATAATATTTTTGATTTCATAAATTCAAGAGGCATTTAGGGCTCATAGAAGGAATTATCAACATGAATAACAAGATCATAAACCAATTGGTAGGCAAGCAAACCTAACCCATGATCAAATATAGATTTTTATAAATGAATAAAATCATAATCGTTGAAATTAAAATATTGATGTTCCACTATTTTGCATTAGAACATGAACATGATTCTCAGCAAGAGTCCATAACTCATGGTTGTCCATTTTGAGGCCTATACCCCTCATGGTTTTGTTCTCCCCCCCAAGCACATAGCAGTGGGGAAAAGGCCTCTACACATTAAAAGGAGGTCACTCTTTATAAGCACATCTCCATGTGCTTACTTAGGCAATGTGGGATTCCATAGATTGCAAGACCCCCTTTTTGGATCTCTACATCCCCATTGCAAACTCACTCATTTTCAATGATGCGTGGATGAAGAAGAAGGTAGAGTGGTGGTCCCATTACTGTCTTGGAACCTCATTCTCATCTCAGTGAGAAAATAAGAAGCTATTGTTGGGGCAAAAAGGTGAAGTGTTTGTGTTATGTTATCATCCAGTCATGGAATCTCAGTCAGTGTTGTCACTACCCCTTGGCACCATTCAGTAGATTTCATTTTTTGTTGATTTGGGAGAGAAGAAAGAGAAAGAAATAAGATCATTCAAAGAACGTTAAGCTGTGCAAATGGCAAGGAATGCTGAAATCAAAGAGGTCAATACGCCTAAGATTAGGCGTCTGTTGATATATGAAAGAATGCTGTCAAGCCTGTGATGTCAAGTATAGTAGTCTACATCAGAGAACTCCAATAAAATGAGTTATCTATATAGAGCTATTCTTTATTGTCAATTTAACTAAAATTGGAATAAGAAAAGTATTTCATTTTATTTATTTTTAAATTTTTTAACATTTTAGACTTGAAAAACCATAACCAAAAAGTGCCTGAAACAACTAGTTGGTGAGTAAAGGTGACTGTAACAATTTGTGGAAACCAAAACAACAAAAATCACTAGAAACATACTCTCAATTCATTAATTTTCTAAGTTTTCCACATAATCAATATGTACTTTAGAATCTTATTGATAGACTCCTCAACATATAAAAATGTAATGAGATACCAACTCTTTTAAAGTTTGTTTCTTACATTTTTGCCAAGTTTCATTCATGCATCTTTATCCACAAACAATCATCAGATCCTAAACCTTAAACTGTTGCTAAAACCCTTAGGTGAACTGATCTGTACTATTTACAAAAAATATCTTAAAAAGAGAGAACATATAAAAATTCAGGATCAAGAACATACCAGCATAATGCCATCTCTAGTGGCAATAGAAACAATATCAGCACTTGAAACTACCCCTGGATAAGCCTTTTCAAACTCCTCCTTGATGGAATCAATTTCATCAAAACCCTTCAAGGGCAGAATGGGTATGGCTTGCCTCTCGGTGGAATGGTTTTTGCAACTTCTTTTGTCTTTTTTTCCAACCAATAAAAATTGACACAAACCAAAACATGGATAGTATTTGAACAAACATGGAAATCACAGTAAATTACATAAATGAAAACGAAATATTAGTTGTTTGTGTTACGTATATAGTATGGATTTAGATCTTCTAGAGTTCCTAGGGTACTCTACCAGGTAAATTTCTTTAAATCCTCACCCCTCATTTAAAATTAATGGTTTAAGATGCTACCACATCATTAATCCACTCACTTACTCTTTTAAAAACACAAAGAAAAGGGATAAAGCTTAGGAAACAGCCATCATCCTTAACGTTAGCAAACGGATGTAACTTTTTTTTTTTTGGATGGAACAAATCTTAGACGTGAGAAATTCATCAACCCACAAATCTCACTTGCCATTTTTTTCATCTGAATCCAAAAGACACTCCTGGGCAAGAAGGAAACCGGACTTTCTTTTACAACTCTCCAACATCCTTGAAATTTTCAATACTTTCAATCACAAATGATGGATCCACCCGGCTCAATCCCTTCAAACCGTCCATGGAGGCCAGGTATATTAGCTATCTTACTCTCTCTCTAGCCTTTGTTCTTTGTCTATTGTCTACTGACTATTAGTTTCTTCCTTTCTTTCCTTTTTTTTTTTTTTTTTTTTTTTTTTTTTTTTTTTTTTTTCAGGTTTCTTTAGCTATCTTTCATTTCTTTGTTTCTCTGTCTATTGTCTACTGATATTAGCTATCTTTCTTTTTGTTTTTTGTTTTGTTTTTTTTTTTTTTTCGTTTCTGACTATGGTTGATATTAGACTTTTGTTGTTTGGAAATTTCACTACTGAAAACTGTTTAGTGATTGCTCAAGAAAGGCTGTGTTTTTTGGGCTATATCCTCTGCCTGCAAGGTGTTTGATAAATGTTCAAGATAAGAAATAGAGCTGTACTGTGTTTTTTATTTTTTGGGCTCTATGGTGTGAGCCATGCCGTGTGATCCATACAGTAATTGGTGAACTGTCAAAGCAATTTGTTAGCCATGCTAAAAATTGCACTCAATAAAAATGTTGTGAAAGATTTAGAGGGAACTATTCTGCAATTTTTGTCAATGTGGTGACTTGAAAATTGCATTTCAACCTTAGACTCGGTTCAGTCTTCTCAATCTATACAAAAACATGCTTTTCATGACTTTTAATTAAATCTAGAACTTTTGAATAGGTTGGTTTTTCATGTGGATTCAATGAAATTTTTGGGGAAATTTGTATGATGAAATTTTTTGATAAGTGCTTATTACCCTTTATTTTCACTCAAATGATAATTTTGAGTCTTCTTTGACACTTTGACACTTATTTTAATGTATCATATTGATCTTTACGGTCCCACTTCGACACCTTTTTTTTTTTTTTTTTCCAGCTTCTAATTTCAGGTTCACTTGAAAGCTTGGATGTTGATGATCTATGATTGCACACTAAATTATGCGGGTGGCTATCACTGAGTAGCATCCATAGTGGCTTTTAGGATTTAGTTCTTTGGAAAAAAAGACAGTATTAGAGATCACAATATTTAAGAAGAATATGTATCAATATTGGCTAAAATGCTTCATGTATTACCAACGTTTCAATAGTTATAGATATGTAATGAATAGTTGTTGGCAATAATATCAGTTTTATCACTCTTATCTTACTTTGTTATTTCATAGATGCTTGTAAACTATACGTGTAATATAATGTAATTTATTGCTAAACATTCAAATTGCCAATAATATTTATTTAAAATCTAGAAGTTTCAACTTTGCACAAGGTACAATTGTTTTAAAGAAGGGAAAATGCTACATATCAAAGGCCTATCCCCTATTCTGTAACATAGACAATCTTAACAAAAGAAAAATGTAACATTGGCAGCATTAACAATGGTCTATCCCCTCCTCTCTTTTACAACAGAGACAATCTTAACAAAAGAAAAATGTAACATTGGCAACATTAACAATGGCCTATCCCCTCTTCTCTTTTACAACAAGGACAATCTTAACAAAAGAAAAATGTAACATTGGCGGCATTAACAAAGGCCTATCTCCTCTTCTCTTTTTACAACGTCTATAGCATTGGCAGCATCAAAATCACATACCTGTACATATTTCAAAAACCCAAGGTTATCTTTTGATAACTTAGTAAAGGCAAAAAAGAAAAAAAAATTCCATCATTTGCTAATCATTTACCAAGAAAATTCATGTGAGCATCATAATTATTTGTTCTGTCACCCAAAGGAACTTGTGCTTGATCAAACCCAACATCCATTCCCTACAAGAAATTATAATGATTTGGTGTCATCTATGTCATTGCATAAAAGAACATGCTACTTATTAATAGCTTAAAAAAGCTGAATGAACAAGTTCACCGTTAATGATTCAATGAAATTGTTTTGGCATCTATTTCCCTGGAGACCTTCATATGTCATCCATGCCATTGAATTAGGTAACTGGTCTGTTTCCTAAATAACAAATCACAAATAGTTCTGGTTAAAACTTTCAGATTTTTAGCAATAAAAATTCTTTAAAATTGCTTACCTGCAAGCTCACAAGATTGCTCACCTTATGTGAATAGAATTGCACAGGTGAGATAGAGTTATTGTAATTTATGAGAGAAGAGCTATTGTTTTCTTGTATGGTAAGATATAAGGAGTTAGTTTAACCAAGAATAAAAAAATAAACTCTTTCTACACAATGCATGTAAATTTGTCAATATTTTTTGCATCAAGAGCATACCTTGGATGATTGTTGTCTAACAATATCTTTCGTTAAAGTTTTTTTCTTTCTCCTTGATTGTTGTTCAACCCAACTTTTACATCTTTTTCGACCCTTACAACCTTCTTTCTTTTTGAGGCCTTTAACCTTTTCAACTAAATTCTTTATAGGTTCTCCATGATCCACAATTTTACTACCACCCAATGACATTTGATCTTTAGAATTATCAAGACTCACACTTGAAAATTTCATGGCAATATCTTCAACCTGCTTTTCTAATTCCTTTGTTACACTCTCTACCAAAGCATATGTTTCTTCAATTTCAGCAGCTCATGAGGCTAATCTAACTAACCTGGGACATAATCTTCTATACCGTTGTGTAACTTTTAAGTTAACATCCCCATGGACATCCTTCCCAATACTATCTATGACATACCCATTTTTTGCTTCTCTTGTCCACCTTTTCAAAATGTAAGCATCAGGAATTATCTTTATATCAAGTATGTCAAAAACCTTCAAAGTATGACAACACAAAATCCCAAATGTTTCAAACTTCCTACAACTGCATGAGATTGTCCTACTAATAGGACTACACAATACTTTATATTCTCCAACTTTCTCAAGAAGCACAACAGTATATTCATGCACTAGCTGGCTTCAATTTCGATCTTTTATTATTGCAGCTGATGCATAGTCATACTCATTTTGGAACAATTTAAATATTGTAGGGGTATACACCTGTGATGCTTGCTTCAATAAAGGTGAATTCTTCAAGCACAAAGGAGGCAATTTTTCCCTAGCATTATACTCAGCCTCTAACTCTTTATCCACTTCTGCCCTACTACCATCTCAAAATGCTCAAAAAAATCATCCATATTCAAATCTGATTTCCAGTAATCTTTCAAATCCCCATTCAAACTTTCACTAAGCTGAGTACTTCGCATTCCCAAAGTAACTGCCCTCTTCATGTAACAGTTAACCCATTTTTCCTTCAATTTGTATATACCATTTAACCAACTAAGATCCTTAATTGTATAAGTCTGAATCATTTTATTCCAAGCTTCTTCAAATTCACTCTCAGTCTCATACTTATACATGCAATCTTTAAAGTCTCAGAGGAACAATGAGCCATCCTTCATCAAATTTCCCAATTTCTTGATTCCATTTTGCATTATGTGCCAAGTACATAATTCATGCCATGTCTTTGGCATCACCTCAGCTAATGCCTTTGCAATAGCAAAATCTTGATCAGTAAAGATAGATTTAGGCTTTCTACCACCATGTGCATTTAAAAAACTCTCAAAAAGCCATTTGAATGATTCAGTTGTCTCATCGTATAAAAGTGTAGCCCCAAAAATCACCATCTCTCTATGGTGATTGAAACCAATAAACACAGCTAAAGGTCTAAATTCGTTGTTTATGCCAAATGTAGTGTCAAAACTAAAAACATCACCAAAATGGGCATAATCAATTATCATTTTAGCATCAGCCCAAAATATGTTAGTTATTTGCCCCTCGATATCCAACTGTACAGCATAATGGAACGATGGATTATGAACCAATTGTTGTTGAAAATACCTTAATAAACTACCGGCTTTACCATATATCAAGCTTCATTGTCGTCTAGTTCGAAGATAGTTTTTTTGATCAATTCCAGTGTAGCCAAGGTTAGCCCTTCCACCAGCCTCTCTACTCATTAACTCATGTATCTCTTTAGGCTTAATTCCAGAAGCATAAGCTACATCAATAGCAAAAGCTTGGACATTAGACATCTTTCGTTCTGATCGCATCATGAAAGTAGTTGCTGCAAGATGAAGAACATGGTTGTGCTCCGATACAAAATCATACACCTGCTACTTTCTGGTCTCACGAACTAATGAAACACCCAATCGTACTAGACAATTAGTCCTTGTTTCCTATCGAGGTTGACTAGTTAGATGATCTTGTTTATCAGGCTTACAAGTACCCTCTTTAGAACACAAAAATCTTCTCGATGTTATTTCTCCATCTATCTTACTTTTATTTGTATAATGCTTTCGAACACTAAACCCCATTTGTTTTCCATAATTTTTCCAAAACATCCAAGCTGCCTCTAACGTATCAAACTCCATACCAACCTTTGGGGTACAATCATTCACGGTATCCTTGTTTTGACAAGAATTGTCCATCATCCTATAAAAAGACAACCAAAAAAATAAATAAATAAAATAAAACTCAATTCCAATTAACTAAAACTAAATATTCCAAATAATACTAATATACCAAGGTCCCATTACTAATGTACTCAAAATTAATAAACAAGTTTGAAACAATCATCGCAATAGCAAAACCCAAAAACATGAAAAGAAAAGCACCAAGCAAATTTCCAAATCCAACAGCTAGAAAATCATTAGAAAAATTAGCAAAAACACAAAGCAAATTGATTACACCAGTACATATTTATCATTTTATGTAGTGAACCCTATCATATTTTTTCAATCCAGTACAATTATCTTCAACTTAGTAATAATATTATATATATATATATATATATATATATATATATATATATATATATATATATATTATATTAATATTGACTACAATTGAGTGATTCAAAGTAGATGCAAGCTAATTGATATTCAATTTATTCCAGGTGGTTAGAGGCACAACGGATTAACTTATTAATATTAAACTGAATCATCAATAAACTTAGGTTTTTATACTGTATAATTCTTACACAGTATTCTTTTCAAGGGGTAGAAGAATCAAAATTATCATTTGAGTGAAGAAAAAAAAAGGGTAATAAGACTTAGTAACTAGGCATTGGCCTTTTAGTTATAAACATAGTGGGGCAAACACAAAGTAAAGACTAAGAATTTTAATTATAAACACCTTGCAGGCAGAGGATAAGTTCATCATACAAATTCAATCCACGTGAAGAACCAGCCAATTCAAAAGTTCTAGATTTAATTAAAAGTCATGAAAAGCATGTTTTTGTATAGATTGAGAAGACTGAACCGAGTTTAAGGTTGAAATGCAATTTTCAAGTCACCACATTGACAAATATTGCAGAATAGTTCCCTCTAAATCTTTCACAACATTATTGTTGAGTGCAATTTTTAGCATGGCTAACATATTGCTTTGACAGTTCACCAATTACTGTATGGATCACACGGCATGGCTCACACCATGGAGCCCAAAAAATAAAAAACACAGTACAGCTCTATTTCTTATCTTGAACATTTATCAAACACCTTGCAGGCAGAGGATATAGCCCAAAAAACACAGCCTTTCTTGAGCAATCATTAAACAGTTTTCAGTAGTGAAATTGCAAAACAACAAAAATCTAATATCAACCATAGTCAGAAACGAAAAAAAAAAAAAAAAAACAGAAAGAAAGATAGCTAATATCAGTAGACAATAGACAGAGAAATGAAGAAATGAAAGATAGCTAAAGAAACCCAAAAAAAAATGAAAAAAAAAAAAAAAAAAAAAGAAAGAAAGAAGGGAAGAAACTAATAGTCAGTACTCAGTAGACAATAGACAGAGAACAAAGGCTAGAGAGTAAGATAGCTAATATACCTTGCCTCCATTGGGCTTTCAATGGTCATCCATGGACGGTTTGAAGAGATTAAGCTAGGTGGATCCATTATTTGTGATTGAAAGTATTGAAAATTTCAAGGATGTGGGAGAGTTGTAAAAGAAAGTCCGGTTTTCTTCTTGCCTAGGAGTGTCTTTTGGATTCAAATGGGAAAAATTGGTGGGAGTAATTTGTGGGTTGATGAATTTCTCACGTTTGAGATTTGTTCCGTCCAAAAAAAAAAAAAAAAAAAGTTACATCCGTTTGCTAACGTTAAGGATGACAGCTATTTCCTAAGCTTTATCCCTTTTTTTGTGTTTTTTAAAAGAGTAAGTTAGTGGATTAATGATGTGGCAGCATTTTAAACCATTAATTTTAAATGAGGGGTGAGGATTTAAAGAAATTTACCTGGTAGAGTACCCTAGGAACTTTAGAAGATCTGAATCCGAAAAAAAAGGCCCAAGTGAGAGCAGTTACGTATTTAACAATTTTAACTCCCAAAGCCCAATGAGCGAGGTGTTGTCCTATTACTTGGCGATTCAGCTTCCACGCGATTATCGAAAGTTCATACCACAATTCCTCTCTCTCTCAAGAAGCTGGTTCATCTTCTTCCTCTGCTCCACAGGTAATCAAACCATCAATTCTTCTTCTTCTTCTTCTTCTATTTCTTGTATTTGGTTGTAATAGTTGATTGATCGGTAAAGCTTAAACAACATTATTTTTTCCAAGAACAATGAAATTTAATAAATAAATAAAAACACAGCAACAAAGAGAGGAAGTAGTGATTCTACTTTTAAGAATTCTAACAGTACGAGGGTGGGATTTGATTAAGTGTTTTTTATGTGTGTGTGTGTGCGCGCGCGCGTGAGTGTGTGTGAAGTTTAAAGTGTCTCGAATAAAAGTATGCGGTTTATTATGTTCCAAGGATTAAATCATGAATTTCTTTTTTTAAATATATATTTTCTATTAAATTTGGTTATAAAGACAATTGACATAAAATTAAAATAGATTTATTGGTCAATTTTAGAGCTGGTGTTGGTTCAAGCATGGTTGATCTGGAATCAGCGAAACAAAGTTATTCACGGAGGAAAATTTCATGAAACAAGTTGGTTAACGAAACGTGCACTAGATTATTTGAAGGAGTATTGGGCCACACATGATCAATTGGTAGCAGACCAGATGCAGCAGTCCAATCAGGATTTCTGGAAGCCTCCTCCATATTCGGTCTATAAACTTAATTTTGATGCAGCTGTGTTCTTGGGTTTGGACAGGTCCGATTTTGGAGCAGTGATAAGAAACGACAAAGCAGTGGCGGCTCCAAGAATTTTGTTTAGGGGAGTCATTAAAAAATTTTAATAAAAAAAGAACTTGAATATATCGAGTTACCGACCCAAAAAAAAAAAAAATTTAATACATTAAGTTTTACTATTTCCTTCTACAAGTATTCAAATTTTAAATTGTTAAATGATAGTTCATTATAAGTATCTATTGCCAATGTAGGTAGCTGAATGTTCAATATGGGTATAAACCACCCTTGAACATTTAGACCCCAAATTACAAATTATCAATTCAAGCTTATTATCAAACAATTAATGTGCGGAACATGAACATAATCCAAACACAGAATTGATAAACAATCTAAGCCAAATATAAACACATCCACAACAGAAAATAAATGACAAAGATAAAGAGAAGAAAGATGCGAACACACGGATAGCACACGATGTGTAATAGAAGAGGAAACCGAAGCCCTCGGCGTAAAACCTTTCCGCTGCCCTCCAAGCGATCAATAATCCACTAGAAAATGTAGTTGGGATACATGAACAGCAATAGACTCTCCAAGCCTAATCTACCCGATATACCTAAGCCGTCCAAGCTTCTTGCTCCAACGAGGTTGCGCCGAACCTTTTTCTTTTTTAGCTTACCGAATTCCGCTATAGCCCATAGCATCAACCAATATGAATTGGTCCCTTCCTAACTGCTTTCCAAAGTACCAAATAAACCTTCTCACAAATAAGGGTATGGTGAGAAAAGAATTTTGCTAAAAGCCTCCCAAGGATGCATCAATGGAGAGGAAGAGAGTAGAGGAATTTGAAGAGTCTCTTAGGTGTAGATTGTGGATGAATCAATCTAGGTTTTCTCTAGGGCTTCTCTCTCAAAATTCTCTCTAGAAGCTCTCTACATTTGGTGGGTATAAGGGTCTATATATAGTGGGGTAAGAAAGGAATGCGAAGAGTCAATTTTTCCCAAACAGGATGGTTTGGCGGCTTGGCCTTACGACTGGTCTGAGTCTCGAGTTCCAGCCGCAAGTTAACGGTCTGGCCAGCCTGGGACTTTTGTCCTGTAATGCGACAGCTGGCGTGACCCTTCACCTCCCCCGTGTGCTTCTCACGTGCCTGCAGTTGGCGGCTCCCAGTCGTGAGTCACCCGCGAGTCCTAGCCGCGAAACTTTGCATCATTGCACAATCTTGAGCATTTCTTCACATCTTCTCACACACTACCCTTACAAGAATCCCACCTAAATACAGGGTTACTAATTGCTAAAATACAAGCAAATTTGGCACGGAATAAAGCCAACAAGTTGGATGATTAAATTCAACCTTACAGTAGCTATAAGCCTATAATCATTTTATTTTGTTAAGTTTATCTAACATTTTTATTTTTATGCAGTTTTTTTTATCTATTTGTTATTGTTTTTATAAAAATATTTTAAACTAAATGACTAAACTAAACTCATTGGCTTTGTATTAATTATTGACGTACAAAACCACACTCATTCTTACATAAAATTATACACTAGTGTCTACTTAACCAATTAAGTACTTGGACAATCACTAACTTTATGTTTTTTTTTTTCTTGAATTTTACTAACTTTATAACAAAAAGTTATTATAACATGATAGCAATATACACACATGTAACAAACCATATCTATTTCCTAATTATTAAATTATATATATTTATATTATAATGTACACACAAACATCCACACATTATAATTCACACAAATAATATTATAAAAAAAAATAATGCACACAATCAATATTAGACACACTCGCACACATAATATAAATTTATAAAAAATAATGACACTTACAATTCACAAACACTTATTTTTTATTCTTAGAGTTGGAAAAACTTGTAATAAGGGTGTGTAAAATTTAAGTCAGGGTGTGCAAATATATTTAAAAAAAAAAAATTATAGTATTAAACTAACAAAAAAAATATTTTTTATATATAATTTTTTTTTTTTTTTTTTGGGGGAAGTTAGGGGGTTCATTTGAACCCCCTGAGAATAGTGTAGCGCCGCCCATGCGACAAAGGGGAAGTCATGGCAGCCAAGGGACTAGCGGTGTTTTGCAATGAAGAAGCTGAGTTCCTTGCGTGTAGAAAGGCAATTGAATTTGCAATGGATGCTGGTTTTTCTGAGTTTATCATTGAAGGAGATAACAGCACAGTCATGCATGCCATATCCTCTCCGAATGCAGATCAGTCTTTGCTGGGAAATGTGGTAGGGGACATCCAGCTAATGCTTAGAGGGTTGCATTGGGTGAGTATAGATTTTACAAGAAGGAGGGGAAACAAAATGGCTCATGTGTCATCTCAATATGCGAGAAATATTATTGATGACATGTATTGGATGGAAGATTTACCTCCATTAGCTATGGAAGCCTTGTATCAAGATGCAAACTTTATTGATTAAATGAATGAAGAGTCCATTTTCCAAAAAAATAAAAAAATAAATAAAAAACAAAGGTTGAAAGTTGAAGTTCTACCTGCCTAGTATTTATCTGAAGAAAATCTTAACAAACCAGCAGAAATGGTCTCAAATTTCGCTGCCAATTAATCATTTGAACAGAATCTCACCAAACTAGCTGAAGGTCTTATTTTGCTGATTTGTTTGGAGCTAAGCTAGTGGCATCTTGTCAACGAAAGAAGGATAAAAATTTATGGAAAACGATATCATCAAATAAAATGTGATTTGGTAACGTCAATGACTAGTGTGTAAAACTTGTCTTTAAGAAATGTTAGAACAAAAACAATGAATATATCCATAGACTGTTTAAGCACTACTATTACCATACCACGACTGGGTTTTCGGTATTGCACACTCAAAGTTAAAGTCCACAGTCCACACCTACCTTGATTTTCCATAAAGGCATGAATTATCAAATTGAAAACATAACTCGATTTGTGTCAATTAATCATTTATCATATGTAGTAGGGGTAAAATGCTATTTTGGTTCCTAAATTTTATCAAAATTTTATTTTTCATGTTTAAATTTTAAAAAGTTTGTTTTTTTCCTTTAAACAGTTGAGAGTTCGTCTTTTGTTTCTAAACTATTAAAAATGTTTTATTTCTATTCTTAAACTATAAAAAAGATACTTTTTTTTTCATCCCTAAACCATTGAAAAAGTTCTATTTTCATTTTTATTTTTGTCTCTAAAGTCTAAACTATTTGAAAAACTCTTTACAAAGTTGAAGGATGAAAAAAAAAAAAATTAAGTTGAAGGTCGAAAAATAAATTTTTGGTAAAATTAAAGGACCAAAATAATATTTTACCCAATGTAATATGTCAAAATCCAAATATGCTATGGGAGTAAAGAGAAATGTGCACAATTTTTTTTTTAGACATGATGAAATTCTTGTTTTGTTATTGAGTTATTGAATTTCTTTCATAATAACTCGTCGTTCGCTGAGTGATAATGTACCTAATTTTCCCTTAATTTATATGAAAATCCCAAAATTTTTCATTAAGTTATCTTTATTATCCTAATATAATTAAATCAGTAATGCTATTCTAAACAAAAGGAACTTATATGTTTTTTTTTTACCAGGAAAAAACTGAATTAGTATTTTTATGACAAGAAAGCCGTAAATTTTTTTATAGACACTATGAAATTTTTATTTTGCTTTGGAATTATTTAATTTGTTTCATATTAACTTGTCATTAGTTTTTTTTTTTGAGAAACAACTTGTCATTAGTTAGTGATAACATTCTTGATTTGCTCTTGATTTATACATTGTTCTAACACAATTATTCACAAGATGTCATAAGCCCACCCAAGGAGAAGTCTAAAACATACGGACCCTATTAATAGGGTAAGGCCCAAGTCTTCAATTGAAAACCAGAAAAGCGGCCATTATCATAAATTCTCGGCAGAAGCCCATAAAAGTACTTCAACTACAAAATGATCCAAGAATCCACTCAAGGCAATGTACTAACATCCTTAGACAAGTTGAAGAAAGCCCATATAAGGCCCAAGAAGGAAAAGCAAACAGATCAAGAGAGTATGATGAATTCAGCTTTAGACCAGCAGAATAGAAATTAGTTTGCTCTAAAATATTTATCATCTTCTCATCCCTAGAAAAACCAAAGGATTGAAAGTCCAATGAGTCAATGGCTTGCATCACTAACTGCGTCCAATACACTTTGAATCAAGTTCAAAGCCTCACCACTCTAAATTTGGGAGCTGGAGTTAATGCTTAGGGAGATAAAAACCTTGCAGAGCTTCTTTAAATAATTAATATAACATATAGATACACACTTTTGATGATGTTTGAAAAATCAACAGGTTGAATGCTTCGGGCTTCAACGGTGGTTGGAAAACCTGAAAAGAAAGAAGTGAACTATCAAAGGTGATCGGGGTGAACCAGCCAAGGACCCTCCAACGGTTAAGTCAATTTTCTCTCTTAAACTAAGGTATTCTAAGTGTATGAACAGTAAAACGACCATTATCATAAATTCTTGGCAGAAGCCCATAAAAGGACTACAACTACAAAATGATCCAAGAATCCAATCAAGGCAATGTACTAACATCCTTAGACAAGTTGAAGAAAGCCCATATAAGGCCCAAGAAGGAAAAGCAAACAGATCAACTGAGTATGATGAATTCAGCTTAGACCAATAGAATAGAAATTAGTTTGCTCTAAAATATTTTTCATCATCTCATCCCTAGAAAACCAAAGGACTGAAAGTCTAATGAGTCAATGGCTTGCACCACTAACTTCATCCAATACACTTTGAATCGAGTTCAATGCCTCACCGCTCTAAATTTGGGAGTTGGAGCTAAAGCTTGGGGAGATAAAAACCTTGCAGAGCTTCCTTAAATAATTAATATAACATATAGAGACACACTTTTGATGATGTTTGAAAAATCAACAGGCTGAATGCTCAATACTTTAGCGGTTGGAAGACCTAAAAAGAAAGAAGTAAACTATCGAAGGTGATCGATGTGAACCGGCCAAGGACCTTCCAACAATTAAGTCAGTTTTCTCTCTTGGACTAAGGTATTCTAAGTGTATAAACAGTAAAATGTACCTTGGGCTGAGGTGGTTAGGCCTCTTTTTATAGAGTTCTTGAGTGGGTCTACTTGTTAGGCTCCATTACCATCGTGGGAGATGTATAAGCTTAGTGGGGGAAGTTAGAGTGGATTTCGAGGAACTCATCCCCACGTCTTGGAATAGTGGAACGTGGTCCGATTACTTTGTGTTTGTAGAGAATCTTCTGAAATTTGTTAAGTGTTGAGTACTTTGTGTTTGTAGAGAATCCTTTGAAATTTGCTAAGTGTTGAGTGGTCGTCCACGCTTTCTTTTGTCATGAATGACGGAGCTAATTTGGATGTTCACCCAAACCTTTGGATGAAGGTTATTCACTTCCAATGATACTTTTGATTTCTTTACTATTAAATCGACTTGGACGTGGTCTAGTCATGGACGACCACATGGACGAAATGAGTTTGATTCAACTTACTATTAACTTTAATCCAAAAGGCCTAAGTCCAATGATATATGCTCAATTATGTTATATTAACTATTTTTTTCTCATCATTATTCAATGTGAAACTTCAATCACATGTGTATACCCAACATATACGTGGGTGACTTTTTCCACAATTTGAATAAAATTTCCATTACTTAAAATAAAAAAATTAAAAAAAAAAAAAAAAAAACCTTTGAAGTGTGTACATAAAGTGAGAAGTGTTGAAGTTAAGTCTTTTACTATTTTACATTTTCGAAGAATATGTTGGCAGTGAAGCAATAAGAACATTCACATCAAGAATGCTAAAAAGCCAATTTTTGCACCAACACACAAAAATACTTACAACATCAAAGCTCTCAAGTGCTAAAACTTTTGACACTCACACACACACGTGCCAACTCTCTCTTTTCTCACTCTGCCTCTCCCTCTTCCTCTCTTCCTCATGTTGCCTCCTCCATTTTTCTTTTAAATTGGTTGACTTGGTTCTCCCTCAACCCATCTTGCCAATAAATCCTTCCCTTCTCCCACGCCTAAGACCGAACCCAAGCTTGAAACTCTCTGACCGGCGTGGGCATCGGCCTTGAGGAGAAATTGGTGTGGGCATCAACCTGGAGATTGGAGAGGAGATCAACATAGGTCATCAACTTGGAGATCTATTTGTCATTGGCGTGGGCATTGTGGTGGTTGTTTGCTGGGTTTCATGGGTTTGGGTTGTGTGAAATGTGATTTGTGGCTTGGTGGGTTTGGGTATGATGGGTGGGTTTTTGTTGGTTGTGGCATGGGTGGTAGGTTTGTGGTGGTTATGGTATGGGTGGTGGGTTTTTGGTGGGTGGTTGGGTTTGTGTGGTGGGTTTATGGTGGTTGTTGGTAATATTTGAGTTTTGGGCATGGTAGCTATTGGTATTGTGGTGGCTGTTGGGTGTGATTGGGTTTTGGTATTGTGGTGGTTGGTGGCTAATGGATTGCTGGGTTGAGACAGAGAGGGAGAGAGAGATAGAGAAGAAGAGAGGAAGAATAAAAAATGTATAAAATAGGAATAATAAATAATAAAGAAAGAATATTTAAATGAAGTAGTAAAAAAAAATAGAAATTTTGATATTTGGTGAATTGTAAAGTGAGATGTTAAATGCTATAAAGTGACTTTTTGAGTTGCGAAATGTTAAAATTTTTAAAACCCTTAATGTGAATGCTCTAAGAAAACAAGAACAAGTAGCTGTCTTGTTGATCAGAGCGATGAGAAAGGTTGTGACCTCTCACGAGTCACGCCTTGGTAGCTTTAATGTTGGGTGAATTTGGGAAGACTTCATTGATGGCATTGCACCTTCATCAGAATCAATCGATATAATATGGTACTTTGACTATGACGGAATAGTGGGGTTGTTTGTATTGGTTTTCTTGTACTTTGACTTGTACAAAAAGGTCTAGTCATTGTGTCATGTACCGTATGTCTTTAAAACATTGCTTTTAGATACAACAAAGTGAAAAAAATAATAATAATAAAATAAAAATAAAAAAATAAAAAAATAAAAAAAGAAAAGAAGAAATACATGCGTTATACCATGTCTAATCTTTTGAAGATTCATAGCCGATCCAAACTTTTAGGACTAAAACTTGGTTGTTATTATAATATTTCTAATAAAGAAAGATGAAGTCTTTTCGATATCTATGCCTTTATTTGCCAAGGGTGTTGTGATTTTGTGGCATATCCAGCTCTCTTTCATTAGGACAACTAAGGTTTAAATCCCACCTCTCCCATTATTACAAAAATATATTTTTTTTTATTTGTATACACGCCATCACTTAGGGTTCGTTTGGTTGGGGAGATAGAAAAGTAGAAAGATAGAAAATAGTGGGAGGATGGAAATGTGAGAGGATAGAAAATATTAAGTTTTCCCTCATATATTCTTGGTTGAAAGGATGAAAAACTCTTTTGTTTGATTAAGGCGAAGAGTGAGAGGATAGAAAAAGTATTTATATAAATTTACTTTTATATCCTTATTTCATTATATATTTCATTACATATAAGAAGTTATTTATTTACTAGTTAAAATTAATAAAATAACATTTTATAAAAATTAAAACATTAAACATATTTTTTTTCTCTTCGTTATTATATTTATCACATTTTTTATATATTATAAAACAATGGAAAAAAAAGAGCACTAAGATTGATATTGAACAAGCACAATAAGAAGAGAAAAACGGGGGGAAAAATCAGTAAACAACATCAACCAAAAAATAAACAAGAAAACAGTAGAGAGAGAGAGAGAGAGATGAGCAAACCAACAAAGAAACAAATGACTAAAAAAAGGAAAAAAAGAAAAGAAAGAGAGATGTATGTTCAACGACTTCAACATTACAATTGAGGGGATAAAAGGAACTAGAATGGCTGAGCAAATTCGGTTGAGTTTTCTCTCTAAATTGGGGAGAACATATTTTGGTGGGCCCCGAGAGAAAATACTTGGCCCTACCAATTTTTTTCTCCTAATATCACTTCAACCAAACTGAAAGCTCGAAAATCGTGTTGAAAACACACGAGCGGTTTAGACCCCCAAATTAAAATTACGGCTTGGTTGATTTTACACTAACTTAATGATAAGTGCGGAATAGTGTAAACACAAGCGTATAAATAAAACAACTACTCTAATCCATAAACTAAGCAACACAGCAGTATAATGGAATATAAAAGAGTAGGGAAGAAAGATGCAAACACAGAAAACACCAAGACGTGTTTTCGAAGAGGAAACCGAAGACCTCGGCGAAAAACCTCTCCGCCGCCCTCCAAGCGGAAATCGATCCACTAGACAATCAGTTGGGATACATGGGTTAGCAAGAGACCCTCCAAGCCTAATCTACCCGATGCACCTAAGCCCTCCAAGCTCCTACTCCAACAAGGCTTCTCGGAACCGTGTCTTGTCTAGCTCTCCGGATCCCGCAACAAGCTCCATGTTGCATTTGCCATCCTTGGCTTCTTCCAATGCTTCCCAATAGCTCCAAAACACTCTCTACACTCTGAATGTGTGTGGGTTGTGTTTGGGTACAAATCTCCTCTCAAGGTATGATGATGGGAGAGGGATGGAGAAGAGGCTACAATGATTTCTCACTAAGGAGGAGTAGCTCTCTCTCAAAAGATGGGTGGGTGAGTTGTAGAAAACCTATCTAGGGTTTTTCTCTCTGAATAGCCACACATAACATTTGTGGGTAATGAGAGTTTATATAGTATGGGTGAAGGGTAAGAGAGTCATTCTTAAAAATCCTCCAGGCAGAAAGTTTCGCGACTGTCTCGCGGGAAGGCCTTACCAGCGAGACACTCGCGAAAACAACAGCCTGGCATGACTCTTCAGCTTCCAGCACGTGCTTCTCACATGGCTCACTTCGTGGGAAGCTAGGTCGCGACATACCCGCGAGAATTCTTCAGCCTTCAAATGCTTGAGTCTTCACACCCTCTCTCTATCACACAACCCTTACAACCAATCCCACAACAAATACAGGGTTTAAACGATTGAACATAATTACAATCAAATTTGGCACGGAATAAAAGCCAACAAAAACATAGTTGTAAATTACAACTTTACACAAACATTCCAAAAAATCATTTTCTCTTCACATCCAGCCCTTTTCATCCCACTTAAAATCTATCAAATCAAACAAATTCTTAGGTTCTTAGTTGAAAATAACTCAACTGGTACTTCCTCTTCTCATCATACTTGGATGGAAGCTAAGGTTGTGGGTTAGTGCTCCACTGTGTGTGTGTAAACATTTTTTAAAAACCTTTACACCCACACACACACACACACACACACACACACACATATATATATATATATATATATATATACTGAGATCACCTAAAAAACAAATCATCACGCACGATGTGCGGGTTTGCGACTAGAATAACTAATAGTTGATTGAAAAATCAATCATACAATTTCAAACTTAGAAACATCTTAAGAGCGCACAGAATTTCTTCTAACCTTCTGTCAGTTCATATACTATATATGCATTTCCCAACGTTTCTCCAGCTGAAACGATTGTATCACTAGCGTTTCTGGTTGTTAGGGCTGTTAATAGTTTCTTATGAAAAGGTAAAAACTGCTAATTGAGCAGTTAAGCATAGCTTTTATATATAAAATAATATATATATATTTGTACTGAGATGAATTAATTCAATGAAACTCAGATCGATTAATTGATTCTCAATTTTTTATCTAAATCTCTCTTCCTACTTAGTTTCATTTTCTCTTCGTTTCCCAAACTCTCTTCTCTGTTCATAACCTAGAACTATTTAATTGACCCTCAGTTAGTTTCTAGTTCATTGCGTTCGACTCAATTATTCATCAACCTTGAAAACACACTGTTAATAAACAAGACTATAACTTCCCATGTCTTGTGGAAGCTCCTAGTAAAGACCGAAAGACTTGAAAATAAAATACAACTATTCTTACCAAAAGATTTAATGAACCTTGAAAATGTGTGGTTTAGATTAGTAGACTTACTGTAAACGTTTCACAAGTCTTTGGTCATTGTTTGGAACTCCCAAAGACTTTGGAAAGCTGTAGTCTTGGAATTTTGGACTGTATAATAATTGCTTGATGCAGATTGTAGAGTTGCAATCTGGATGCGTTGGAGTAGCAATCAGGCTATCCTTATTTGGGTCCCTCTATTAACCAATGCTAGACTTAACATTTAACAATAACGTTTTCAGGTCAGTTTTAACTTTTATATCATCTGTTCCTTTTTCTTCAAATATATATATATGGATTACACCGCACAATATATTTTAATTAGATGTAAATTTTGAAAAATTCACCGTTGAATTACATAGAGAATGGACATAATGTGTAGATATTATGTTATCCGGGTCTCTCTTTAATTCATGCTAGATCGAACTTGTGGTATAGGTTAGATTTCCAATTAATACTTCACAAGTTTTTGGTCATAGTTTGGAACTCGCAAAGACTTTGGAAAGTTATAGTCTTGGAATTTTGGACTGTATAAGAATTGTTTGATACTAATTGTGGAGTTGTGGAGATAATGTGTAGATATTATGTTATCTGGGTCCCTCTATTATCCATGCTAGATTGAACATATGGTATAGGTTAGATTTCCAATTAATACTTCACAAGTTTTTGGTCATTGTTTGGAACTCGTAAAGACTTTGGAAAGTTATAGTCTTGGAATTTTGGATTGTACAAAAATTATTTGATACTAATTGCAGAGTTGCCGAGATAATGTGTAGATATTATGTTATCTGGGTCCCTCTATTATTCATGCTAAATTGAATGTGTAGCAATCAAGTTTTTGGGCCATTTTTACTTTTATGTCATTTGTTTCTCTTTCCTCATATATTTTATTATAAAAAAGATTGGTATGCTTACAATGATCGAGAAAGTTCAACAAAAATTATTTATTTATAAAAATATTATTTAAGATTAAATTTACAATTAAATTCTCTCTCTCTCTCTCTCTCTCTCTCTCTCTCTCTCTCTCTCTCTAAATATAAATATATATATATATATATATATATTTTTTTTTTTAATTGGTTAAGACATCCTATAATTTTTAACATATCTTTCGTTCAACAAGCATCAATCATTTCATCAAGTCTTGTCATTGTTCAAAACTTCCGAAGACTTGGAAAGTTGTAGTCTTAGAATTTTGGACTATATAAATTTTTATGATGCAAATGGCAGAATTGAAAACTAAACGTGAGGTCATTGAACATGTAACAATAATGTTATCTAGGTCCCTTTGTTAAACCATGACAGAATGAATATGTAGAAATCATGTAGTGTAGGTGCGTTTTATGTCATCTATTTATTTTTCCTTAAAATAAATTAGAAAAAGAAAAAGAGAGACTAATTTATAAGTTCAGATCTACGTTCAATGATCCTTCGCAATAATCAAGAAAAATCAATAAAAGTTGTTTTTATACATATTTATTTAAGTTCAAACTACAAAATACATAACTTTAATATATTTTCAAATTAAACATTTAAATTTCATTTCCCCCATTTTAGTCTTTCAATTGTAATCTAGTATCAATTTAATCATTCTGTCAATTTTGTCCAATGTCACCATAAGTTTTAGATTTTTCACTTTATAAAATGATGTTGCTTTAGTGAATTCTATGAGGTGAATCCAATGGGAGAGCTAAATTGAAAATGAATGAAAATTAAAGGTCTCCAATAAAAAAATTAAAATAAAAAAAAAGTGAAAAAAATCACTGAGTTGAGTTTAGTATAATAATTGTTTGATACTAATTGCGGAGTTGCGGACATAATGTGTAGATATTATGTTATCCAGGTCCCTCTTTAATTCATGCTAGATTGAACATGTGGTATAGGTTAGATTTCCAATTAATACTTCACAAGTTTTTGGTCATAGTCTGGAACTCGCAAAGACTTTGGAAAGTTATAGTCTAGGAATAATGGACTGTGTAAGAATTGTTTGATACTAATTGTGGAGTTGTGGAGATAATGTGTAGATATTATGTTATTTGGGTCCCTCTATTATTCATGCTGGATTGAACATGTGGTATAGGTTAGATTTCCAATTAATACTTCACACGTTTTTGGTCATTGTTTGGAACTCGTAAAGACTTTGGAAAGTTATGGTCTTGAAATTTTGGACTGTATAAAAATTATTTGATACTAATTGTAGAGTTGCCGAGATAATGTGTAGATATTATGTTATCTGGGTCCCTCTATTATTCATGCTAAATTGAATGTGTAGCAATCAAGTTTTTGGGCCATTTTTACTTTTATGTCATTTGTTTCTCTTTCCTCAAATATTTTATTATTAAAAAAAAAATTGGTATGCTTACAATGATCGAGAAAGTTCAACAAAAATTATTATTTATAACGATATTATTTAAGATTAAATTTACAATTAAATTCTCTCTCTCTCTCTCTCTATTCAACAAAAATTATTTATTTATAACGATATTATTTAAGATTAAATTTACAATTAAATTCTCTCTCTCTCTCTCTCTCTCTCTCTCTCTCTCTCTCTCTCTCTATAAATATATATATATATATATATATATATATATATATATTTTTTAATTGGTTAAGACATCCTATAATTTTTAACATATCTTTCGTTCAACAAGCATCAATCGTTTCATCAAGTCTTGTCATTGTTCAAAACTTCCGAAGACTTGGAAAGTTGTAGTCTTAGAATTTCGGACTATATAAATTTTTATGATGCAAACGGCAGAATTGCAAACTAAACGTGTGGTCATTGAACATGTAACAATAATGTTATCTCGGTCCCTTTGTTAAACCATGACAGAATGAATATGTAGAAATCATGTAGTGTAGGTGCGTTTTATGTCATCTATTTATTTTTCCTCAAAATAAATTAGAAAAAAAGAGAGAGACTAATTTATAAGTTCAGGTCTACGTGCAATGATCCTTTGCTATAATCAAGAAAAATCAATAAAAGTTGTTTTTATTCATATTTATTTAAGTTTAAACAACAAAATACATAACTTTAATATATTTTCAAATTAGACATTTAAATTTCATTTCCCCCCATTTTAGTCTTTCAACTGTAATCTAGTATCAATTTAGTCATTCTGTCAATTTTGTCCAATCTCACCATAAGTTTTAGATTTTTCACTTTATAAAATGGTGTTGCTTTTGTGAATTCTATGAGGTGAATCCAATGGGAGAGCTAAATTGAAAATGAATGAAAATTAAAGGCCTCCAATAAAAATAAAAATAAATTTAACAAAAAAAAAAAAGTGAAAAAAATCATTGAGTTGAGAACAATGCAAAATTTGAGTGTAATTTGTAATTTAGACTATATTTAATGAGTTTTATTCAATAAATCAATTAGATAATTTATAGAAAAGGATAAACCTAATTTAATTAAAAAAATTTTAGAGAAAATCAAACCTAAGTTAATCCAAACTACTCACTCAAAAAAAAAAAAAAAAAAAAAAAAAAGTTAATCCGAACTATATACAGTATGTTTTGTGTATTGTTGCATTATCTTAAAAAAAACTGTGAGTTTTAATTTGTTCAAATTAACATAATCTCACACTAGTTAAAACTCCAAAAAGTTGTTAGGCCCTATACTTTCTTAGAAGAGAGGAAATTATCATTAATCTTCACAGTAATGATGGTATTGATGGATGTAATAAATCCTAAAACTACTTGGGTTGTTGTCTATGAATGATTCCTATATATACAGACTTAAAGTGGTTTGTATACTGCTGTGAAAGGTGATGAAAATATTGAAAAAACGAAAGTGAATTTTGTGGCTATGGGTTGGTAACCTAAGCTTTAGAGGTTTTGGGCCTACAGGCACCCAACGGGAGACCCATAACCATGATTATCAGCCACAACACAATTCTAATCCCTAGTGTTAGCGTATTTTATGGGTTCTTTAGCTTCTCAGCTCTCATTATCGTAGAAAAGACTTTAACCAAGTAAAATGTTTCAAAAAGTCTTTGGCCCATGACATGGAAAATTTAGGTCTCATGTCCTCTCAAAAAGACAAAATTAAAATCTTGTGGGTCACTCTATTAACTAGCGTGAATTGTGGTCAGTGGAACGGTTGGTTTAATATCGTCCAATGTGAATTGGATGGAAGGAATACAATGAAAACAAATGAAAGTTAAAACGATTAAAATAATAAAGAGTAAAACTTAAAGAACTGAATTAAAAAATTAAGTCAAAGTCAGATGTGTAATTTGTAATTTAGCTTTCGTTTAATAAGTATTAATAAATAATCCCATATACTTTGAATCTAGATTTGGCCTAGAAGGGGTTGCAATTCTGTAGCTGATCCATTGGCTGACATATAACTATATAAGCACTTCGGAAAACATCCTTAATTCGTTTAAGGTACGAATTTGATCATGAGTCATGACCTACAAAAAATTAATAAAAGTTGAATTCCAAGTGCAGTGACACCCATTGGTGAATCTTTTTATTTTTATTTTTTTTGGAGAAACACATCCATTGAAGAATCAAAACACCATCTCTGATACCATCTTGCTGGACAGTCAAGTTAACGGTTCTGTCTAATGTCCTGTAATCTTGCTGTTTGTGTTCTGAATTTTAATAGTCTTTCAGTTTATCAAAAAAATCGGGAAGGTCCAATTTGGTGTTGCATTTTCAATTTCATGTATACAATTGGGGAGCCAACATCATACTCAATTTCTTTTTGGTAGAAAAAAAGGGGAGGGAGGGATTACTTATGACTGACTATTTTCAATATGATTCAACGAAATATACTTAAAAAAGAAAAAAACAGAGCGTTAGATTCAATTTTGATGTTATTTTTCATCCGTTGTGCTAGAGAAATTGGTGAGACTTGTGTATTCCAAAACCGGTATTTTTTTTTTTTTTTTTAATTTACTTATTATTGGCTTGTGCTAGTAAAAATCAGTTATTTTATTTAACGATGATTTTTTTTTTAAGTCATGCTAGAAATATTATAAGTTTTATTACAATACATTTACAAACTGTGTAACCAATCACTAAAAAATAATTTTGATATTCATTATTTGTTCACGTTTAACTTACAAAGACTTGGGAAGCATATTTTTCAGCAAGGTCCGTCTATTATTACTTATCCTGAATTTTGGACTATAGAATTGTTTGTTCAGATTGCTGAGTCATTACATATTAAACGTGTAGCAAGCAATCATTAAATGCGTAGCAATCATGTTGTTTGTGTGTCTAAATTAACCATGCTAGATTGAAAGTGTAGAAATGGTATTATCAAGGACTGTTTAATGTTATCTATTTCTTTTTGCTCGAATCATTTTTATTTTTTGCAAAAAAAAAAAATGATAATTACATGAAGAAAATTTAAATAAAAAGATTATATATATTACAAATTATATCCTCTAATATTATTTCATTTTTTTTTCTTTAATTTAATATTTTTTTCATTTCATTTTTTTTTTCAATTTAGTCATTTCATAAGTTCTATGTCCAATTTTAACTTTATTTATTTATTTATATTTTTCACTTTCCAAAACGATGTTGTTTTAATGGGCTTGACTATGGGGATTGGATGCCAAGAGCCTTGTAGTTCTATTAGTTGACACCTCCTAGTATTTTTATGACATTCAAAGTTCGAATCCCCTCATTCGAGTGACTATATATATTTTGCTTATGCTAAGTAGATATATTAATTTTTAAAATAATATAGTTTTAATGAAACTCTATTACCAAAATATTGAGTTGCTTATTAATTGTTAAGATGTTTATTCCATGTAAAACTCTATTACCTAAGCTTTAATAACTTTAATATTCTATTAAACCTAAAGTTCATTTATTAAAAATTAAAAAATGAAATTTAATAGTTATTTTTTGATCATATCTATTATAGTTTTGTGTTTTAATGTGGCAAAACTACATGTTATATGTCTTGCTCAAGCGGAGTGACTCAAGATAGATTGCACGTAAAATTAAAGAGTTTTTGTAATGTGACTAATTAATTATTAAGAAAGTTAATTTACTGATCATGACTCACTAATTATTAAAACAGTTTCAAAAGTATTAATAAAATGTTTTTTTTTCTTTTACATAAAATTTTAATTTATGGCACAAGAATTCTATTAGTATACATAAAATTAAATAATACGATGAGAGAGAGAGAGAATAAGTATTTAGGAGATGATAAAAAAAACGTAAGATAATCAATAAATAGGATATTATACCTTAAATCATTTAAATGAATATGTACATTGTATGCAAAATGGTGGGATGAGAAAAATCTGTCCCATCCATTTGCCTATATGTAATGGGAAAAGTTTGAATGGAATAGAACACACAAAATGGATTACACAAGGTTGAGATTGTCAAAGTAACAGTAAAGAAAAGTTTAATTATTGACTTTATCTCTTAAAATTAGTATGGGAGAAAAACAAGTTATATATATATATATATATATATATATATATATATCACTCCTGTTTTTTGAGTCTTTGATCTGTCAGATTCCTTCAATCTTGAAAACATGTGGTTCGGAGGTATAAACCATAAAAAACGTTTCACCATGTCTTTTGTAATAATTGTTTGGAATTCCAAAGACTTGTAATTTTTTTTTTTGTTTGTTTTGTTATTTTTTTTTTTATAGAAGAAAATACTTTGAAAGTTAAGTATTATAGTCTTCCTTATATTATCTAGCGTGAAAGTTGGACTATGAAATGGTTTGTTTCAAGTTGCAAATTGAAGATGTAGCGATCATGTTATCTAGGTCCCTATATAAACCCAACAATCGTGTTATTAATTTATCATGTTCATATGGCAATCATGTTATCATATAGCAATCATGTTATACAAATCTCTATTACTTTCCTATTTAGTCAGATAATTTTTTTTTTTTAAGAATCTCATTTATAATTACATATATACTCAAATTTACTCGTTAATATCTCATACAAGGATCAAGGATAGAGAAATTTGAATAAATTATGAAATCATGAAATAAGAGTCACCAAAGTATTCACGATGTGTAAAACTAGAGACCATATCAATCAAGTAGTCATTAGTGACATGAGTGGGTTTGCACATTTATAAAATATTCAAAGCATTCACATTCGAGTATCTAAAAAAATATACATTTTACACTTGAAAAATCTACTTTATCTATTTTATCATACCATTTTACAACTCACCCACATCCCTAGTTTTTATATATTTAGATACAACATATTAAAATAATATAATGTACTCCATCTGTTAGGGACATATTTTATGTAATTGGTTAATCCTTTGACAAAATGCACTTTACTTGTAATTGGGTAGATCTAGGATGAGTTTAAGACTTCAAGAAACATGTTGTTCATGTCAACTGTTAAAGGCATGAAGATCTAACCAAGAAACAAGTGAAGAAAGAGCTGTTCATTAAAGCTCAACAAAACTCTCGATAGAATCCTTTCTATCGAGATTTAATGTTGAAGCTTGACACAAGTTGTTTCTGTCGAGACTTACAAAATTAAAATTTCCAGATTTGATTTTTAGCCCATGCTGAAATATTTGTATAGGGTTTTTTTTCTCACAACCCTAAACATATATAAGGCTTATTTTAATGGCCGTTGCGCATGCAGAAAGTGACAGATTTATTATTCTCTCTAAAGAAGCTTGAAAGAATCATTTCTATCGAGATTTAATGTTGAAGCTCGACACAAGCTGTTTCTGTCGAGACTTACGAAATCAGAATTTCTAGATCTGATTTTCGGCCCATGCTGAAATATTTGTATAAGGTTTCTTTTCTCATAACCCTAGACATATATATGGCTTATTTTAAAGGCCGTCGCGTATACAGAAAGTGATAGAGTTCATTATTCTCTCTAAAGAAGCTATTACATCTTTACACCAAAGGTTTTGTAACCAAGAAGCTTCTTGATCTTCATTTTTGATGAATCGAAGAACTTTGCAGCTAACAATCTCTTCAAGTTGTTGGAGTTAGTCATGTACTGGGATCTATGCATTATTGGTTAGTCATGTACTGGGATTCGTGCATTGAACAGAAAGATTGCCGCTACAATACAAGTCTAATTGGGTATTGGGGTAAGGGTTCAACTATAAGTTGGTATTTTGAGATAGGCCAAAGGGTTTGGTAAGATTTCTTATATTTGTAACTGCTTGTGATTGATAATAGTGGATTCTTGAGAGTGGTGACCTTAAAATCACCCGGTGGGATTTTGCCTCAATGGTTTTCTCCATTCATAAACAAATCAACCGTATCAAATTTATTTTCCGCTGCATTTAGTATAATTGGTGATTTGTTTATGCTGCCATGCTATTGCATGTAATTGAACCTAATAAATTAACTTGGGTAATTAATTAATTAATTAATTTGCAAGGGGTCAATTCATTTTAACCCAACAAGTGATATCAGAGCAAGCACACTCTAATTAGGTTTTAATCTTTGCTGTGTGATTCATTGATCCATGTTTGTCATGGATAGATGACAGTCTCTTATTATGTCTCATTTATTTGATTGCACGAATTATGCATACTGGAAAGTACGCATGAGAGCTTTCTTGCAGTCTTTAGATGAGAAGGTCTGGCAAGCTGTGAAAATTGGCTGGGTGAAGCCAAAGGAAAGGCCAGCTGATTGGGATGAGTCCAAGATCAAAGTAACAAACTTCAACAGCAGAGAATTGAATGCTCTATTCAATGCAGTGACCAATGAGGAGTTCGAGAAAATATTATCAACTAAAACTGCAAAGAGGCATGGAACATCCTCCAGACAACCTATGAAGGGACTAAGGCTGTCAAGGATTCAAAGCTCCAATGGCTCACAACTAGCTTTGAGGAGATAAAGATAGAGGAGGATGAGACGTTTGATGAGTTATATGCCAAGTTGAACGACATAGTGAACTCAGCATTCAATCTTGGTGATCATATTCTCGAGCCCAAGATTGTGTGAAAGGTGCTTAGATATCTCCCTGAGAGATTTCATGCCAAGATAACAGCGATTGAAGAATCAAATGACATTGACACCATTCCTTTGATGAAGTTGATTGACAACTTGCAAACTTATGAATTGGGTTTGACAAGACGTCGGAAAGAAACCAAGAGCAAGAATATAGCACTGAAGGCCAAAAGTAATGAGATTGATAAGTCTTCAGATGACGAAGATTCCAAGATGAAATCCTAGATCACTAGGCAGTTCAAGAAGTTCATGAAGAATGCCAATGTGAAAGGTTTTGACAAAGACCATAAGCAATCTAGTTCTTCTAAATTCAGAAGTCAAGACAAAGGGAAGAAGGATGCTAAGGATGGAGGCTAGTATACTATTCCCTTTGGACCAAAGTGCTTCGGATGTCAAGGTTTTGGACACATGAAACAAGAATGTCCAACATATCTCAAGTCAATTGGGAAAAGCAAGGTTTTTGCTGCTACCTTGAGTGATACTGAGCCTAAGACTGAGTCAGATGACAGTGATGACAAGGGAATCTTGGGTGCTTTCACTGCCACAGTGGATCCTACTAAGGGGATCGTAGAAGTAGTGGATGAAGAAGAGGACTTGGTAGAATCTAAGTTTGCGAAAATGGATGAACAAGATGACATCCACACAACCTATGCAAAATTGTACAAGGTTTCTGAAAATTATAAGAAACTGTATAGGTTGGCCACCAAGAAGCTAAGTGATGTGGAGCTAGATCGAGAGGAGGTTTCTACCAAGGTTGATAAAGCCAATCAAACCATTGGAGTGATGTGATTTGAGAAAAATTTCTTGGTTGAAAGGACTAAGAAGTTTGAAGCGGAGCTGTTTCAAGTCAAAGCTCAATTGAAGAAGAATTCCAATGCAAAGCTCAATGAGATGCTAAACTTTCAGAAAGCTGCTTCTAACAAAACTGGTTTGGGGTATGAATTCTCTTCTCCTAATATTGCCTCTTCTAGTAAGATTGTTTTTGTTTCACCTGCTAATGATAATGATGCTGAAAATAATGAAGCTAAAACTAAAATAGCTAGTGAGAACTTAGACAAGGGAAAATTTATTCTAGGAGCACCCCTTAAGGTTGAAAAGAAAGATACTAGGAACCCTAGGACTAAGAAAGACAATAATAAAAAGTCTCAACAAAAGAAGCCGCATTTTTGTCATCACTGTGGAGATTCAGGACACACTCGTCCAAATTGCCATAAGTGGTTAGCCACTCAACAAAGCAATAGTTTGTTATCATCTGGTGGTCAAGGTTAGATTCCAACATCTTTGGGTCCTCTTGGAGATCTTCTCAAGACCCTCATGTTCCTTTCGAACTTGAACGGTTTCAATTCTTCCCCCTCACCTCTGGAACAAAGGTTCAACTCTAGGAAAGGATCTTTCTCCAAAACCAAAGTTTGGAAAGAAAAATGCTCAAAGTGATTCAGTCACTTTTTCTCTCTCTCCCTTTATGTTTTTGCATTACTTGTTTGTTTTGCTTTCTTGTTTTTAAGCTAGTCTAGTTTTATGCTTTGTGTGTTTTCTTTCATGTTTTTTGTTTGTTTGTTTTCAATTTCGTTTTATTTTGTTTTACATAAAAAAATTGAAAAAAAAAAAAAACAGTGTGTGTTTGTGTATATTGGTACTTGTGTACCCTGGATGGCCATTGAAACAAATTTTTCTAAACTTTGTTTTTCTTGTGGCTTAGATAAGAATCTCAATACACAACTAAGCAAGTGAGCTTTGTACCTCATGTTTGTGACGAGTATGATCAAGTGATATGTTACTCTTTATACTCTAATCACTCTTTTTTACGGTAAGGACTAGAAAATCTTAAGAGAAAGGCATAAATAACCATCTCACTATTAAAACCCGCCAAACATGTATAAGATCTGTATGCTCTGACATAGCAAAATTGTGATGTTTTTGGCTTACATAATTGGGTAATTCTTTTCTCTCTATTTATGCCCATGCGTGGAATGTTCAAAAAGAAAAATATGCAAAGAACATGAAAAGCAAAAAGATTAAAATGCTTTTAATAATGGTTGTAAGCGTGTTTCTAGGAGATGTGTGAGTTATAAAATTGGTTAGACTTGTTTTGTGTGTGTGTGTGTGTTTTAGATCTATGGATGCTTAGCTTTTTGGTTGAGAGACGTTTGGAGAGCTTAACATGTTGAGTGGATCTTTGTTTGAGTAGCTTGCTTCGTTGCATTCATCTTTATATGTTTTTCCTCCCTTGAAAAACTCCTTTTCTTCAAGCTCGACAGCTTCTCGACAGATACCTCGACACATCCATTTCTATTAAACCTCTTTGCTTTGCTCTTGATAGATTCTCGATAGCAGGCCAATCCCTCGAGTTTTTCTTCTGACCTCTCTATCTACTCGACAGATCCTCGACACATTCTCGATCCATTAAGATTTCTAGGTTTCTTCTCGATAGCACCTCGACAGCTTCTCGATCCATCGAGATGTTTTCCTTGAGCTTCTGTCTCCTCGACACCTTCTCGACAGATGTTTCGATCCATTGAGCTCATGTTTTTGCCGTCGATAGCACCTTGACAGTACCTCGATAGATTCTCTTCTATCGAGATTTAGTGCTCGACAGTTTCTCGACAAATCCTCGATCTATCGAGCTGCGTTTTTCTATATATAGTTGAGGTGCAATCTGGTTTTCATTTTTTCACTTCTCTCTCAATAGAAAACTCTCTCTCTCGACCCAAACCTCTTTCTCACTCTCAAATCTCCTCACCCACGTGTTCTTTGGCCTAGATCAAGCTCCAAACACTTGGTAAGTGTTCTCATCTTCTCTCTTTTCATGCATTCATGCATTTTAGACCTAGGTTTTAGGGTTTTTGAGTTTTTCATGAATTTTTTTTGGGTTGGGCTTTGTGAAATTGTTGTTATTTGTCCATGCATTGCATCTTCTATACATTATAATATTGTTTCTTGCATTTTAGGCTTGTGTGCTTGATTATCTCTGTTATGAGTGCTGCTAGGATTAGATTGGGTGACCCCTATGATGTCTTTACTTTTACACGTCACATGTTCATACATTCTTCATACATACGTTCTTTTTCATCTTTCCTATTCTGAACTTGTGTTGTGTTTCCTATTCTCTCTCTTTCTCTCTCTCTCTCTCTCTCTCTCTCTCTCTCTCTCTCTCTCAAATAGACTTGTTATGGTTCCCAAACAAAGAAAATTCACTCCGCCTCGGAACCCTCTTCAAGGTTCTGGGTCATCCTCTTCTTCTTTTCCTCCCGTACCCTCTCACATTCGGTTCCATGATGAGAAGGCCAAGAAGGACTTCTCTGAGAACTTCCAGGCTCGTGGCATTCATCTAGAACACAAGGTTATTCTGTTGGATTTTGCCGACACTCGTCTCCCGAAAGTCATTCGTACTCGAGATTGGGAATCTCTAGTTGAGAAACCCACGTGGTGTCCCGTCGTGTTTATTCAAGAGTTTTACCCAACATACACGGCATCGATACCTCTATACCTTAGTTTGTTACTACATTCAAAGGTACACGTATCGTAGTTACTCTAGATTTTATATCCGAGGTATTACATGTCCCTAGGATAGCGCATCCTGACTACCCTGGCTGTGATCGTCTTCGGACTCTGTCCAAAGACGAGCTTATCTCTCACTTTTGTGAGACTCCTTCCATATGGGGTGGAAAGCTAAAGACTCCATGCTCGGGTTTTGCTAAAGGCTCGAGATTCCTTAGCATGGTGATGACCTTCACTCTCACACCACTTTCACACTATAACTTTATCACCGAGCCTCATGCTCGTTTTCTTTTGTCTCTGATGGAGGGTTTCACCATTGATTTTCCCTCTCACTTATCACATCTATTCTAGATGTGTATCAGGATACCGCTACTTGTGATAAGCTCATCTTTCCTTCAGCTATCATGCGGATCCTTCAGCACATCTCCATTCTCATTCCTCTCTCTCCTCTTTTCACCATTATAGGTGCCATCAACGTTGGCTCTATCTGGTAAAGTGAGGCCCAGTTTTGACCGAAGCAGCCACGAGTGAAGACGACCGATCCTGCAGCTTCTGCTGTTCCACCCTCTTCCTCGGCTCCTTTTACCTCTGCAACTGGTGGTGTGACCCTTGAGGCTATCATGGCACAGTTTCAACAGATGGAGGCTGACTTTGGTGGTCGTCTTGACTATCTCACATATGAGATGTGTCAGATGAACACCCGAGTCTGTCGCGTTGCCTGCAGATAGGCTCCCATGGTTGGCTTTGCTACTTCACCCTCTCCAGAGCGTCCTATGGCCTCTCCTTCTGTAGATGATGAGGATGATGTTGGCTATCCCGGTGATGACGAGATGACGACCTCTTAGTGACTTACCCTTTGTCATTCGTGACAAAAAAGGGAAGTAGTTTTAGGTTTGAGAGTAGTCTTGTACTTAGGGGGAGAGTTAGTATAGGATTTTTTTTTATAGGGGGAATGTGTATAGGTTTGAGGGATGTAGTGAGGTTTATATATACTTTTCTTTCTTTTTAGTTACATTAACCTCTTGTACACCGGTCTTGTGACCATTATTATTATGACATACATTGTACTTTTTTTTTCTTATATATGATGATGATGTATGTTAATTTTCTTCACCTACCTTTACATGTGTTGTCTCTTTTCTATCTTTATACACATGTTTCTTTGTGTATGCAATCTTTATTTTTGTTTCACATATGATACCTTGATGAGTCTTGTTTAAGTATTTCAGAAAGACAAGTTGTGAAAGTCTATCATGTCATGAAATCTCGTCTTGCAAAGTTTTACAAGAATTTGTAGTAGGAATAGATTTCTTATGTAATACAGCAAGTGGTTATAAGTTTAGTGATTTAAGACTTCTCTCATGATTATTTGTTTGTTGTGGTTTTGTCACAGATTGCCAAATGGGGAGATTGTTAGAAACATATTTTATGTAATTAGTTAATCCTTTGACAAAATGCACTTTACTTGTAATTTGGTAAATCTATGATGGGTTTAAGACTTCAAGAAACATGTTGTTCAAGTCAAGTGTTAAAGGCATAAAAATCTGAGCAAGAAACAAGTGAAGAAAGAGCTATTCATTAAAGCTCAATAGAAGTCTCAACAAAATCCTTTCTATCGAGATTTAATGTTGAAGCTCGACAAAAGCTCGACATAAGTTGTTTCTGTCGAGACTTATGAAATCAGAATTTTCGGATCTGATTTTCGACCCACGCTGAAATATTTGTATAGGATTTCTTTTCTCACAATCCTAGGCATATATAAGGTTTATTTTAAAGGCCGTCGCGCATGCTGAAAGTGACATAGTTCATTATTCTTTCTGAAGAAACTACCGCTTCTTTACGCTCAGGGTTTTGTGATCAAGCAGCTTCTTGATCTTTATTGTTGATGAACTGAAGAACTTTGTAGCCAACAACCTCTTCAAGTTGCTGGAGTTAGTCATGTACCGGGATCCGTGCATCATTGGTTAGTCACGTACTGGGATTTGTGCATTGAACTGAAAGATTGCCACTACAATAAAAGTCCTATTGGGTATTGGGATAAGGGTTCAACTGTAGGTTAGTATTTCAGGATAGACCAAAGAGTTTGGTAAGATTCTTTATACTTGTAACCGCTTGTGATTGATAATAGTGGATTCTTGGGAATGGTGACTTTAAAATCACCCGGTGGGGTTTTGCCTCGGTGGTTTTCCCCATTCGTAAACAAATCAACTATGTCAAATTTATTTTCCTCTGCATTTAGTATAATTGGTGATTTGTTTGTGCTGCCATGCTATTGCATGTAATTGAACTTAATTAATTAACTTGGGTAATTAATTAATTTGCAAGGGGCCAATTCATTTTAACCCAACACCATCAAATAACAATAATAAGCCATTTCATGAAATTTTTTATACTACTCTTATGGGAAATAGAAAATATTATCAAAAAATTAATTGTTTTCTTTATTTTCCCATAAAAGCCTTTCTAAAATAGTGCACTGAAAATCCCTTAAAGCATCCATTAACATTTTCCTAACAAAATTTTCATTACGTATTGAAAAAATAAAAACATTAAAGTGTGTATATATAGTGAAAAGTGTGGAAGTGAAGTCTTGTACAGTTTACTATTTTACATTTTCAAATAATATATTGGCAGTGAAGTAGTGTTTGTTGAGCAGAGGAAACAAGAACAAATAGCAGTCTTATATGTTGAGTCGTTGACCGAGTTTTTCTTTAATTTATTAATTAATTTTAATTTATATTAATTAACAATTTTGGAATTAATTTAATTTATCCTACTTTTATTTTAATCTTGAATTGTGAACTAAAATCTTGGCTTTGACACTGAATTTGTTGAAGTCTTTTTTTAAATGCTAGTGATAAATGACCTGTGGTTATACATAGAATAGCTAAAACGATTCTTGCACTGGCGTTTCTATTATGGAATCTGTTGAATTTGTTACAGTTGTTAGGGAAGTTAATTAATGGCTAATAGAGTAGTTAAGCCTAGCTCTTATATATAAATAATATATTTGTACTGAGACGAATTAATTCAACTGATTCTCTTTTTTTCTTTTTTTCTTTTTTATCTAAATGTATCTTGCTTCTTATTTTCCTTTTCTATTCCCTTCCCAAAAACTCTCTAATTTCTCTTTGATTAATTCAATTGAACTCTTTTACCCTCAATTTCTTCTTGAAAATGCACACTGGTTAATAGACAAGACTATAACTTCCCAAGTCTTGTGGAAGTTCTAAGCAAAGACAGAAAGACTTGGTGAAATTAACACATGATGGTTGAATGAAAGATATCTGCCATCAATTTGAATGGGAGAAAACAAAATACGACTATTCTTACTAAAAGATTCGATGAACCTTGAAAACGTGTGGTTTAGATTAGTAGACTTGCTGTTAACGTTTCACAAGTCTCTTGTAATTGTTTGGAACTCCCGAAGACTTTGGAAATCTGTAGTCTTGGAATTTTGGACTGTATATATGAGTTGTAGTCTTTGGATGCTGACTACAGAGTTGCAATCTAGACTCGTAGGCATAGCAATCAGGCTATCCTTAAATAACAATTGCTACAGTGCAATTTTGTTTATGTTTTTTAATGGGTCATGCTAACGAGTGCCCTTAGGGCACTTATTAATAATCCATTTTAGGAAAGTTTTGATATCACTTTTATTGGAAATGGAAAAAGCTGTCAAAATATTAATTAATTTTTTTTCATTTCCCATAAAAACCTTCTTTAAATAGATTATTAATGAGTGCCCTTAGGGCACTCCTTAGCATTTCCCTTTTTTAATATAGATGGGTTTTTTATTATTATTATTATTTTAATTTGGTGTAATGTTAAAATAGAAGATCTGATGTATAGCGTATTGTAAAATGATGTACTAAAATTAATAAAGTAAGTTTTTGTGTGGTAAAATAGCTTGATATAACATGCCTGATGCTATTGCTCTTATCGAGGTCCCTCTATTAACTATGCTAAATTGAACGTGTAGCAATCATGTTTTTTGGTCAGTTTTAACTATGCTAGTGCTAATGCTCCTTTATAATTTATCCATGGGATCCCTATTTTTATGATAGAGTTTTCCGATTTATCCTAAAATTAGGAATATTGATACTATCACTAAAATTTAATCATAGGCAAGGTTTATTATCCAACAGAAAAAAGGGGGGGGGGGGGGGGGGGGTGGCAAGATAAGCACAAAATAGAGTCAAAATATATATTTGTATTTTTTTTTTTATGAAAATAGATTTGTATTTTGTATCATAATAAAAGAATAAAAATTGTTTTTTAAAAGTATATTAATATTGGCTATAGATTTTCTTTCTTATAATAATTAAATGTTATAAGAATCACATGTTTTTCCTAAAATAAATAATAATGTTCAAATAGCACACAAATGTAATTCAATTTATTTATATAACAAATAAGAGGAAGAAAAAAATTATAGATAAAACCAGTTAGTTATTAATTAAAAAAAGGTAAACTATATATAGTTGGTCTCTATCCTTTAGGTTGTTTGTTAATTTAGTCTCTATCCTTTTGGTATTGTGTTAAAATGGTCATTAGCATTAAGTGTTGGATAAAAAATGATGATATAGTTAATGGTGATATTAAAATATTATTTTTATGTCAAATAAGTTGCCACATGAAATTTTTTGAAAAATATAAGCAAAAAAGCTAAAACTTTATGAAAATTAAAATCACAAACATATTTGGGGTTTAAAATTTTAGCAAAAGAAAAATTATTCAGATTTAATCTTAACATTTTGGAGCTAAAGGAACTCTTCGGTTAGATTTTCTTTGCAGCTTCCTCCCTAAGTTCTTTTCATTTAATTTGCCTATCATCTCCATAGCTGATGGAAGAACCAAAATCAACTATTAGTCACACCTAAAGCCTTAATGAGTTCTCAGAATAAAAGAAAAATAAATTTGAATGCAACGTCCATTGAAAACTCATCTAACATATAGCCTATTTCTACTTGAACTTTGTTACTAGAGTTAAGTAGCTGTATAAGCCTTCCAAAATATGTGTACATACATGTTGTAATATTTTAATAAGTTAGTGATCAAGGGGAGTGGACTTATGGGGAAGACAAAGTCTTCCAAAATAACAGGTTGGAAAAGTTTAATTAGTAGTTTTATCTCCTTAAATTTGTGTGGGAGAAAATAATCGCAACTCTTTTTAAGTCACTAAAAACGAGTGACACCATTAGAAGTCTTTAATCTTGTTAATGTCTCATTTTGCTCAAAACTTCCAAAGTCTTTTGGTCATTTGTTTGAAACTTTCATAGACTTGGAAAGTTATAATGTTAAAATTTTGAACTATATAATAATTGTTTGATGTAGATTGCATAATTGCAAACTAAGTGTATGGCAATTATCAAATGCGTAGCAATCGCAATAACAAAGTATATTCAATAATATTTCATCAAAAACAAATTCATAAATGATTCCTGTGTAAAAATTTATCAAGTCTCTTTGCAAGAAAATAAAAATCGGTTGAAGCTGGAGTACTTTTCTTTTATTCGGTGCTTTGTGCTATTATCTCTCTCCACGATACATGCTTCAAATCCACCCATAAACCTTGAATATCCCACATACAAAATATCCTGGCCTATGATGTAATCTACGCTCTTCCCTATTATTATTATTATTATTATTATTATTAGTGAGAAACAAACACAAAGAAATGAGGGAATAAGATTTTAACATAAAGACACACCACAAACTTCACTCAAAAGTCGTAGAAACTTTTAAGAGAGGGTTATTTCTCCTATTGTAATATATTAAATTAGTTGAATTAGTTCTAGATTAATGTAAACAATTTAACGTTATAGAAAAAAATAAAATACCACAAATTTAACTAGCGCAATTTACATTTTAGACTAGATGTAATTATAGGAAATATATATAATTATCAGACCAAATTTAACATTGTGATTTAGTTTTTAATCAAGTTTGACAAATTTGGTTGTAACCTAAGATTATAACTCCCACTAAAAAAATTAACATGATTATATATTTAAAAAATATAACTGCTAAATTGAATTTTATTTATTTTTTTGTTTTTTATATTCTTAACACACTTGTTAAATTTTATGCTAATAGGATGTTATTTATTATTATTTGTTCCTTCCAAGTATTTGCATGCATAATTTTAAACTAAAAAAACTTGAAACTAAATATTTGATTGATATCATAATTATAATTTTTGATATTCTAGAAATTTTACAAATATGAAGGATATAAAAAGAATATATGATCCAATGATAGATTTATCAAAATTCATATACAATAAAAATATATTATTGAGTGGAATTATAGCCTTAAACTAAAACAAAATTTGTAACTAAAATTGGACAACCAAAAAAGCTTTACTTTGACCAAAAATAAAAATAAAAATAATGAATAGTCGTCACACTTGACCGAGCAGCTTTCCATGTGCCTATAAAAAGCCAGCTTTTTATGGGAAATTTGCCGTGCACAAACACAATCTCTAAGTCTTACCTTCTTTTCTCCCAACTGTTGAGATATGGGTTTCATTGGGATTCTTATACCATTTTCTTGGGTTGCTGTGGTATTATTTGAATTGACAGCCGCAGCAGTAGCATTTCCAATAGCGCTGCCCAACTGCCCAGACAGATGTGGAGATGTTGAAATTCCGTATCCATTCGGCCTAAGAGAAGGTTGTTACATCGATGATTATTTTTATGTCAATTGTACTACCGACTTTTTCGGCAAAACTCAACCAGTAATACCTGAAGACTTCATAATTACAAACATTTCCCTCCAAGGCCAGATTGACATGTCAATGTATATAGCCCATGACTGTTATGATGAACAAGGTGTGCTGGATGATAATAACTCCAACAATGCGTGGCTCAATTTGTCCAGCATTTTCACGGTCTCTAACACCCAAAACAAGTTTGTGGTAGTTGGCTGTGACACTTACGCATACCTTGAAGGTTACCAGCCATATGATGAACAGTACTCCATGGGCTGCAGGTCCCAATGTGAAAGCACAAGGTACATAGTCAATGGATCTTGCTCTGGTGTTGCGTGTTGCGAGCTAGATCTTCCTATTGGGTTAAGAGATATTACTATCACATCCGAGAGTTTTGATAAACACGCAAAAGTATGGAGTTTCAATCCTTGTGGCTATGCGTTTATTAGCAAAAACGGCACTTTCACTTTCTCTGTAGACTCCCTTCGCAGTCTACGGGACAAAAAAGAGATGCCAATGGTTTTCGATTGGGCAATCGGGAATGAGACATGTAAAGATGTTGAGAACAAATCCAGTTACATATGTGGAGGTAATAGTAAATGTATCGATTCTGACAACGGGTCTGGGTACCGTTGTAAGTGCAAGGACGGCTATCATGGGAATCCATATCTTCCTCACGGTTGCCAAGGTATTGATTTATGTATTTACATTAAATTTTTTTTTTTTAAATACTAAATTTCAAATTATGCCTTCTAATTTTTATATTTTTAGGGAGAAAAAAAAATACCTTTCCATCCCAAACCTCCTGCTCTCCCCTTGCCAGCTTGTTATTTGAAAAGGGGATGAGATGGGGCAAGGCCGGCACAACAGATTTAGAGGCCAGATTTGCAAAAATTTATGTATATTTTAGCATAATAATTTTTAAAAATATACCCATCAAATTATTTATTTTACACTATGTTTTGCGAAAATATTATTTTTTATCAATTTTTTATTACTCTCCCAAATCATCTAATTTACACATTTAGAGCATTCACATTATCTCGTGCAAAAAAACCTGTATATTTTGAGCCTACTTTTTTTTTTTACATACTCGCTTTTTAAAACACCACACATTAGATTATATGTTTTACATTACATTAGTTTAAAATATCAATTTTTCTTTATTTTTTTAGTTATTTTTCTCTTTTCATACACAATAACCATCATCCATTCTCTTCTTTCATTCTCAGAATTCATAAAGAAATAATAAAAAATTAAATGCAAAGTGAATAGTATTAGTATAAATTTACACAGTTATTGTAGTAATTTTGTAAATTTACACATTCTTAATTTGACTGATGTGAATGATTTTGAGGTTTTAATGTACAAAATTGATACTTTTTTCTATTTTGCATTATTTGATGCAAATGCTCTTACAAATTGAATGATGCAGGTAATTTTTTGGGCTTAATTGTGTGAATTTGACACATTTTTATTATTATATACACATTGATGGAATTAGAAAGAAAGATTTAATTGAAAAGAGATTAATATTGAAAAGAGATTAAATTTTTTTTTTTTTTTAAATCTTGGTCTTGAATATGTCATTGCTTTTTATTTACTATATTTATTCTAAGTCACTTAACGATGGGCTTTACATCTACAGATATTGACGAATGCATAAATGGTGATAACTGCAAGGGCCCAGGAAAAAAGTGTTTGAACGTACTAGGGAATTTTACATGTTCTTGCATCGAGGGGTACCATTGGGACCGAAGTGCAGGAGTAGACCTCTGTGTTATCAATCAACCATCGCTACAAGTTAAACTTTTTGTTGGTAAGTATACTAAGAGTCTGATTGAGAACAACTTATTTAGCTGAAACTAAGATCTATTATTTAAATAGAAAACTTTACTAGTTAGGCTAATTGGAACCTATCTTTAACTTTTAGAGTTAAATAGTATTATTTCACTCCTTAAGCTTACATTTAGTTTGGTTTCATCTCAAAACTATTAAAAATGTTATACTTTGTACTCTTCAGTCTACTTAACTTTTTATCCATCTTAAATTTCCAAACTCATAGTCTGGTTTCTTGAAAAAAAAAAAAATTATCCATCTTATTTAATAGAATGTCTAGGGACAAAATTGGCTAATACCCTTTTTGAGCAAAAAAAGCAGCATTTTGTCCCCCTTCTCAAACTAATTAGGAAAATGTCATTCTTTTGTAACTCGATTTGAGATAAATCGAGTTTTAAAAAAAAAAAATTCTGGAGCCCTATAGTGGCGTTTTAAGGAGCCTATAGTGATGTTTTAAGGACCTATAATGGCGTTTTGGAACTCGCTCCATTAACTCGAGTTATAGGCAATTTTTTTTTTTTTTTATTTACCTATAACTCGAGTTCATGGAGGTCGAGTTCCAAAACGTCATTATAGGTCCTTAAAACGTCACTATAAGCTCCTTAAAAACGCTACTATAGGGCCTAACTTGATTTATCTCAAATCGAGTTTTAAAAGAGGGGCATTTCTCTAATTAGTTTGGGAAGGGGGGCAGAATGCTGCTTTTTTTGCTCAAAAAGGGCATTTGCCAATTTTTTCCGAATGTCTAGTGATATTATTTAATGATTATTTTTATATTAGTTAATTTGACTTGGAGCACCAATTAATATATGTAAGCATTAGTTAATAGGAGAATTATTAGGAACTATTAGAGACTTTAGAGCACAGTGATATAATGCTCTCTTCACTCACATTCATAATGAATCTCACCTTGAATTTTAATTTGTGGGATCCAAGTCAAATTGACTAATATAATACTTACTTGCAAGAAAAAAAGAAGTTTTAACAACTTAGCACAAAAATGGAAATTCATGCAAATTTTAAGAGTGGGAAAAAGTATTGTCATCAAAATTCTTATGAATTTAAATCTAACCAGCATCCTGTATCATGTACAAAAGAAAAATATAAAAAATGACTCTTTGCAAAATTGTAATCCATCTCCCCCTTGGGCCCTCTAAGAATGGTATAAAAAATCCATTAATAATGTTTATTTCTATGGGCATAAGCTTCATCGTTTTGCTTCTTAGTAGCTTGTAGATGTACTTGATAGAGATTAGCAAGCTAATATTCTATTTCTTTCAAATGTAGGTGTTGGCATAAGCTTCATAGTTGCGCTTGTCTGTAGCTCTTGGCTGTACTTGATAGTTAAGCAAAGAAAGTTAATCAAGCTTAAACAAAGGTTCTTTGAACAAAATGGGGGTTTAATTTTACAACAAAAACTCTCCAAACAAGAAAATTCAAATGCAATAGCCAAAATTTTCACCAAAGAAGAGTTGCAAAAGGCAACCAACAATTACGATGAGACTTTAATTATTGGCCGAGGAGGGTTTGGTACAGTTTATAAAGGAATTTTACCAGATAATAGGATTGTGGCCATCAAGAAGTCCAAAACTGTCGATGAAAACCAAGTTGAGCAATTCGTAAACGAGGTACTTGTACTTTCCCAAATTAACCACAGGAATGTAGTTAAACTATTGGGTTGTTGTTTAGAGACACAAGTTCCTTTACTAGTTTACGAATTCATACCCAATGGTACTCTCTTTGAGTACATTCATCATGAAAGCCAGGCATCCACCATATCATGGGAGACTCGTCTTAGGATAGCTGTAGAAACTGCAGAAGCACTATCATATTTGCACTTTGCAGCTTCTCCGCCTATAATCCATAGAGATGTTAAGTCTTCAAACATATTGCTAGATAGTACTCACACAGCAAAGATATCAGATTTTGGAGCTTCAAGATTGGTTCCACTAGACCAAACACAATTAGCTACAATGGTGCAAGGAACTTTGGGATACTTGGACCCTGAATACATGCAAACAAGTCAATTGACAGAGAAAAGCGATGTTTATAGCTTTGGAGTGGTCCTTGTGGAGTTATTAACAGGAAAAAAGGCTCTTTCATTCGATAGGCCAGAGGAGGAAAGAAGTCTAGCTATATATTTTATATCTTTTTTGAAAGATAATAGATTATTTGAAATTCTTGAAAAACATATAGCGAAAGAAGGAAAGGCGGAGCAAATGAAGGAAGTGGCAAATCTTGCAAAGAGGTGCTTAAGATTGAAAGGGGAAGATAGGCCTACTATGAAGGAAGTAGCAACCGAATTGGAGGGTTTAAGAAAGGTGGAGATGCATTCGTGGGTCAATGTTGATTCCAACTCAGAAGAAACCAAATTCTTACTTGGTGAGACATCAGATTCTTACAAATATAGTGCTAGTAATAAAAGTACTAACGTGTACAATAGTGTGGGAGACCATGTGATATTTGACTTAGATGATGGGAGATGATCTTAGTTTTGTAGCATATTTTTAGTAAATGCCATATTGTAATGATGTGTACTTTCTTGTTATGTGATGTCCATTATTCCTTTTTCATCATTTTTTTAAGTGCTTTATCCAAAACTAAAACTAGTGCAAAGGATAATTAAGACTAAAATATTGTTTTGGTCCCTAGATAAAAGCATGGTTTTGAAACCCGGACCGGACCGTATGGTCCGACCGGGAAAACCTCGAACCCCTCACTTTTGCGGTTCTTTTAGCCTCAAGAACCGCTCCATGGAAAAAAGCAGTGACCCGTGCGAACCGCGATCAGACCTCACGGTTCTTAGAACCGTGAACAGTTCTAGCAGTTCTCACGGTTCCTTTTTTTTTTAGCAAATACCAGCTAAAATTAAAGATTTGGCCAGCATGCACTTTAGACTTTTTTCAGATCTGTAACCAGAAGATTTGTGAGGGGAAAAAAACAAATTAAGAAGAAGAAGATGACAAAATAGGGGCTGTGCAAAGTTGAAGCAGCAAGCTAGCAACCCAGCACAGATCGCCAGTCACGGCCTTCGTTTTCGTCTTCGTCTTCATCTTCTGCTCCTATTTCTTCTTCTTTCTTCTTTTTCTCCTTCTTCTCTTTCTTCTTTCCGTCTCCACAGCTGTTGTTTCTGAGTTTCTCACCTTCTCTCTAATTGTGCTTGTTTTGAATTCTCTTTTATGTTTCCAAAGCCCTTCATGTGACTTGCATTGGGAAAGAAGGAGACTTTTGATTTTTGAATTAATTTCAACCGTTAGATAGATCTAGCCCATGATGTGGCACTAGCCACTTCTTTGTATTTTTCCCAGCTTTTTTTTTTTTTTTTTTTTTTTGATGCTGCAGGTCTGGTACACTGTAGACATTACTGCACAGTGCACAATTGTCATAATTAATCCATCTCATGACATAGCACAGTGTCATAATTAATCCATTTAAAGAACCTGAGATTTGACCATTCAAACTTTGCTATGTCTTGCTATGTCATAACTGTGACAAAAAAATTGTAAAATATTTTGTAATATTAAATTTTCTTGTTTAAAAAAAATTGTAAATATTAATTAAAAGTACTTATAATATTTTATTTGTTACATTTTTTGTGTGTGTTCTAATAAGTATTATTGTTCACTCAAAAACAAAAGTTTGAATAGTATAGAAAAAATAGTGAGTCAACAGATAATATATAATAATTATTAAATAATTATTTTAATTTAAAATTACTAAGTGTCCTTCTAATTCCTATATTATTACAATATTACTATCACGAGTTTAACTAATCAATATATAAAAAAATAAAAAAATATTATATCTATGTATACTTAGGATATGATATTTCTTATTTATCCTGTGAAAGTAATGATATGAAAAAATACATTTGAAAAATAGATTTCTTTATTTAATTAGGTCATTTAATTTAATTTTTCTATTTATACTAATTTTTAATATATTTATTTATATTTAAATAATTATTAAATTAATTATGATGTCATCCCGGTTAGACCCCGGTTCAACTTCGGTTCGACTTTAAAAACCTTGAACCTCTTCTTCGAGGACGCGGTGGGGCTCCACGCGCCGCCCACGAGAGCTGAGGTGGTCGCGGAGCTCGTTGAAGTCTTGCTCCGGGGTTCCGAATTTACCGGCTCCGATAGTGCCATGTAGGACAGCGACCGTCAAGAAGAGGTAGAGGATCATGACGGTGCCGTTTCAAGGGTGAGGAGAAGCTCTATTTGGTCTGGGTGAGGAAAAGTTCTGTTTGGTTTGTGAGAAAGTTTGGGAAACTAAATGAAAATGAAGTGATTGTTGTTGTTATAAAGCTAAAAGATTTTAATCCGATTTTCCAGGGGTCCTGTTTGGTTTATGAGAAATTTTTTAGTTGCTAACTTAATGGGAAAATCTAGTAATAAGTTATTTATTTATTTGGGTTAAATGGGCGGGTTACTAAATAAATGGGTTGGGCGGGTAATGGATAATTAATTTATGTATAAATGGGTCATAAATGGTTAAATGGATAATTACACACCCAATCCATTTAAGACCCAACCCATTTATGACCCAACCCGCCCATTTGCCACCCCTAATGAACGGTCCGGGTCTGAAAACCTTGGATAAAAGTACTTTCTATTGATATCTGATGTCCATAAGTGATTTCCACTTCCTTTTTTCTTTTTCTTTTTCTTTTCTTTTTTTAAATAAATATCATACTTCTCTATTGATATTTCCCTTTATAAATATTACCTTTTCTTCACATCAAAAAATGAATTTAATTAAAAAATACTTTCTTTTATACGGAAAAACGATGCTTTAAAAAAAAAACGTATAATTAATGATAGGTAGTAAGTACTTTTTTTTTTTTTTTGCACAGAAGTGCTATTGCCTAGACTTAAATTGGGGAGCTTCCAATCAAACCCTAGACAGCCACTGAAACCGAGTGCCCAACCACTCGGCCAACCCCATTGGGTTGTAAGTACTGCTCTTTGATACTTTATATTTTTTGTTTCAGCCACAAATATAAAATAGGTATTAAGTTTAACCTATTGTAAATTTCCAATTTAGAAACTCAATGCTTGCGTAGTCGCGTTATCCTTCATCTCATTCACAGTGGCTGCTAGGCTGCCTCACAACAGCGATGTTGGTTCTGTCATCTATGCAGTGATGGCTTCGGCTTATAGGGTTCGTTTGTTTGGCCTTTGTGTAACCTAAATGTGTGTTTCTAAAGAATTTGTGTTTTTAAAGAAGCAATATGCACACACACACAGATATATATATATATATATATATATATATATATATATATATATATATATATATATTTCAAATAGTTAGCTTTTTACAAATGTACATTATAAACAAAAATCAATTTTCATACTTTTAAAAGAACAAAGTTTACCTACAAAATTGGTTGTAGTCTTAGGCTACAACCTTACTCAATATCTTTTTATTAAAGGTGAATTTTGACAAATCCATCATTAGATTATATCTTATTCTTATATCCTCCATAATTGTAAAATTTCAAAAAAATTAAAGATCAATAGTTATATCATCAATAAATTATTTAAATTTCAAGTTTTTGTAGTTTAAAATTATGCATAAAATATAAGTTTATAGATTATATAGTAAATAATATCCTATTAACACCAAATTTGACATGTGTATTAAGAGTGTAAAAATTATGCAATTCAACGATTAGATTTTCAAAATATGTAATAATGTTTATTTTATTGAGTAAGGTTATAGACTTAAGCTACAACCAATTTTGTAATTAAATTTTGTCATTTTAAAATGCATGTTTTCACATATGCTTATCCAAACGGGCTCATAAGCCAAACTCATTTTCATAAAAGAACTCACATCAATGTTTGCATAATAAAAAAGGACCACATTTTAGCTAATTAAACCCAAAATTCACTCACATTAGGTCACGCAAAATTGTATAAAAATATATGGTTGCTACTGTAATTGTGTAAATTTACACTTAGTACCATTCATTTTGCATTTATTTATTTTACTCTTTCTTTACATATCACAAGGGATCGAGGAAGAGAGTAGATGGTAGTTGGTGTGTGTAAAGAAAGAGAAACAATTAAAAAAAATAAGAAAAATTGATATTTTAATGAAATATAGCAGTGTGAAATCAATAATCTGATGTGAGATGTTTTAAAAAGTGAGTATTTAAAATAGAAAAATAAGTTCTTATGCAAAAATGGTCATGAATATTTACATGAGCTGATATGAATGCTTTAAATTGATGTGTGGATAAAAATCAAAGAAATTAATTGGTATGAGACGCAAGATGTGGAATGAGGCCCAAAAATTTCAATATCTTAAAGGAAATTCAAACATTTTCTAATTGGTAAAACCCAAAACACTTGTTTAACAAGAGTAATTATTAGGTACTCCTAAAATTTGGTGATATGGTTCTACCTCCTCTCACATTTATAGTGAGTTTTACTAATTAAATTTATGATAGGGTCCATCATGAATATGAGATGAAGGAGAACTATATCACTGTACTTTAAGAGTACCTAATAATTTTGAGTTTAATGGACCTTGTGTTTAAGAAATCTTAAGCTGCTATGAATAAACTAAGAAAGTAAGATTTGATGATGCTTGGAAAATTAGTAGACTGGATGTTTTGGACTTGAATGATTTGGAGGGCCTGAAAAAGGAAAACGAAAAATCAAAGGAGACCGGGGCTGACTGGCCACAAACCGTCCGATGATAAAGTTAGTTTCTTCGAAATCTACAATTCCAAATTTCTGGGACTTGTGTTCAAGGGAAAAACTTACTTTTTTTGTTGGGGGATAAGTGCTTATATAATGCTATGGAAGCTGTTATTTGTCTCGTAACTTCCCCCGCATTTGTGGAGGTCGAAAGATTCGGAGTTAACCTCTATAACTATCATGGAAGTTATATTTTCTGGTCTTATTTCTCATAACCGCTATTGGGAGCGTTTTGTAGTAACGAACCTTGACTTTTATTTGTGTTTCGCAATAAGAACCTGGAGGTCGTCCAAAGCATATACAGAGAGTGACATGCTTTGGGACGTATGGAGGTCGTCCAAACAACTTTTTGGATGGACGACCTTATCTGGACGAGCACTTTAGTTGAAGTCGTTTTTCCATTTTTGTCTTGGACGACCATCATGGACGAGTTTGGAGTTAATTTTATAGTACACCATCAAGATTAATTGAGTAACAAAGAAAGAGGAAGAGAAAGAAAACAATATATAATGGAGAAGACAAAGTGAAAAATAGAGAGAATTGAGAGGAATAATTATGTGATAATATTGCTTATCTAACCTTTTATTGAAACTTTTTTGCTAAAAGTGTACTAAAATATATTTGTACCTAAAAAAAAGTAAAGAAAGTGAGAATTTAAAGCCAACGCCAAACAGACTAATTTTATCTCATTTACAATATAAATGCTGAAATCCAAAGATAAATTATCTTCTAACAACCATTCCCACGTTTTAGGCATCTCTAACGGACTTTTAGAACTCTTAACTAATTAACATCTCTAATCCCATACGTCACCGTTTGAGTGAGCTAACATTTTCCGCTTCAAGTGGCATCAGTAAAACGCCACCGTTTGCATAAGAAAACACGTGTGCCTACAATTAATGAAACGCCACCATTGTTATTCTCTTTGAGCCCAATTTCAGTTTTGATCCCAATTGGGGCCTTTCACTATTTTGATTTTCATTCAAAGTGAACTCATTTTCATTGAAAACCCATATAATTGAGGAGATATTATTTCATACTAGGTTATATGTACTTTATAAATAAAAATTATGAAGTTTAACGGTTTTTACGAGGGGCTTTCCATAGGAAACATGCGAGAGTATTGTTCTCTGCAGTGGTTTCATCATACCTTGGGGTTAAATTATTTATTTGTGTTGTGGCTTTTTTTTTTTTAAAAGTGTGTTGTTTACTTTTTATAATTTCATTTCAACAAACAAGGGTCCTTCGTAAGAAAGAGGGGGTAAAAAACAAGCCTAATTGAACTAGAGTATTTACAGTAGCTGGTATGAATTTCCCTTTAAAAGCCCCTCATAATAAATTATTTAGAAAAAAAAAAAGTCTCGCATAATAATTTAATTCATTCTAAGAAATAACGACTGCTTTCCAAACAGTGCTTTTTACCATACGAACACCTCTATTCTTGACACAAAATATTTGTCGCTTAATTTTAAAGGTAATAGGTGCATATTCTAATTTGTTTCTCCCTAGAAAAATAAACTTTTCGCTATTATGATGCCAATGATGTATACTCTTCAAAATGTGGAAAATGTGTTTAGTCTACATTCATATAATTTGAAATCATTGGGATGAGTGTGTCCATAAACACCATAATTCATATAAGGCTATAAGCATGAGTAGTCTTACTGTCTTAGGTCTACTTTGCTTCCTAGGTTGAGGTCTTCATATGAATGCAGTCTAAAACCTTAGATTAAAACAATTTGTCTAATATGAGTCATATGACCAACAACACTACAACGGGGACAAGTAGGCACACACTTATATCTATCTTGAGGCCTAAGGGGTTTCTGAACATGGATTTTGAAACTTGAACTTCACTTAAAGGCCTTTTACCCTAGTTTATCCTAGCCAAATTACCTTATACTACTCCACTTAAAGTTCTTTTACAGAGGACAGATATGTCTTCACCATATATCGGACAAAATGGGCTTTTGCCCTTTTCAACCAAATTAATTAGCCTTATGCCCTCCTTCTCAAACTAATTAGGAAAATGCCCCTCTTTTAAAACTTGATTTTTGATAAATTAAGTTAGGTCCTATAGCGGCGTTTTTAAGGACCTATAGTGACATTTTCAAAACCTATAGTGGCGTTTTGTAACTCTATTTATATGAAATCAAGTTATAGGTAAAAAAAATTAAAAAAATTGCCTATAACTCGATTTAATGGAAGTCGAGTTAAAAAATGTCACTATAGGTCTCGAAAACGTCACTATAGGTCCTTAAAAACGCCGCTATAGAGCTCCAGATTTTTTTTTTTTTTTTATAACTCGATTTTGAGAAAATCGAGTTTTAAAAGAGGGGCATTTCCCTATTTAGTTTGGGAAAAAGGGCATAAGGCTAATTAATTTGGTTGAAAAGGACAAAAGCCCATTTTGTCCCCATATATCCATTTCAAATTTACGCGTGGTTTCAAATTCTAGTAGGGTAGACTTTTGAGGCTGACACTGAATTTTCTTATGTGGAAATTGTTTTTAAAAAACTGCTTTCCCAAGTTTGTATTGAACAAATTTAGAGTTAGTGGCTCATTATTGTAAATAGTTATATGTACTTAATAAAATATAAAATCTAAAATATTCATGCGTTGGTCATTTTTGGTAAAACAACCTTTATTTCCTTTCTAATATTGCAAGTGTGTGTATGTTTTGTTATTGATAAGTTAAACATGAAACCAAGAGAGTTTGAAAATCATGTACATCCTTTATTCTTCCGTGTGTGTAGTCTTGTGGCGAAGGTGGCTACAAGTTTTTGTGTTGGCCTGTTGCTCTTTGTACTAAGTGCTCAGCAACTTCGGGAACTTATTCATCGGGGTAACCTGCTTTTTTCTGAAAGTAAATGTGAAATAAAAAGAACCTTAACGTTAAAGACTTTTGACGAGTACATTTATATAAGAAATATGTTGAGGTTAGTTTATTTATGTATGTTGTGTTTAGTTGAAGCGTGTTGTTTAATCATTTTTGTTTCAATAAAGAATTCTCATTCGTGAAAAAAGAGGGGAAAGGATTGAGTTGTTTTGAAAAGCCCCTCAAAATAATTTGCTTCAGCCCAAAGAAATAAGCAACTTGTTCACATCTGACAGTTTTTCAATCCTATATGCATGGCTGGTCCTTACAATTTCATATACTTCCTTTGCAAAGTAATGATGGATTTAAACAATGTGTGTTTTGACTTTTGACCATATGAGCACTTTCTCTTCTTGATAGAAAATGTGCCAATCATTAAAGCACCAGATGCATCTTCTAAATTTTTCCTCCCTCAGAAAATGAGCTACAATAAGTGCCAATTATGTGATCTTAAGGGTCCGTTTGAATACAGCTGAAAATTGAAAATTGAAAACTGAAAAATACTGTAGCAAATAATTTTTAAATGTGTAAATAGTACCGTAGGACCTATTTTTAATGAAAAAGTTGCTAAAAAGTGAAATTTGTGAGTCCATAAACAGTAACATTTGTGTGGAAAAGTCAAAAGTTGCGGCTACTGTTCATGAGCAGTAGCCGCAACAGTGACCGAACAGTAACAATTTGGGCCGTATATGTGAAAAAAAAAAAAAAAAAAAAAAAAAAAAAAAAAAAAAAAGATCTGAAAACGTAACGCCAGACGCAAAACGCGCTGGCCAAACGGAGACAAATATCTTCAAAATGAATTTAGTCGTTAATTTTTTTATAGTAGCTGCATGTCATCATAACCAAAATTCCCATCAATAACTATTATTTCCTGGGGCATTCGTCTATACCTCACAACAATAATGATCAATTTTATAACAAAAACTACGGGAAGGAGCCATCATCAAAGAGAACATGTGAATATAGCTATGAATTATAAACCAGCTCAGTGGATTCTGTTTCTCACGTCACTTGGTTAAAGAATCACAAGTTTATCAGATCCATCTCTGGGTCAATCTTGACACAATAATCTTTCCAATGTGCTCTATAAATGCAGAAATATCTGATTAAAAAATGATGAAGATATTTAGGTGCCTTCTTTGCTTTGCAAGCTTCAGTGACTGTTGACCATTTATCTTCCATTTCTAATTTTTCCCTGGTTGATTGTTTTCTTTTTTTCTCTCGAACCTTGTGCTTCCTGAAAAGGGTTTCCACATGAAAAGCAAAACAAAGCAAGATACATTACAAACTGAAATTACAGCTTCATTTCATAGAGAAATTCTGGCTATCCCAAAAGATGTAAATAAAGAACAAACACAGATTATCAAAGAAATAATTATTCTCTTCACATCACCGAGGACAAAGGAACAACTCCCTAAAAAATAATCAAAATAATTCCAATTTGGTTAAACATAGTAATAAAACCGTGTGAGCTGCACAATAGAGGACTCCAACTTGGCTCTAACTTTATGAGGGGATGAGTTAAGATGGAAGTTTCTGCTGGAAATAATTTCTAGAAATACAAAGCATAAATAGTATATGCTCTCTCATTCTCAAGTTTTTATATTATTGTTTTATATGATGACCATGCTTCATATCATAGCTGTTTTCTTAACAAATTATGTCTGTCTAAATTATTTTTATAAGTACATTTGAGATGACAACTGAGATAAGCATGCTCTTATAACATTTTAGATTACTCCCTTAGCTGAATTCATCTTAATCAACCATTCTATATAGGTAAAAGAACAAATATTTATGAATGACAACACCACATTCTTTTTACCCTTTAAACTCAAAGCATCATGTTGTGATATGGTCATATGGTTTTCAACCCAAACACAAGGTAGAGTTGCATATCTCACCTGTATTCAGCAAGGGTAAGATCAGATAACAACTCAGCTGCAATTATTCCCTTTCTCTCCTTTCTTGTTAGTCTACCCGTGAAGAGGTCTGATGTTGACTCTAACACCATCTCGATCTAATTGTCCAAAGACCAAATGGTGTATGAATTAGCCAAGCCTAAATAACAAAATGCATACCACCCAAAGAAGAATATACACACAGTCCCAGTTACAGCTCCAAGATATCACTTACTATATTATTAGTCTTAAAATAACTTCCCATTATTTAGATAGATATATAATGACTTATAATCTTTTTTCTTTTTTCCTTTTTTTTTTTTTTTTTATAGGTAAGAAAAAAAAATGACTTAAGATCTAAATGAGTACCAGCATAAATAAAAAATAAATGGGAGATTGTTTAAGACTTGTTCAACTCCAGAGAAATACTGAGATGAATTAGGTCTAGTCTTATATCGTGAATATGTTATGCTGAGGGAATGCTCACTTTGGTCAAAGTAAGAGCACATCATAATTTAAAAGCAAATCATAAATTACGATGTGTTTTGATGGGTTCTTGATGTGAATTTCATGTAAACATATAGAATCATGTGCATTCAAGTCAATAACAAAATTTTCTGAGTGAAATTGAGTTGCTGATCAACTTTTTGAAATTGATACTATAAACATCCCAGATAGAACAACAAATCAAAGATTCCAGGATACTACCTTCATAATTAATTCAAGTCCAGCCCAAGTTTTATACTTGAGTATGCCAATGCCATTTTACAAGAAAACTAACTGGCAGTATATGACTAACAGATATCATTTATATCCCTGGATAATCATCTTTGTATGGTGCAGGGTAAATCCCTCTCACCAAGGATGTTGCTTACAAGTTACAGGAGGCATGAAGAAGATCAGCAACCCTGTCAGCGTCATTGGTAGAAAAACAACTACTAGTGCCATACTGTTGTATAACTATTATCAATTCCAGTTCAACTTGTGGAAAATTAACCAGCTTTCAGTTTCAAGTTGTTATTTTACCCATCTAGAGTCAAATTTTACACAAAATATTTTTTGGTAAGTAAAACTTTTACATTCCATACACAGGAATGAATTTTTGAATGCTGAACATAGATTCAGCCAAAGGCTAATGACTACACACGCATTATAGAACATATTAAATGCATTAATAGGAAGTACCCTACCTTCCACTTCATTTCCATTTTTCCAATTTGTGAATTATATAAAGCTGAACAATCTCTTAAGTAGAACAGTAAGACACTGGCATTTCAATAATTACACTTCAAGATAATAATACTAATTACAAAGACAGGCATTTCAATAATTTTTCTAGTTCCATAGCTACAACCCAAGTTGCATAATGGCACATTCCCTAAAGCAAATAAGGTTGAAAGTTAAAACACTACGCAAATTCACAACAATGAAAACTATTTTTTATTTGAGCATAATTAAAAAGTAGCGCTGCAGAAACAAATTACATAGACAAAAAATAGAGTTCACCACACCTTCAATAAACACAAATCTTTCTCAATCTCAAGGGTGAAGGTTTGTGCAGGCAAGTCAAACCTATGTACATTTTACCAAAAGAAAAAAAGGATAATATTATACACATTGATAGCTGCCTTCATTTCAAAAAATTTTCTAAAAAAATAGTAATAATTAAAAAGAAGATGATGAAAAGAAAGAAAACTACCATTCAATGTGCTTGCAAATGGTTCCCTAATGGACTAATCATAGATTTAGATGATTAAATCACAATGGCTTATAGGCATTTCATAGCCGTGATGGTGGATTATGTACACTGATATTTTGGCTTTAGAGTTCAGATAGAAAAAGTAATAATTCTAACCAATATATAATTATGTTTTTTATATTAAAAAAAAAAAAAAAAAAAAAAAGCAAAGCCAGCAATCTTCCTACTCAATTGAACGTGTCAATTGAATTGTTATCAATAAAGATATTTAGAGTTCAAAGCTTCCCCCAACTATCAAATCATTATAAAAATTTATACCAAATAATTAATTCATTGGATATCCATTGGATTGTTAATCATACTTTTAGAAAAATTAATTTTGTGACCCATAATATTGTTATATTGGCTCTTATGTGTTATCTTGAGGGAAAGATACAATCTTTTCATTTTTGTCTTATAACTGAAGAGTATGATTTTTTTTTTTTTTTTTGGTGATAATTTGGCAGTTATAATGGGAAATGGGGAATTTGAACCATGTATAGTTCTGTAAAAATACACCACAAGATTGTACCAGTTATGTTACAAGACTTTTGGCTCAACAATGGGACGCAATTCCCGTTTTTGTACCTATGATATTGCCGTTGAATTAGAGATCTAAAATTTGAACCCACTTATACTAAAAATCGATTGATGTCTTAGCTTAATGATAAGAGCAATTATCATACAGTGGACATCATAAGTTGAAATTCTATTCATTAAAAAAAAAAAAAAAAAAACCCAACGGCAATTACATATGGAAAGTAATTAATTTGATGTCGTTAAATAATTTGAAGGTATTACACAGAAGGTAAAAAACTTCTGACTCACTCAACCTGCAGGGTTTGGCCTGGTTAATCCAGTCAGTTTAGTTTCCCAATTTCTACTTCTACATTCACTGCCTATGTTATTTCATTTCCCTCTCATTCCTGCCTCCAAATGGACAAAACCGATAGAATTAACGGCAAGTTAATGGATGAAGAAGAATAAGTTGGAGAAATATAAGCAGAAGACGCAAGAAGAATCTGCTGAAACCCAACTGTAGCTGTTTCAGTACACTAAGAAACATTCCTCTGCGGCTGCAATCCCCATGAATGAACCCATTTGGGACAGACACATTGGGATAGAACTTTTTTCTTCTTCTTACTGTACATAGAGATTAAAATATTGGAAGATTAATAGGATAAAATAATGTGGAAGAAGGTGCATGCGCCTCTATGTATGAAAGAAAACGTTAGAAGAATTGTCATTTTAGTAATTGGATCAGTTGGTCTGATTTTTCCATGCCATTCAACATAAATTATATACTGTTTTATCAAGGCAACAAAATTTTAATATTCATTATCATTTGAAAGTAATTTACTTCCTTTGAAACATAAGCATATTGCGGATAGAGAAATCTAATACAAATTTGTCGTTTATATATGCCTTTCGTTTTGTGATGTATTTTAATTTCTTCAGTATTATGCCTAACCTAGTGTTCCTTCTTTAGTCTTTTTAAATGATTTTGACTGCTTGGTGAACAAGTGAAGTGGAGATTTGGTTTGTTTGCTGGTATATGGTTTTATCTTCTCAACTCTTTTTGAAAATCTTGATAGAATCTAATGGGTTTCATTATGCTCTGTTACTAGTTTGATATCTGTGGTACAGTGACTCAGGAGTTTGATGCAGGACTTGAATGTTCTTGGCATAATGAATCTGTCTGAAAGGCTTCTCAGGATCCGTCCAGAGTCCAGACAGATCCATTAGGTACGGAACATTTCAAAAAGATTTCTCCCCTAAACTTTTTGTCTTTCATTAAGCTCTTCTATCGTCTTTCTCTTCTATACCTCAAAGCATACTGTTTCAATCAATAAAACTTAATAATTTATTTTCTTCTCATACGTGAAGCCTTTTGTCTGTAAGTTTGCTTTATTCATTCAATAATTATAATTTCCTGGAGCAAGCATTTATCATCACAGCAATCATGATCAATTCTATATTGAAACTATGGGAAGGAGCAAACATCAAAGAGAAACAGCACATGAAAATATAGCTATGAATTATAAATCAGCTCAGTGCATTCTGTTTCTCATGTCACTTGGTAAGAGTATCACAGTTTATCAGATCATCCACTGTAGCAATGGAAACTTTAAGCTGAACAATAGAGGACTCCAAATTTTGGTTGAGGGGGTGAGTGAAGATGGAAGTTTCTGCGGGAAATAATTTCCAGAAATACTAAGCAAAAATAACAAGGTCAGCTTTCTGGTGCTCCTCAACATCCCCCACTCCCCCCCCCCCCCCCCCCCCCCTCTTCTCTCCCCATCTAATGCTATATGCTCTCTCAAGTTTTTATTACACTAAGATAAGCAAGCTCATATAGAATTTTAGATCTCCCTTAGCTGAATTCATCTTAATCAACCATTCTATATAGGCAAAAGAACATATTTTACGAATGGCAACACCACATTCCTTTTACCCTTTGAACTCAACACATCATGTCATGATATGATTCATATGGTTTTCAATAGAGTTGCATATCTCACCTGTAGTCAGCAAGGGAGAGATCAGATAACACCTCAGAAGGCTAAGATGCAATTGTTCCCTTTCTCTCCTTCTTTGTTAGTCTACCTGTGAAGAAGTCTGACGCTAACTCTATCACTTTCCCAATCTAATTGTCAAAAGACCAAAAGGTGTATGAATTAGAAAACTAAATAATAAAAAAATGTATACCACCCAAAGGAGAATAAACAAGAGTCCCACTTACAGCTCCAAGATATCACATACTATACTATTAGTCTAGAAATTACAAATAGACTTACCTGGAAATACATGGGCAAAGTTTTGGATTTTGAATAACCCTTCTTGTAGTGCCTCTCCAGATCAATGGCACTTCTCAACTGTAATCATGAACACAGGAAGAAATTCAGAAATCAAGATGGAACTTTCTTTTAAAAGAATTTAGAATATAACTGTAATCAAGAATGTTGCTTAAAAGTTATAGAAAGGCATGAATCAGCAACCCAGTCAAAGTCATTGGTAGAAAAACAACTACTAGTGCCATACTGTTGTATATCTATTCCAGTTCGAGGAAAATCAACCAGCTTTCAGTTTCAGTTTGTTATTTTACCCATTTAGAGTCAAATTATACACAAACATTATTTTTTGGTAAGTAAAAATTTTTTACATTCCATACACAGGAATTGGTTTCCAAATGCTCAACATGGATCCAACCAAAGGCTAATGACTACAAATACATTATTGAACATATCAAATGCATTAATAGGAAATACCCTACCTTCTACTTCATTTCTAATTTTCTAATTTGTGAATCCTTGCTGCATGACCGTGACCCAAGTTGCATAATGGCATATTCCCTAAACCACATAAGTTTGAAAATTGAAATAATAAGAAAATTCACAAAAATGAAACAAATTTGAAGCAATTAAAATGTTACATAGAGAATAATTTGGGCATAATTGAAAAGTAGTGCCACATAGATAAAAATAGAGTTCAACACACCTTCAGTAAATGCAAATCTTTCTCAATCTCTGGGGTGACGGTTTGTGCAGGCAAGTCAAACTTATGTAAATTTTACCAACAAAAAAAAAAAGAAAAAGAAAAAGAAAAAAGAATGTAATTATTGTTAGCAGGAAAAAAAATTATAAAAATTATAAATGAACAAATCTTGTTAGTTAAGACCCAAAAAAAAAAACTAAATTCCTCCAGCCATTTACACCTAAGACTATTTGAGGAGAGATTTAGCGATTAAGTTGAAACTAAAATATGCTAAATACACCCTAGCACAATATTTAGAACCCTTAACAGTTTTACAGCTAAGTTGATTTTAACGCTAAACTAAACAATATAGTCCAAGTGTGAGTTACCTAGCAAATTTCTAGCTATTAGCTAACACTTAACTAATAGTTCATAAGAACTACCCAATGCATCATAAGCTCAAGAATGTGAAGCACAAAATTTATACATTATATTGGAAACCTATCTACATCAGCCACTACAGTTAGCTTTGACGCCCCAACAACCACTATATAGCCCCAGACATCATTCCAAATTTAGAGGTTAGAGCAAATGGCTAATTATTTACAAAGGGGCAGAACAATCCCATCAAGTCACAACAATAAATTAAAAAATAAAAATTAAAGAAATAAAAAGCCTACCTATTATTATTGATCATTCATCTAGCCCGGAAGAAGAATAGCATCAAATCTGTCTACTCCAAACATCCCCAAAATTGGATAGAGTGGAAGTCCCTGCAAATAATTCAAACATAACTTTGTGTTATTTGTTCTAAAAAACATTTAAGCATAAATCAACTTCAAATTCTAATGGATGTGGCTGCAGCTTATGACCCAAAGCCTCATTCTCCCTTTCTCTTTTTTTCTTTATTTTCTTGGTAATACTGCTCTTTGAAGAAGTCAACAACAAGCAAAATTAGACACAGCAAGCAAGGAAATTTTTTTTTAAAACATGAGTAGGAAGTGCAAAGAAAGCAAGAAAGAAATTAAACCTATAAACAATACACGCACACAAAATTTCTTGTATATCAAAGAAAATGACATATTAGTCAGTTCATGGAGTCATACAACTAGTTAAGTTGTCTACAATCACAGAATAAATTAATTATGTCAAATGTTAAAGGAAGAATCATGCTCTATAGATTATAATTATGAAATTATATACTAATTTAAGTCATCAAGAATATGTCAATCAGTTCATTCATATTGAAGACTAATTGTGCAAGTATCACCAGAATTTGATCATTTCAATTATGGGGGCATTGCTCTCTCTTTCGTATTTCAATAATTCAATCAAAATTACATCTCCTAAAATTATTTTTTTGCAAGAATATAACCAGAATAACTTGTAAATTACCGTTGTTTCTCTCTCTCTCTCTTATTTTATTTTATTTTATTAAGTTAAGGTAGTTTTTCATTTGTGGTTGAGATTTTCTTTCTTAAGTTTGGAAGGAGGGGGGAATAAAGGAGAGTAGAGTAGTTTTGGCTTAGTCTTCTTCTTCTATTCTGTTTAGAATTGGTTTTTTTTTTAGTATTTGGGTTAATCTCCATATTTATAACCAAATTATTCATTTCCATAAAATTTTGATTTTAAATAGCCCTAGTATTACTACTCAGATTTATGATCATATATCAAATTTAAAAGGAATTTCAATGAACATATATCATGCAACACCAAGAGAACATGTAATTTTAGATTTAAATAAATATTATCAGAAAATTTTCTGTTATAACCAAATTAATAATTTCCATTAAGAAATTAATTTTTTACAACCATAGTACAGCTACTCAGATTTATCATAACATAAGGGGGAAAAAAAGGCTGAGTGAAAAGATCTCACATCACATTTAATAGGAATTTCATCAAGCATATGTCATGCAACACCAAAAGAACACCTATACAATAAGTTAATTCAAAGCAACCCAAAAAGATGATGATTCAGAAAAAGCACTTACCATTTCATCCCATCTAGCAATTAAGTTCCCAACAGATGGACCCATGAGTACAGAATGTTGGCCAACAGCTTTGATGACCCTGAAACTGAAATTCTGCATTTTGATTGAACAATGAGAAAAATAGTATGAGACCCAAGATAAAAACAAATAAATAAAAAACATATTTCAACCACAAATTTAAAATAAATAAATAAAAGAAAAACCCACCACAGGACACAGTTAGGAGAAAGAGTTTTGATTGAAATTGACAAAATCCACCACAGGCTCCAAACCCATCAGTCTATGCTGATCGTTCAAAAGAAAAACACTCCCAAACATAACCCTAAATCATATTTAACGGGAAAATTTAAAAAAAAAATTACCGGTAATGTTTTCGCAGAAAAACTGGTCTGACGGTGGTATAGGCCCCAGATTTTTCTCTCCTGTTCTGACTCTCTCTACCCCTTATTGATGCTCTCAATAATAAATTAAAAATGTGAAGCTTTATTATATACGTCGGTTTGGTTTTTATATATACTCACAGCCAATAAAGAAAAAAAAAAAAAAGCATTAAATTTATGTTTGACAGTAATCTTTCGTAAAATAAATTCATTTTTATCATTTTTACAGTGGAAACCTTTAAAATTTTTATTTTTAATATAAATTATTAAATTTTACACTAAAGTAAATAAAAAAATTTCAATTAAACTAATGAAATTTTTAGAAATATAAATGATCCAGAACTTGGAAAAATAAGTTCATCTTCAAACATATTTGAATCTATCTTGCTCTAACATATTACATAACAATTAAAGAAACATTTTATGTGTACTTTTAATGACAATATTTTTTTAATGAGTCAATAATTTATTAATCACCGGATAACTGGTTGAAAAACATAAATTTAAACATGTTTGGTGCCAAACTTTATCAAATATTTAACAAATATAAGAGCATATTTTTCAATAAAAAATAAAATTGCGAATAATAAAGTTATGTCTCTGTAACTATTAGACCAATTATTATTTTTAAGAGCATCATTGGACTAATTCAAATATTTGGGAAGCCAATTTTTTTTTAGGCTAAATTTTGAAATCATTAAAATAATTATTTACATATATTAAAGGAAATTTCAAAATATTGGGAGATGGCCCCCTCACCTGTATATATAGTTCCACCCTTAGGGCTCAAATGAGACCCAGCAAAAAGTTGATCATAACAATAATTTATAAAAATATTATAAAATAGTTTGTCCCTATAGAATTATACTATTATTCTTTCAACAATGCCTATATATAAGGATTTTCTTTTATTATTTAATGTATAAAGAATACCCAATTATTTTTCAACTAAAAATCATTTTTCCTTTTATGTCAGGAAGAATCCTTATCTTCCACTCCAAAAACAAAGAATCCTTATCTTCCACTCCAAAAACAAATCTTTCGTTCTATGTCACGAAACCAAAACCAAAAGTAATTACAAATTTAAAGCAATACTCAAGGACAATAAATTAATTCAATTTATTTACAAAACAAATAAGAGGCAGGACACAAAAAGTAGAACATAACATAGGAATTGGAGAAGAAAGAAGGAGAAGAACAAGAAGGGCTCTCCTCAAAGAGCACGTCAATAGCATATTTCTCTCCCGTGTAGGAGTCTCTCTCTCTTTCACCCAGTAAGAGAACTTTTCTTCTCTCCCTTTGGTAGAGAACTTAGCTCCCTTGATTGGGATTTTCCCACCCTCTCAATACGCTCGTTTCTCAATGGAGCAAGAAATCATTGAGGAGCTACAGCACCTCTGTCTGACTAAGGAGGAAGAGGATATTCTAATTTCTACGCAAAGCTGGGATGACCTTTTGGAAGAATGCTCATTAAGCTTGTTTGGAAGACTACTTTCAGACAGACAGCAAAACACGAGAGCTCTAAAAAACACGTTGAGGGCAGCATGGAAGATGGGATCAGAGCTGAGAATCGTAGATGTTGGGAACAATACTTTGCAATTTAAATTTGGCTCCAGTTATCGGCGTGATTGGGTTGAAAACAGTGGGCCATGGAATTTTGAGAACAATTTGCTTCTTCTTTGTAGGTGGAAGAAAGGCCTCATTGCTGCAAATATTGTGTTCACTCACTCCCCCTTTTGGATTCAGTTATGGGGCTTACCATTTGAGCTCATGTCAGAGGAAGTTGGACAGGATATTGGAAGGAGTTTGGGGCATTTAATAGAGGTTGATAAAAGGGCCAATCAATTGGATCAAGCCAAGTTCCTGCGCATTAGAGTGGATCTCCCAATAGAAAAGCCACTTCGAAGAGGTGGGCATGTAGTAAACAAGAGTGGTGAAAAGTTTTGGATTACCTTTAAATACGAAAGGCTTCCCACTTTTTGCTATCTGTGTGGTCTGCTTGGCCACGATGACAAGCATTGCAGAGTCCATATAGATTGGCAAAACACTCCAAAGCAATATGGGGAGTGGTTAAAAGCAAATGGAGCTTTCAATGGTGGAAGTGTGAAGCAAATGAACTACAGCAGCAGAAACTTTAGTGCAAGGAATGATGTTAATAGTGGTGAAGGTAAGGTCGCTGCTAGAAATTTTCAGCATGATACACTGGCGAGTTGCAGAGAAGGAAGCGCCCATGATGGGTGTTTTCAAAATTCAAAAATAATAGACAAGACAACCCAAAGTCAGAGTTGTGGCGTGTCAAGTACTCAAGATGGGTAGGCGGCAGAAGTCAGGTCTGAGGGGGACATAATGGAAAATGAAATGTGGGATATAAGTCAAAAAGTTGAGGCATGTGCAGAGAGTTCCATTCCCATTCAACTAGATGCGCCTAATCTAGTCACAAGGATTGGAGAGAGAAGCACGTTACAAAGTAGTTGCAAGTCAACTCTAAATGTGGAAAGTAATGATGAAGTCACAAGCCCACAAAAGCCGATATTGGGCCCAAATGCAAGAGGCAAAAGCAGATCATGCAAAAGCCCAAGAAGTCACTAAAAACCATAAAGGAAAGGGTTGAATCAAAAAAATAGCACGGGAAAAAGGCCAAACACAAAGAAAGGAGAGGCAAGCTCTCGGCCTAAACTTAGGTACAAAACGTCAAATTGCTTTGCTATTTACAGAAGGGGAAGTAGAAAATTTAGATAATCCAGTCAGGAAAAGAAAATGTGAGGGTTTTTCTTGCGTTGATCATGGTGTTCATGGTAGCGTTATTATGGGTGTCGCTTATGGTGTTCATGATGGTATTGCTCAAGGTGTTAAAAGTGATGATGCTAATGGTGTTCAGACTAGTGTTGCTCTTGGTGTTCATAGTGTTGCTCAAGGTATCCATGATGAATCTGATATATTGGCAGTGGCTGCAACGCAGCACCGCCGGGAGCCATGAATTCCTTAGGTTGGAACTACCAAGCCCCCGGTCAGTTAGAGCATTGCACGATTTGGTGCGAAGCTGGGATCCCAAAATAGTCTTCCTTTCGGAGACTAAGGTAAGGAAAAAACGGATGAAGAGAATTAAGGAAAGAGTTGGGTTTGCAAATGGGCTCTTTGTCCCTTGTCAGGGTCATAGTGGGGGGTTGGCTCTCCTGTGGAAAAGAGAAATCAACTTGGAGATCAAAAGTTTTGGCAGCCACTACATTGATGCTGTTATTTCAGAGGAGACCTCAAATTTTAAATGGCGTTTCACTGGCTTTTACGATCACCCCCAAACTCACATGAGGCACCAGTCTTGGGATTTGTTGGAGTTCTTAAAGAATCAATCTCAGGTCCCTTGGTTTTGTTTTGGAGATTTTAATGAGATTTTATCAATGGACGAAAAATTAGGTGGGGCTGTAAGGTCACAGAGTCAGATGGATAAATTCCGAAATGTGGTTAATGCTTGTGGGTTCAAAGACTTGGGATACTTGGGGCTGGATTTTACATGGTGTAACATGCAGTCTAGTGACAGCAGGGTGTATTTAAGGTTGGATAGGGCTTTTGCAACCAGTGATTGGATTGACAAGTTTGGAGAGATCAGAGTTAATCACCTGGTTGATTCAACTTCTAATCATTGTGCATTATATGTAACGGATTCTAAAGCCCCTAATCAGTCCCGTACTCGCTGCTTTCACTTTGAGGCTATGTGGACTAAAAGTGACGAATGTAGAAACATTATTGAGGCTGCTTGGAGCACTGCAGGCAATGTGAATACGGCAGAAGGTATGACTGCTGCCTTGGAGGCCTGTGCCATGGATCTTAAGGCTTGGAGCTCTGCCACTTTCAGGCAAATCCCAAAGAAAATACAAGAGAAAAGAAAAATGCTTAATCTAGTACAGTTGGATAGGGATGGCTAGTTGGGTGAGAAAATAAATCAGGTGAGGAAAGACATCAATGATCTTATAGATAGTGAAGAAATCTATTGGTGTCAACGATCGAAAGCTCATTGGCTCTAGGAGGGAGATAGGAATACGAAGTTTTTCCATGCTCGGGCTTCGGAAAGAAGGAAACAAAATAATATATTGGGCATATGGGATAAATTTGATAGTTGGTGTGGTGATCAAGTCAGTATTGCTAGGGCTGCTGTATCCTATTTTGAGGAAACCTACAATACTTCTCGGACGCATTAGATTGAGGAAGTAACTGACCTCATCCCAGTTAAAGTAACGGAAGGAATGAGCATGGAGCTGACCAGAAGCTTCACCAAAGAAGAAGTTCTTGCAGCTCTTAAGCAGCTTCACCCTACTAAGTCTCTAAGCCCTGACGGTATGTCTGCACTTTTCTTCCAAAAATATTGGAGCATAGTAGGCAATAATGTAACTAATTTAGTTCTAAATGTACTAAATTCTGGTATGTCTATGGTTGAAATCAATAAAACTAATATAGCCCTTGTGCCAAAAAACAAGAATCCTCAGAGAATGATTGATTTTAGACCTATCAGCCTATGTAATGTTGTTTATAAGCTTATTTCTAAAACTTTGGCTAACCGTCTTAAAACTATTCTTCCATATATCATTTCTAAAAATCAGAGTGCTTTTGTGGCTAACAGACTCATCACTGACAATGTCTTGATGGCCTATGAGATTATGCACTATATAAAACACAAAAGAGGTGGGATCGATAGCTTTATAGCTGCAAAGTTAGATATGAGCAAAGTATTTGATAGGGTGGAATGGTCCTTTATTGATAAGGTAATGAGGAGAATGAGCTTTAATGAGTCTTGGATTGGCTTGGTGATGAAGTGCATAACCTCGGTAACCTACTCAATCATTATAAATGGTTCGATTCATGGATGCATTGTGCCTACGAGGGGTCTCAGACAAGGCGACCCTCTATCTCCTTATTTGTTCCTGCTTTGTGTTGAAGGCTTCTCAGCTCTTATTAATGAAGCGACAAGACGCCAGCAGTTGAATGGTATATCCATCAGTAGGGGGGCTCCAAAAATCAGCCACCTTTTCTTTGCCGATGACAGCCTCCTTTTTTGTAATACCAATGGTGCTGAATGCAATAAGTTGAAGGAAATTCTAAGACTCTATGAATCTGCTTCAGGGCAAAAGATCAACACTGAGAAATCCTCAATATTTTTCAGCCCAAACACTTCTCAAGAGCGTAAGGATGAAATCCTTGGCATTTTGGGGCCTATGAATGACTCTTGGCATACTAAGTATCTTGGTCTCCCCTCCATAATTGGTCGATCAAAAAAGCAAATTTTTGCGGAGATAAAAGAGAAGGTTGGTGAGAAGCTGGTTGGCTGGAAAGGTAAGCTTCTCTCATTGGGAGGCAATGAAATTCTAATTAAAGTGGTGGCTCAAGCCATCCTCTCTTACACCATGAGTTGTTTCCTTCTCCCAATGGGCCTATGTGAAGATCTTGAAAGGGATATGAGAAGCTTTTGGTGGGGTCAGAAGCAGCAGGAATCTAAGATTGCTTGGGTTGGTTGGAAGAAAATGTGCCAGCCTAAATCCCTTGGTGGTATGGGTTTCCGCAACTTGCATGCGTTTAATTTGGCCATGCTTGCAAAACAGGCTAGGCGGATTTTTACAAACCCATACTCCTTAGCAGCCCGTATTTTAAAGGCAAAGTATTTCCCATTTGAAGACATTCTGAATGCAAGCCTTGGTAGCAGTCCCTCGTACACTTGGTGAAGTATTTTTCAAAGTCTTGAAGTCATTAAGAGGGGAACCCGTTGGAGAGTTGGAAATGGGCGTTTGATTCACATTTAGGAGGACAAGTGGCTTCCTACTCCTTCCACATTCAAAGTAATCTCCCCTCCTAGAGAATTTGGAGATTTCCCCATGGTTTCCTCTCTCATTGACCAAGAGACTAAGTGGTGGAAGCCCAATGTGGTAAGGACGCTCTTCTTGCCATTTGAAGCTGACACCATACTAAAAATCCCCCTAAGTCAGAGTTTGCCGATGGATTCTCTTATCTGGATTGGGAACAAAAGAGGGGTGTTCACCGTCAAAAGTGCGTACTTCATTGCTGCTAAGCTTCAGAACGATATGGATTTGGGGGAAAGCTCTTCGGGGGACTCAAACAGTATCATTTGGAAGAAACTGTGGAAACTGAAGCTCCCTCCAAAGGTCAAGATTTTCTCTTGGAGAGCTTGTGTAAATGGCCTCCCTGTGCTTGTGAAAATGTTAGAAAGAGGAATGCATTTGGGTTGTGACTGTCCTGTTTGTGGGAAAAAACTGAAAGCCTCACTCATGCGCTAATTTTGTGTGACTTTGCTCTTTCTGTATGGTCACTTTGGCAAGACTGCCCCCTGAATTTGCTGGTGAATGCCATGGACTTCACTGATGTTGTGCATAAATTCTACTCAAGCCCAAATGTTGTGCACTTAGAATATTTTTTTGCAACTGCTTGGGCAATTTGGCACAATCGAAATTTGATAGTGCATAATGAAAAGGGCCTCTCTCCTCTGCAAGTTTGGGATTTGGCGAGAAGTGTTTTGGAGGATTTTCATGAAGCCAACGATGTGCTCTGTTCTGTGAAGCAAGATTCAAATGATGGCTTGATGGCCCCTCCGCCTGTATATTTCAAGGTGAATGTGGACGGCGCGTCGCCTTTAGATGGCAGAGGCAGTTCTGGGGTTGGTGCGATTGTTCGTAATGATGAAGGCGAGGTTGTTGCGGCGCTGTGCAAGGCTCTGCCCTCGTGTTACCCAGCAGAGTGGGCTGAGCTCTTCGCTATGGAGCAAGGAGTCCTTTTGGCTCAAGAGTTGGCCATTTCCAACTTTATTTTTGAATCAGATGTTGCACTTGTGATTCAAGCTATTTCGCAGGATCATTATGGACGCGAAGCTGGCCATTTAATTCAGGAGATTCAGAGAGCAAAGTCTTCTTTCGCTAGCTGCACATTTAGACGCATGAATAGGGCTTATAATGGGGCTGCTCATGAGCTCGCCCAGTTTGCAAAATGGAATAATATTTACACAATTTTAGAACTTGACGCTTAATATTTATTCTTGGCCCCCCTCCCAAAAAAGTTTTACAAATTGACAAATGAAAACCAAAAAAAAAAAATTTATTTAACCGTTCCTTTTGCCCAGTTGTTCCAAGAATACCAAGATAAATTTTTAGGTAAACCAAAACACCAGCAAACAATTCACAAATCTAGAGAATAATGAAAACCTTTAGACAAACCCAAATTACCAACAAACAAATAACATATCTAGTTTATAACAACAACAAAATACTAATAAACAATTACAAATCACAAATCCCTAACCAAATAAATTACAAACGCTCCAGCCTTCTTCCTTGGGTCCATTGGTGACTCCACAATTGGCTGAGGTATGGTTTCTTGATCACTGTCTTCTCTGATCTTTCCCCCTTTCTGCTCTCTCTCTCTCTCTCTCTCTCTCTCTCTCTCTCTCTGTGATTATTGTGTCTGCTTTGATGAGTTCTCTAAACTTCTCTCTATTTTATTACTGTAGTAGTATTTTTTTTATAAGTTGTTGTGGGCTTTGTGACGTTTAGACTTGTCTTTATCTGTATATGTGATAAGCACTTAAAAAGGAAAATAAAATGATGCAAAAAAGTTTATTTGTGGCTGTAACTAATTGATGGAAAACGATTCTCAAAAAAAAAAAAAAAAAAAAAAACTGATGAAAAACATTTATTATGTATTTATTTAGTATAAGTGTATAACTTGCCCCTTATCATTTTTTTTTTTTTTTTTGAAAGAAAAGATAGACTTACCCCTTATCATTTGATTGCTTGAGAGCTGTCGTCATTATTGTTAGATTTTTGGATATGCAACTTTTGAAATATCTCTCCTCTTATGCTATTAATTAGCCAATATTTTAGTAGATATATTGATTTAGTGGTTGATATGGGTTTAAACTTTGAACTGTAGTTATTAATATATAGCATTATAAAAGGTTGGGTATAGAATAATATGAAAAGAATAAAGCCAAATTTTTATGTATTTATTATGTTAAATACATAATCTATATATACATATAAAACCGAAGCATTTCAAAATCTCACAATTTTCCACGTCAGCACAATATAAAAAAAATTATTATAAAAAAAAAAAAACTTTTCTAAATCCCCCGATGCTCTGCCTTCTCTTTCTCCAAAATTCACGCCCTGCCTTCTCTCCTTCTACCAGCTCCCTAAACCCAACGCTCCCCTATGCTCCTCCCTACCAACTCCCCTAACGATCAAACCCATGGCAAACCAACAGCAAAGCATCTAAAGACAACATACCTATAGATTCCTCAATCAAAACCCACCATACCCATAAACCAACAGACATCTTCTTCCTCAGAATAGAGGTCAATGTCCTGAAGAAGTAGAGGAAGAAGAATGCTTCCTCAGAATAGAGGTCAATGTGTCCGAGCGGTGTCTTTTCTTTTCTTTTCTTTTTTTCGCTTCTCTGACACAGCGTTGACACGGCTTCGACATAGCGTGGACCAATGTTTTGAATATAGTTCCATTCCAGCCGAGCCGAAATGTGAATACTGAAAATTTTTCATACCTTGAGAGTGAAATCTTGGGGAAGAAGGGAGATGGGAGAAAAAAATAAAAGAAAGAATTGATAAAAAGGAAACTATGAACCTGGATCTGTAACAGGAAATGTAGGCTTGAGAACTGAGAAGAACAAATTGATGGTGATAACAACTGGTGGGAGTTACGGTGCTGCAGAAAGAAAAGGAAACAAACAAAAGGAAGAAGTAAAAATAAAGAGTTAATGAATGTGCGGTGGGACTTTGGAGAGAGAGAAGAAAATAACTGAGAAGAACAAATTGATGGTGATAACAACTGGTGGGAGTTATGGTGCTGCAGAAAGAAAAGGAAACAAACGAAAGGAAGAAGTAAAAATAAAGAGTGAATGAATGTGCGGTGGGACTTTGGAGAGAGAGAAGAAAATGTAAATAAAATAAAGATTGTTTGGCTTTGATGAGAAGTTGATGTGACAATTGGCAAGTACGGGGGAGGGAATACAGGATGAAATTGGCAGGAAAAATTTTGTTTTGGATTTGGGCTTAAGCTTTACTTTTAGTTGGGTGTGGGTTTAAGCGTAGCTTTTGGTCTCTTTAAATCAACTCAAAATCTTGAAGCTCTTTCCTTACTGGAACAACAAACCACATTTCATTTCAATTTTGAGATCCTCCATTTTACCATGTAATATGTATGTCATGTTTCTCTCTTCTATTTTTTGTCAACCTATTCTTCTTCTTTTTCATTTTTTTTTCATTATTTTTAGGTTCATATTATAATTGTAATATTCTAGAAAATATAGTTGTTATTATTATTATTTTTTTTTTTGAGAAAGAAACTAATGGATTTTATTAATAAAATTCAACTACATCCAATTGTAAAATCGAACCAATATGAGATGAGACATCTTCCATCCATATTTGAAAATCTGGTATGCATAATGCATTTTTAGCCAGACTATGAGCAACCCCATTGTCGTTTCTCTTAATGTGAGAATACAACAATCCTTCTCTACTAACATATGAAAACCTAATACAATGAAATAAACTTGCAAAACATTTAACATCACGACTAAGTAAACCAAAGGATTCCAAAGACTGCGAATCTGCATTTAAAGTGTTCATTGCAATCTCTGAAACTCCCTTTGGGGTGACATCTTCCATACTCAGATCAGCATCAAACTGTAAAGCCTTCAATATAGCCAAAGTTTCAAGCTCTATGACAGTTAAGGGGAGAGGGATGATTCCGACCATGTGTGCCAAGCCTTTTTCTTGGCATTCTCGGATGATCACTCCAATCCCTACCCTATCTTCTTCTTGAAACATTGTATCGATATAATTTGTGCCCGAACCCTCCACAATTACATTAATAGTCGATCTCCAAAACAACACTAATCCACCTCTTATATCCAAAACAACACCCACAGAATTTTGTTTCCGAAAAATCGCATCATTAGAGTTTACCTTCAGGATCAGCCATGGAGGTGGTTTCCAAATGGTACGGTGCTTTGCTGGAGAAGTTGACTGAACATTAATCACGTCATATTGAAATCCCTTAAATTCAGCATTATTCCCATTCATTTTTAAAGCCTCATCACTCTCCCATATTTGTATGTCAAATAAATCAGCCTCCAAAACCGAAATAGGAATTGAATTTTCGGTCTCCATATTAACTCCCCCATCATTAGGAGCATTAATAGGAGGAGATAACGTTGATAAAGAATCCAAGATTTGTTGGATTCCTTGAAAATGTTGTAACTCAGCTTCCACGTCCACACAACTACTCTCTCTCCAACGCTTCACCCTCTTTAATGCCATCAACAGATTGTAACGTCTCAGCATCATATTCTCTAATGCCTCGCCAGCTACACACCTTTCTGTCATCCCTTCTGCTGGCTTCACCACCACCGGACCACCCTCCCCTACTCTCCCTGGTGGTGCTATCTCTTCCTCCTTAGCTTGGCAATCTTTATCAAAGGAACTTTACTTCTTTATGGTCGAACTGAAATCCTGGTACAGAGATTGTATATATATATTTTTTTGATACCCCGAATGGTTGTGCGCACAAGAAACTGTTTCCCAAGGCCCCACAAAGGAAATACCACTAGCTCTACGGATAACCGTGTTACCCTAAGAGAAACGGAAAAGAAAAGATAATGGAAAACACCAACACACTCTTAAGACAGAAGCAAACAAACAAACTCACCTTCAGAAAGAAGGAACAAAAACAGAATCTCCTTCAGAAAGAAGGGACTAAACTTCTACTGTCCAAAGGAAGACCTGGCTTCCAAAAAGACAGAGAGACTTCAAGAGGCGTGAACTGAAAAATCTTCCTTCTAGACTTGATTCCACAGTAATACAATTTATTATTATTGGGTAAAGATTTGGGTCTGGTATTGATATATTAGTTAAAACATCTTAAAAAAAGTATATGAATTTTGACCAATAATATATAAAGAAATATATGTCTCTATATTAAATTGGCCTATTTTAATTAGTTTTTCTATTTGTACTAATTTAATATATTTATTTATATTTTGAATTGGACTATTATTATTTTGAAACCTTTTAAATTGGCCTATTTTAGTTAATTTTTTTATTTATACTAATTTAATATATTTTTTTACGTAAGCCCTTCTTTCTTTGTGAATAAATTTCAAATCCATTCCATGGGTTTGTCTCAAATTTTTAAGGCTGTTTAGCACTCTTAACAACATTGCATAAATTATAACTTAAATTCTTCATTCATTTGCTAATTTTTTCGTGTATCGCACAGGTTAGCGACTAGTTATAATAGTTATAATAGTTATAATGTCACCATTTTGACTAAAAAACCAAGAACTACTCTTTTTCGATTCTTTGTCCAATCAAGTTTTTAAAACTATAATAAATTCTTACAGCTACTATGACTTTAATTTGATTTGTAGATTATGGGAAAATATAGTTTTTTGCAAAAAAAAAAAAAAAAAAATTGAAAAATCAATAATGACATTATCACCTTGCCTTCTCTGGCATTGATATCCCAATTTCTAAAATCCTCAAACAAGAGACTTTGGCCACCCCACAAGTTCGATTCCTGATTTCGTCCCTGATTATCATATCTGTTGTACATAAATCTCATAGATAGTGGGATTCAAGTTTTAGTTTATTGGATTTAAAAAATAAATTTAAAAGCTTTGGTTTATCTCTCGTTATAATAAATTAATTTCCAACCAGTTCAACCCACCGGGTTAGAACCGATTATTCTGACCCGTTCTTTTTTGGTTCCCATATTCTTCTCCTAAGTTCGCAGTTTCTTCGTCTTTTGTCTCTCATCAGAGCCTCCAAACCAACGAAATCGATAGAATAACCAGCGAGTTCAAAGAAGAAGTTGATGAAAGTAAAGGAGAAAACGCAAGAGCAGTGCATTTTAACAGCTAAAGCCTTAAGAAGCATTCTTCTTCATTCATTCGCAATTTTCAAGTATGCCATTTCTCACTTACATACTTATATTCTGCATTCTTTAGATTTGGATTAAGAAGAATTCTAAAGACCCATTTTAGAGTACATAAAAAATTTTAAATTTTTTTTGTTGATGAGAACAAGCTGGGCTACTATTATATTAACTGTTTTGTTTACTTGGATTTTCCATAAGTGAAGTATGCTCATTTTGATTTTCTTAAAAAAAAAAACTCATTTTGAAACATAATTAAAATTATTAAACTATACATATTTGTATATCTATGCAATATTCAAAACCCACTTGTTGCATGTGTACTTACCAATTAAAGAAAATTTGAAAATATATATACTTTGTCAAATAAAAATCTCTTGTTCGATTTTCAATGTTCCACTTTATACTTCACGAATCACAACTTGTCACATACACGCATGCATAAATAACCAAAGTTTAAAATGAAAAAAAAAAAAAAATGTATAAAGTCGAACACTTTGAGTGGGACAAAGGATTTTGATTCATGCTTACTGTTTCTATTTCTTCTAACAAAACTTTCATAGTTTCTAAATGTTGTGTGTGTATGGTATGCCAATCTATGTGCTTCCAGTTTTTTTTGTTCTTTCATCATGTGTGATGTTCCAACTTTGAATTTCTTTTTAAGAGCATGATGTGCACCATTTATCAAATATGTCTCACTGTTATTCTCCTTGGACTTCAAAGCATTCGCAACTATTAGGGAATCGTCTCCAGATTTTTATCTTGTAACCCCACGTCTTTTGCAATGTCAAGTGCTACCTGCTACAAAAGCTTTCATTTCCTCCATCGCGGCCATGATAATTCTCACTTCTGCTCATACCTGCTATCACAAAGCACTTATCATCTCTAACCCCCAGCCCCATTCCCGCTTTACATTGAATTTGTACACCCTCAGTAGAGGAGGTATCAACGTGCCTCGTGTATCAACTGTGGTCGGTTCCATAATGGTAACTTGATTCTTACTTGTATTCCACTGCATTGCCTATTATCAAATATCAATGCAGTTCTTTTTCTTTTTCCCATTGCAACTTATCTAATATTTATGATTCCATAGTGTCCATGAGAATGTTAAAAATAATTTTTGACCATCCTCTCCTTGTCATTCCACTATTGCCCAAACTGTCTTGGTAAAGTCCATTTTCTTGGGGCTTCCAGCAATTTTAGAGTGAAAGGGGTTGGTCCTCCATACCTCTTTTGCAAGCTAACATTCCCACAATGCATAGTTTACTGTTTCATTGGACTTCTTGCATACTTCAATCTTTTCTCTTGTAAGATTTCTCCTTTCCAAATTTCCTTTGGTGGGTTGGCACACCATGCTAAGAATCTGATTTTATTTGGCAGCTTCATTTGCCAAACTTTCTTCCGTAGCGTCTTTGAGCCATTGCTATTGGAACTCTCTCCTTCATTCTCCTAATTTTTACGCTCTAGGGCTAGGTTATATGCACTCCTTACCATTAATCTACCTGTGGAATTTCCAATTCAAATTACTTTGTCCTAAGGCAGCTTGGAACTCACGGTGCTTTTCTTATTATTTCGGCTTCCATGGATTATATCTGTATTCTATCTTTTCCTTTCTTTATCAATTAGTTCTTTCACCCACACATACTCGTTGAGAGCTCATTCGTTCATCTCTCTGCTTTGTCCCCAAATGTATAACTTCTTTCACTTCAAGATTGTTTATCCATCCACAGGATGTGTCATGTCTTGGTCTTGCTTCCAAGAATGAGCATGTGAGGAAGTATTTTTCCTTGAACACTTTATAGAGAAGGATCAGGTGCTGTGCATAAGACACCACCCCTGTTTTGCTGAAAGAGCAAGGTAAAAAGCTTAGAGGTTTTGGAAATCCATGCCCCCAGGCAACTTTGATGAAATTTTTTTATGGATTATGTTTTTCATAAGACACCATCCTTGTTTTTCTAAAACAGCAAGGTTAATTCATCAAAAAAAAAAAAAGAAAAAGAAAAAGAAGTAAGGTTAAAAGCTTAGAGGTTTCAGAAATCCATGCCCCCATGCAACTTTGATTGCCTCCAGTCTACAATTTTTGTAAAAAAATCAGTGCTTCATCTATTAGAGTGTTGGCAGGGATGCTTTTAGCAACACACAATATCCAAGGTGTGGTCAGCCATGCCTCTTTCCGTCATGTGGATTCTGTGTTATGAAGTAAACATGAGGTTCTTTGATGGGGTGGAACATCCTACCTTTTAATCAAAGAGCACATTTTGAGATCCTTGTACAACTAGATGCAGGTTCAGAGTTGCATCAATTTGATGTCCAAGTTGATTTCTTAGTTTTCCTCTCTTTGTGATTTGTATTCTTTGATTTGGGAATGTTCACATCCTTTGTGCCACTCTCTCTCCTCTTTTTAATAAACTTTGGACTCATCAAAAAAATATTTGGGATCCATTGGGTAATGTCTAAGTGAGCAGTAGATTAATTGTTTGGGTGGAGAGGAACTGGTTGGAAACCTAGAGAATTTTTTACTTGGCATATAATCCCCTTATGCATATTGTGCGGTATATGGAGGGAGGGAAATAAACACATTATTCAATGGAGTGGAGATCTTGATTGGTGAGTTGAATGTGTATTTTTGAGATTATTAATTGGATGGTCTTGTATTTTTGGCACTAGCAATATGCACTATGTTGTGGACTTTGTAGACTCCATTTATTTTAGACTGTAATTCTTATATAACCTAATTTTTAGGGGAATTTTGTATCCCACAAGTGATATGCAGTATGTGGTAGACTTTGTGCGCTCCATTTCTTTTAGAATGTGATTCTTATATGTTATATTCTTTAGAGGAGCTTAATAAATACTAGGGTCTAAAATGAAAATACTATTGATGGCCAAAACGAAATAAAACATTTTTTTTTGATAAATGATTTACAGACCAAGGCATAAAGAAAAGAAAAAAAGAAATCAAAAGTGTGTACATAAAGTGAAAAGTTTTGAAGCAAGTCTTTTACTGTATTACATTTTCATAGAATATGCTGGCAGTGAAGCATTGTTTGTTGCGCAGAAAACCAAGATCAAGTTGCAGTCTTGTTGATGGGTGGATCTGGCAAGACTTCATTGATGGCTTGACACCTTCTCAATAGTGGTGTCCTCCTCCCTTACAAAGCTCGAGTATTGTTTTGTTTTGTTTATGTTTTTTTGTTTAACATTTTGAACCAAATACATAATTCGGCTGGAATGGCCAACATAATACTGAATTTCTAGAACCATTCGATACAGTCCTGTACATAATTTGACTGGGACAGAATTGTGGGGGGGTTTTTTGTACCGTTCTTGTGACTGGTACAAAAATTCAGGTCATATCGACATGTATGGTATATTTTTAAAAACATTTCTTCGAATAGAATCGAATGGCAAAAAGAAATACATGTGGCTGAATTTGACTAATTTGTTGAGGATCCATAGCTAAGAGCAAATCTTGGGACTAACAATTGGTTGTTATTGTAATATTTCTGCGCTAAAAAGATTAATTATTTTGGTTCTCATTTCCTTTATTTGTCAATAGTCTTGTAGCTTGGGGACATAGCTTGCTCTCATTTATTAAGAAAGCTAGGGTTCTTAATTTGTGTACTTTCCATCACTTAGATTCTCAATTGAAATAAAACTCAACTAGCACTTCCTTTTCACGTAATACTAGGATGGAAGGAGAGGTTGTGGTAATGCTCCACTGAATGTGTGAGTAACTTAACAGTACAAGAAAACATATTTGTTTGAGTTATATATATATATTTATATGTTTGCATGTGTGCATCTTAAATTATCAATGCCTTTACACTGGCTTGTCTCCCCATGTGTGACATTTATTTCTTAGTTTTGGTAGGACTATCTCTACGTAGTTATAAATGATTGGCTTATGAGATGATGGTATTCTGCTGAAAAATGAAGGCTGGCTAATATTTTGTTGGTATTGTGAATATATAGCAATGGGAGAGCATTTTGTTCAAGTTTAATGATTTCAAAAGATATGGAAGAAAAGTTAAATCCATTGCCGGTTCATGCATAACAGTTTCTGCCCCCATACCCAATCCGATAAAGCGAGCAGCAGGTTTGGTTGTGCTATATTTTATTGGGAGATATGGTAGTGCTAGATATGGTTGAGGTAATTTACTGCTTCAAGAGATTTTATCGACTATTGCCCATTTCAAGTAACATGGTTTTGTTTTGCTGTAGAAGTAATAACATCTAAATATTATTATATTTGTATAATTGTTATTTACGTTCTAGGAACTCTTGTAAATATTTTCACTATCATGATAATTATTATTTATTTTCTAAGTACAAACATTGAATTATCTTATTGAAGTATTGACTTATCTTTATATGCTAAAATTATTAATTGATGCACATTAATCAGCTGCTTTTCAAAATTTCCTTGATACTGTCTTTTGGACCTATAAGATGGGGACAGTATGAAATTCATACTTGTTAGTATCTTGTGATTTTTTTTTTTTGATGTTTGATCAAATAACCTATATAAAAGCAAAGTTAGATGTAACAAATGCATACATTGCCCTTTTCAGGATCCTTGCCTAATTTACCTAGGAAAAAGTTAGGTGAGCTTAGTTCTTAGTGCTGTTGTTAATTATCAAAAAATCTAGTGTTGTTGAAAGGTAATATTTTTGGATGTCAAATATTCAAGAAGCATATGGATCTCAAAGAAAGAGTTATCAACATGAATTACAAGATCATTATTATAATGATTAGGCAAGCGAAATTAAAATGGTAAAAGCTCTACTGCGTTGCATTTGAACATGCACATGATTCTCTACATAGTTATGGCGATGGTTTTCATTTTCTCCATAATTCATTGGTTGATGGAATTATATCCGAATGAAGAAAACTGGAATCAACTTCCGTGGTACGTTGGAAAATGTACATAGGATCATATTTAAGTATTGCATTGCATAATTGATGAGTCCTCTTGCCTCTGCCAACCTATGATGAATGCTTTTTTTTTTTTTTTTTGGGAGAATGGCATTGTGCAATTGGCAACAGTGGAGGAAGACTAAAAGCACAAGAAGGAAACTAAAGAAACAATAGAAGAAGTGATTTGGTTGTGCTCGCTGTTTAAGATACCCTGGATGCTGTTGATGAAGGGACAGATGGGTATTCTTTTCTCCTGGCAGTGAATAAAATATAGCCCTTCTTCATTGTTTATATTCAAACAAAAACCCAACGGTGTATGGTCATTCTTTTTTCCTTATTAGCTTAAACTAACATAGTGATGGGTATTTTACCAAGTTTAATTTGAATAATAAATTGGACATTTCTTTTTTCATTTCCTCTATTTTTGAAATAATTTTTCATTTTTAGTTGTGAGCATGGATTTTGACAGCCATGTTTATGTGTATCCTTTCCTTCATTCCTCCATGTTCATGTGTATCCTTTCGTAATTTCCTAGATTAACATGCTTTGCTCAAAATAAATGATGAATTGAAAATAACTTCAGCGATTAAAAGTTTCAATAAGTGGGTTTTTTATAATATGGGACAGTACTGATCTTTGTAGTTGATTCATCAGACCTTGTAGTTAAATTATTTTTTTGATTTTTATGTTTTGTCCAATTGTGTTTCAATAAAGAAATCTATCAAGAAAAGTCTATACGATCTAGCAAACATTCCAACGCTCCTGACTGTCACTGCCCATTGGTGGATGGGACACACACAAGCCACACAACTGATCTAGACTGAGAAGCAGGATGAGGAAGAGAGAAAAAAAATTTTAGATAGCCTAGAAAAATAAAATATTTAGGCTAATGTAGGTGTATTCTTGTTAAAATAGTAAAAGTATAATTTTTTTGGGTTAATTTGGCTAAAACTGTGTTGATGCCAAGGTGAATGCTCTAAGGCTTCAATTGGATTGTGGACCTTGTTATAAACCGATTTTTAGAGAACAACTCTAGCGCATGGTTTGGAGTGAACTGACGTTGGAGCCTTGGAGGAGGGGCGCTAACCGTGTTATGCGTGAAGCACGAAGGAACATAAAATAATGCTAGCCAGATTAACTAATATATCAAACCTAAATTGAGATAGCACATGTAGAAGGAAAGACTAGTTGTCAATGGATTCTCTGGATCAGACCACCAATGGCATCAATATTTTGTCCAAATAATGAAACTAACTGATGGGCAAGGAAGCTGTAACTATGACATTGAGCTTGAGTCATGCCTCGAGAAGATAAAGAAGAACTTTGCTACTTGCATATTGGGCTTGTGGGAAATTTGTTGCGAAAGTGGGTATCAACACATGGATTGAGCCACTCATGACTTCGGATGTGCATAATTAAAAGCATACCAAAACCTTCTGCAGGCATGGTAAGTGTAATTGATTACTAACTGATGACAATAGAACATTATAGAATCTGATTAAAAGCTATGCCTATGAGCCACTTTTAAATTCTACTTGGAGATTAAAGCAATAAATAAAATTATAGACAAATCTATTTCTTTGTCTCATGACGCAAAATTGTAGACTTTCGCAGTTCTGAAATTCAAACTCAAAAAAGAATTAATTAACATCTCCTTCTGACAAATAATCAGCCAAAACTTTTTAGAAATACTAACACCCAATCTATATCTATATATTACTAAAAGTTGAAGCGTAGCATTTAATATTGCTACGCTCAGGTTGAGCCACATCAGCTGCCATGTCATTACCATCCTTTTTCCTGAATTTATCCTACAATTTAAAATTAGTTTTCTTAAATTTAAAAATACTAATAAAAAGAAAATAATTTCCAACCTTTTCTGTTCCTTAAATAGCAACCCTTTGTGTTCCACGGTTACAATCTCAAATGGCAACCCTTCAGCTTCCTAACGCTAGACTTTGGCTTTCTAACTCCTTCATCTCTTCCTCTCCTCACACTATATTAATACTGAAAAACTGGATGATTCAATTTAGGCATTTCTAAATCCCAATTGCTCTTGACCTCTATTCTTGTGGCTGCCTACACAATAGTTCAATGTAAGGATTAGATTAATAGTGTTACTCTTTTTTATTGCAGTTTTTCTTTTTCTTTTTAAATTTGTTACTACCTCTTTTGTGTTGTGGGTCATATATGAGTTTTTATGTATTTAGGTTGGGCATTTGTACTGATATATAATTGTTTGTTTCTATGCTTAAAATTGAATTGGCTTTTTTTTTTATTTTTTATTTTTTTATATTTTAATGTTTGAGACGGTTACATTATTGGTTTATATTGTGTAATCTGTGTGATAGAGTTTTAGTAGTATCCGTGCCTACAAAAATTCAATTGAATTATGTAATCTGCCTGCATAAATTCAATTTTTTAAGGTATTTTAGCAGTTAGCAAATTGAATTATAGAGTTTAAAATTCAATACTACACTCAGAACATGATACTTCTCCTTTTTTCTTGGTCTCCTCATCTAAGTGAATCCCTCCTTCATCATTGAAATCAATTTAAATTTCCTTCTATTAGCTTTGATTGTACTCTTGGCTATATCATAAAAGACTATTTTTGATATAATCTTTTTATGGTAATTATCGTCATTTTTGTTGTAGTTGAATCAAAATAAGATTATGCTAGATCTACATAATTAGTAGTTGTCGCATCTTCATCATTATCACAAGTTTAAGATAGAGATTATCCTCATCAATAGCTACTGCGTCTTCTTCATTGCCAAACTTGATCATCTTGACAAAGCTTTTATTTATCTGATTGGACCACATGTATTTATTTACTTATGGATTTTATTTGATTGTAGGATTTTTATGTCTTTTGATATAAATTAACTAGCTGGTATACTAGCCAAATCGCTTGCTTCTTTAGTTTTTTTAATTTTTTACTTTGCATCCAACACTATCGTAATTGGTTGTCTCTTTAATGGCATGTTCTGACTCCATCACTATATATATATATATATATATATATATATATATATATATTTTGTAGGATCTAAACAAGAAAGAGTTTAAGATGCATGCTGTGTTATTCTCCCAAATTTTTTACAGCATGAACAACTTGCGGTATAGAAGTAATTACTAAATATTTTATATCAATAGTTATTTGTTAATAGGTGTTTAACAACTTTAGAATATGAAAGGTTTTAGGTTAAGTGTGTAACAACTTTAACTTTGTTAATTTTTGCTTTCTAAATTACTAATAGTGATTTATCATGTTAAATTGGTAGTTTAGTTGTATATTAATTAGCTACAATGTTGTAATGTTATATATTTTTTCTTTCTAATTTGTGAGGTTTAATTCAAATAATTTTGAATAGGTCCTTTGAAATCAAATTCAATACAAAAGAAATTTTGTTAGAGACTCTGTAAGGCTATGGGGAGCTTGAAGATAATATAAGTTTTGGCCTCATATAATATACTTATATTGTGAGCTTCAGTTGCTACAAATAGTATTGTAGTAACTTAAATATGAAACTCTAGATGTAACACAAACAGCTAAGGATAATGATATTCACTAATATTTGTCTTTTAATTTAAATGGTATTTTGCATAATTGCTTTGCATTCATTAGATTTCATTTTCAGTAATTGTCCCGTGCATCGCACGGGTTAGTGACTAGTTAAAATTAATTTGGATGTTGCAGCATAGATTATGATCTCCCCAAATATTAGTTAGCTTTTGGTAACATTCCAAGCATTGTAATTCTATATTTCTAAAGAACTCAACAACCACAACATATTTCATCATTGTGTCTAATGTCTATTCTATGCCATTGCCTCAATATATACACTCAAATTAGCACAGGCAAGAAGTTTACTGAATCTACAATCAAACATTGAACTTAAAGAGAAGTTCATATGAAAAAATAACGGTGTCAAGAGTCCATTACGGTCAAGACTATCACTTAGGAACTGACCAAAGGCAAGGAGCAGTTCTGTCGGATCTGACCTTAAGATCCAGCCAAAACATTAAGCCCTGACATCTTCATCATTGCCCAAGCAAAGTCCAATCTTGCGGTTGATCCGTCATCTGAAGCATAAGCCCTTAACAGTCTTGCGGTCTTCTCATTAGCTAGCTACTACTGATCAGCAAAAAGGACTCCTCTCCCCTTTTTAATGATTGGCTGTGAAGTCATGCAGATTCACTCATTTCCAATGATTCCATGGATTAAGAAGAAGGCTGAGTGGTGGTCCTATTACTGTCTTGGCACCTCATTCTCATGTCAGTGAGGAAATCGGAAGCTCTGGTTGGGTCAGGCTGTCCTATCCCCTTGAAGTCATAGAGGTGTTTCTGTATGAACTCATAGCCAATCTTCCCAATTTTGAGTGCAACTACAGATGATCAAGAAACCGATGCAAACCAAAGCAACATTTTAAACCTTTTTCAATTCCATAAAACAAGGGCATAAAATGAGAAAAGGCAGAGAACTAGTAAGTGCCTAAAAGATAGACTATTTCTCTTTAATCAAAACCTCTTAAGGCCAAAAAGGGGAAGTGTCTGTATAATATTATCATCCAGTCATGGAATCTCGGCCAGTGCTTTGTTGAAGTATGAATAAATGTTGTCCCTTCGGCCTGTTAACACTGGATAGAAAGGGCCACGAGCCTGCGATGTCAAGTAAAACAGTTTACATCAGAGAACTCCAATAAAAAGAATAGCTAAATATTGCAAAATAAATAAATAAGAAACAGAGAGAAGCAAAAAATAGCTCTCCACAGCTTGGCTGCTGAGAAGTGGAGGTGAAGGGTTTGGTCCCCCAATAAAGGAGAAAAGATTCAACTAAACCAAGTGTAATGTAACTACTTGGCTGCAAGAAGTTGAAGAATCAACCAAGAACATCAAATTTGTTTGTTTATCCTTTCACCTTCAAAGAAACTGGTATAATGTGGACAAAGAAGAATCAACGGGGGACAAAAGATATATAGGGATGCACAATATACACACACACACACGCACAAGTCATGAGAGAGAGAGAGAGAGAGAGAGAGAGAGAGAGATAGGAATGGATTGTAAATCATAGAAATAAATTATTAACAATAGAATCATGAATCAATATCAAAATGTTATGTGAAAGAGTTATCAAAATAGAAGTGTCCATCATTATTAGTTTTGCCAACAAAATAATACGTACAAGATATTTGAAGAGGGGATAAAAAAATTTTGAAGAAGGAAGAAATGAAATTTTGGTTACTTCGAGGAAACCAATACCTCCAAATTTGATAAAATGGACTTTCTCAAGGGAGTCCACCTCTTACACAACATGTGTTTTAATTGAAATAATATCTGATCATGTTTTCAAAAACCCCCTGCTGAATTTATCAAATTGGAGACTTTGGTTGCCACAAAGCAAATATAATTCTATTTCATCCTTCTCTAAATCGTTTACTTTCTCTCTCAAAATATTGGCACGTATCAACTTACCTGATCTAGATGTCAGCTAATAAACTGAATCCGCTCCTCCCAAATTCATCTCATACAATTTGCTTTGAATGGTTAGTAAGCTATTAGACCTGGCAGGCAACCAATTCCAGCCGCCTTCCCATATAACCGATATTAAACTAATTTGGAAGTAAAGTTAACAATGCAACAGTTTTCTCTTCAACAAAATCGAATTCAATAATATACTATAAGACCAAATAACTAAATGCAACAGAACATCTTAATTAGATAGGACAAAAGAAGTAGACTCTAAATTTAATCAGCATGTTTATCAGTGTTCATGCGTATCCTTTCATTCATTCCTCCATGTGCAAATTCATGTATAGCTAAGTTAGCTAAAAACTTTTGTGCTAACCTATTGCTATTTGTGCCAAGTGCTCAACAACTTGGGGAACTCATAATTTCCTAATATAACATGTTTTGTTCAAAATAAAGGATGATTTGACAACAACCTCAGTGATTAAAAGTGTTGATGAGGGGATTTCTAAAAGAGCGCATATGAGACTGTATTTGTTTCTATAGTAGATTTATCAGACTTTGGAATGAAATTATTTATTTGTCAAATTGCATTTCAATCAAGAAATCTCCTTCAAGAAATGAAAAACCAAAAGAAAATTGACCTACATGAACTATAAGGGTAATGAAAAATCCTGAAAGTAATCCAGTTAGGTCATGTTTTGTACACCTTTTGAAGTTAGTCAATAATTAACATAGGTGGTACGAGTTGTCCTTGAAGAGCCCCTTATAGTAATTTGATTTAGTCCAAGAAATAAGTAACGTGCCCACTTTTGGTAAGGTTTTCCAATTATATATGCCACATTTGTAGTACAGATGCTCCCTCCACCCGTGTAATGATGGAGGTAAACAGTATGTTTTTTGACCATATGAGCACCTTTCCTCTTGACATGAGAGATTAGTGTCACACCATCTGTAAAGCAATAGGTGCATATTCTGAACTGTTTCAAAAGTGTATAGTCATACCAAATTTGGTTACCGGTCCAATGGCTTGTTGGAGATTTGGAAATACCTAGATATATTGCTCTACTATTAATTGTGTTTGGATTAACTTTTCGCTTATTAGCTGATTGTTGAAAATGTGCAAAACATACAGTTGTACCTATAAATGTAAGTTTTTAAAAACTATACAAGAGGAGAACCAGGTGATACACTAGAGCAGATAACTACTTCCATAAGGCTTTGGATATTAATTTCTCACTTTTGTCTGAAATTAATATTTCTGGAAAATTTACTGCTGAAAATACCATGTTTACTTTAATAAATTTTTTGCGGATGAATAATAGAATACATTTTAAACCAGTATGAAAGTACGAAAGTAAAATTCTAGGGCTGTTAACTAGCCAAAAACAAAATGATATTGTTAGACAACAATGGGGCTATTAACTAGACTACTATATAAAGCATCTGAAATAACTTTAGGAATGTTAACTCCAGATATTCGATGAATCCAACAAACACTATCTCGTATATTCTTTATTGCACATTGTTTAACTAATAATCATAAGGATCACAGCAACAACAACAATACAAATAAAAATACAAATGACAATATTGTAAACTTACAATATGCCCAAAGTATTTACTACTTCATGCAAACAATAGAGCCACCCCATTTAAAATGTTCAACCATGACAAAGTAGTGGGGTAGAGAAATGTGTTCTTACACTATAGCATAAACCAGGGCTAGACCAAAACGTGCAGTTCTGCAATAGTGAGCGAGTTTATTTTGTTGTGTAGCTATTACTAGCATAAAAGCTTATCCACCTGTAAGCAAAGGTTTTTCATCATTAACACAAGTACAAACATTTTTGGCCAATGGAAAGTAAATTAAAAATGAACAATCTGTTTGACAATATAAAAAGAAATTAAGGAAACAATATTATGAAATAGAGCATTTTCTAATATATTAGTGTTGAAATCCTAAAGAATATACCTTAAATCACTATTTGTTTCCACCAAACTCTTCTTGGACTAATTCTTTTGTGAGCATTCTTCTTGGATCTTCGTACGTTGTGTTGTTCTTTGCCAACAACATTTACCAGCCATTTTGGATGTTTACTTGAGAATTCAAGGTAACCTATAGTCAATCCGAACATGAGCCCTCATCCGTACCCCAACAATACAACTTTCCAATGAAACCAATTTCCAAACTTGAAATCATTGTCTTGAATGGTTAATGATGGCATGGTCGTTGTCCCACAACATTGTCACAAAGTCTTATTAATGGAAATCCACATAACCCCAACCCCAAGTTTCCAAAGTAAGAAACATTTGCAAATGTATTGAATTGATTACCTACAAGTATTGCCCCACAAGACGATTTTCCGATAGATTTAAAACTTCAAGTGAAGTAATATCTACTAATTGTCTTAGAATGTTCCCTATGAGCATGTTTGAGGAGAGATTTAACCATTCAAGATTGGTCAAATTTCCTAATGATGAAAGCATGTGACCTATAAGATTATTGTACGAGAAGTTAAGCCCCTTGAGAGACTTAAGCTTTCCAATTGACTGTGGAATCTCCCCCCTGAAACTATTGTTTGAGCAATTGATGGTTGTAAAGAGATTTTGGATTTTCACCATTTTAATATAAAATCCTTTCATGGTGACCATCACAGAATTGTGATAATAGCTTTCACCCATATATTTCAATTTACCATTATTTGCATTCTTGCCCATCATGGCTTTGAAATGATTGAAATATTTTTGAATGGTCAATATGGGTATGAAACATCCTTAAACGTTTAGACCCTAATTAACAAATTATCAATTCAAGCTTATTATCAAACAATTAATGTGCGGAACATGAACATAAACCAAATACAGAATTGATAAATAATCTAAGCCAAATATAAACACATCCACAGCAGTAAATATAAGGTAGAGATAAAGGAAGGAAGATGCAAATACACGGACAACACATGATGTGTTATCGAAGAGGAAACCAAAGCTCTCGGCGTAAAACCTTTCCGCCGCCCTCCAAGCGGTAAATAATCCACTAAAGAATTTAGTTGGGATACATGAACAGCAGAAGACCCTCCATGCCTAATCTACCCAAGTACCTAAGCCCTCCAAGCTTCTTGCTTCAACGAGGTTACGCCGAACCTATTTCTTCTTTAGTTTTCCGGATTTCGCTACTAGACCATAGCATTAACCAATGTGAATTGGTTCCTTCTTAACTGTTTCCCAATAGCACCAAATAAACCTTCTCACGGATATGGGTATGGTGAGAAAAGGATTTGGCTAAAGACCTCTCAAGAATGTAACAATGGAGAGGAAGAGAGTAGAAGAATGTGAAGAGTCTCTAAGGTAAAGATTGTGGATGAATCAATCTTGTTTTTCTCTAGGGTTTCTCTCACAAAATTCTCTCTGGAAGCTCTCTACATTTGGTGGGTATAAGGGTCTATATATAGTGGGGTGAGAAAGGAATGCGAAGAGTCAGTTTTTCCTAAACATGGCTGATTGGCGGCTTGGCCTCGCGACTGGTCTGAGTCGCAAGTTTAAGCCGTGAGATAATGGCCTGGCTAGCATGGGACTTTTGTCTTGTAGTGCGACAGCTGGCGCGACCCTTCAGCTCCCCTATGTGCATCTCACGTGCCTGCAGTTGGCGGCTTGCCAGTCGCAAGTCAGCCGCGAGTCCTAGCCGCGAATCTCTGCCTTCTTGCACATACTTGAGTTTTTCTTCACATCTTCTCACACACTACCCTTACAATAATCCCACCTAAATACAAGGTTACTAAGTGCTTAAATTACAAGCAAATTGGCATGGAATAAAGCCAACAAGATGGTTGATTAAATTCAACCTTACAATCTCCCCTTTTGGCTATTCCGTGATAAAACCCTACAACAGACTCTAGACTTAACTCGTGAGTTGGGAACAGTTGAACAAAACTCACTCACACCTAACTCTAGATTCTGAAAAGCTTTTAAACATATGAACAAGTAACTCCTGAAACACAACAACACAGTAATATCATTGTATGCAGAAAACTTGAAATGCATATGGAGCAATAGAAGCATGATCAAGCAAAAATGAACTTAAGCAATAAAGCAATAAATCATGGCTTGACCAAACAAGCAATCACTGTACAAAAGTGATCACTATGCTCATTCACATAAGGAATAAACATTCGGACATGCAAGCTAATAAGCTTATATGCAAAATATCATTTGCATGTCCAACACTTAACCAATGCATACAAATATATATGCATCTAGGAACAATCTTACAAGGGTACAAGAGTGATGTACTTAAGAGAATGTAAAGCATTAACAAGTACTAAAACAAAAAGCATAAAGGCTGCGTAAGCAAAGTGTTGCAAATACATGGTACAAACCATAAAAGCCTACAAAATGCAATGAAACAAACCCTTAAAAGCTTACAAAAGCAATATGGGTACAGACACTTAAAACATATGTTGAATTAACTGAAAAGCATCATCAAAAAATAAATAAACCACAGTTTCCAAAACAACCAAGAGTTATGAGTTTAAACCAAACTAAAACACATTGTATCAAACTTATAATAACAACAGTTATCCAAAACATAGTATCAAAGCTATAAACATAATAACATATGATTATGTAAGCTCCCCCTCAAAACAAGCACTCCCCCTCAAGAGCTGCTCCAAAAATTCTCCTCCTTTTTGACTGGAATGGCCAAAGGGTCACTACTCCTTGTTGGTGTAGATGTTGTCAAACTTCGCTGAGAGTACATCAAGCTGATCTTGCATTGCTGTCATCCTTTCAGTATTTTGATTTTGAACCTCTCTAAGTCCATCAAGCCTATCTAAGATGATCTGAAATGCATCAGGAGGTGCAGTAGATGAGGTAGAAGCCCTGCTCCTCTTGACTCTTCTTCTTGGTGTGGAAGACGGTCCTGCAGCCTCTACTTCAGTCTCCATTGGATCACCTTCTCCTTGGTCACCCTCCTCTTCATCACCTGGAAGACGACTTTGTATCCTTGTGATGGTTAGTTTGTTGATTGCTGAAAGTGGAGTCATGGGATTGATATCTTGAGGAATTCTAACACCCTTTGTTCTGAAAATCCTCATAAGGAGGCTAGGAAAGACCAACTTGGGCCTAGAAGTGGTTATAGTCTCGTCCATAATGGTGTCAAATATGTGAGAGCTGATGTCTATAAGGGTTTTCTTCTTAAGCTCCATGAGAAAGATAGCTCTGGCATTAGTAAGAGTAGTCAACTTCCTTATAGGATACAAATTAAACATCATGATGGTGGTCAGACACCTCATGTCAATAGGAAAAGAATTGGTGTTGAGACATCTCCGTTCTTTAACTCCACCAATCTAAGCCTGGACAGTGTCTAAAGATAACATCCTATCTCTGTAATTGACAAACTCATACTCCTTTAAACCCTCAAGTCCAAGAACCTCATCAATGACATGAGCATCTATGGTGAACTCACAACCTCTGACCCAACAGTTCAGCTCATCCTCTTTTATAACCACATTTGCATAGAACTCCTGTATTAAGGGCTTACAGACTGCAGGTAGATCACTCAACAGCTTCTCCCATCCTCTGCCCTCAAAGCACTCTGGAATGAAAGTGTCCTTCAAGTCATTTAAGTCCATAACCCTCTCCTGAATAATAGTTCCATTCATGAAGGAATTTCTGTATCTCTCAAAATGCTGAACAGATCTAAACAGGTTGTGGTCCATTTTTAGCCTTTCGTCTGCCTTCTTGACAGGAGTCTTCTTCTTTGAAGGTGTGGGAGGCATCTGTAAATAGGCAGAAGAGGCCACAACAAGAGCAAGCACCATATGTAGAAATGAACTCATATTAGTAACATGTTAGTTACAAAGAGAGTAACAGAGTGTCAAGACAGGACACAAACCAAGCACAATTGATAACCAAAGGTGGGTAGATCAAATTGGAACTTCATCAAATCAACCAAGCTCATTTAGTATTAGACATATATATAAGAGCATAAAAAAAAATTTAGACAAACAGAGCAAAGGCCAATGAGCCATGGCTGAAAGAAAATGGAATGTGCAAGATAAACCCCAAGGCATCAGCACACATATGGACTGGTGATTAAAAAGAAAAACAATGCTTGCCAGCAACAGAAACAAACTAAAATGCCCAAACACATATTCAGAGAAGAACATGTAAAAGCCCTAAACCCATATACCTACTGAGAATAGGAACAATCAAACATCAAAGCTCAGAGCAGAAACTATTGTACTGACACTAAAACATGATAACAAATATATTTATCATCAAAAATAGCCAACCTCAATTAAGCAAACCCAACATTTTAAGCAAACCCATGTTTGAACCCTTCAAATCACAAACCAACATCACAACACACAGATTCAAGGAAATAACAGCAAAATCATGAAGTATGAAGTGAAGACAAGAAAACCCATACCTTTTTCTTGAAGATTTGAGAAGAAAAAATGCAGAAATGGTGGATTTTCGAAGAACTACACCGAGTGTTTCAGAGAGGAAAATGGAGAAGACAATGAACAGTCAAATAATTTTGAAGGAAAACTAAAAAGTTTTTGAACACTAATCTAAAAACGCAAAACACGCGTTTTTCGCGACTTGACCAAGTCGCCAAGGTAAGCCGCGAAACACTTTGAAACTAAAAGTTTTGAAAAATTTTCTAAGTGTTTTTCGCGACTGGAAGATCTACCAGCGAGTGAGTCACGATCTGAGTCAAGAAAATCTCTGTGTACCCCTCGCGACTGGACCTTTCACCCGCGAACAAGTCGCCAAGGCATACCCGCGAGCATGCGACTGGGGCATGCGACTGGATTGACTCGCGACTGAGTTGCCAAAACAGGACAAAATTGTTTTTGAAATTTTTGACATTTTTGTAAAAATAAATACTTTCCAAAAATAGCTAAAACACTCAAAAATATTTTTGTGTTTGATCAAACAAAGATTGAGCATGTGAAAACACATTTAATCAAGTACAATCACACAAATGAATATGGCATTCATTGAACATAGACTTGTGTGTTGTGTGTGGATATCAAAAATAAGATAGTCCTTAGCCCAATGTGAAACTTCAATGATCAATTCAATCAAGGCATACACAAATAACACTAGATAATGTGACCTATCTCAATTATAAAAACATGCATATATGACCTCCCATATGAACTTGATTACATTCTTTGAAACTTTTCATCTGGCTCCAATATACATCATATCATTTGCACTTTTTGAATAAAGAATCTCATTGTGAGATAGATGCCTGAAATTTTTGATATTTCAATTGATGAGTTAGCCTTTGGCCTTTTGGGCGTCATACATTTTATTTTGGTCGCTTTCCCTTTTTCCTAGTCAAATACTAGTATATGCGACAGGCTTTTGCAGCTCTATATCTCTTTTCATTTGGAGATTTACATTTAGAGAGCTCTTTTAAGCAAAAAAAAAAAAAAAAGTGGGAAGATATATAGGCATGAGTCTATGCATGTCTCAAGATCAACAAAACCATTCACTAATCATTCATGACAAGGTTGAAGATCTATTTACAACAGTCACATAGATTTCAGAGTTTCTCCCACAATGATATGAGTGTAAAAGGAACAAGCTAAGCTCGTAGATGCACAAAGCCATTAGTACAAAGGTACAAGGCAAAATATGTTTTGAGACAAAACTCAACAAAGTCGATCAAACTTTTTGGATTTTCTACTTTTTATGTGTTTTTGAATTTTTGACACAAGAAAAACAAAAGTTGATCAAAACAAAGAAAAAAAAATTTACGCAAAGCTCTCAAACAAAAATTTTCAACTCAAACATGTAAGAAGCAAAACAACCAAGGATATACACAAGATATGGAAGTATTAACGCATGAACATTGATAGGCCACAAATTGAATGACCCCTTGTGATTTAAACTAATTAATTAATTTAGCCAAGTTATTAATTAATCAATTTATCATGCAAACGCGTGGTAGCACAAACAAATCACCGAATAACTAAATATGCAGCGGAAAATAAAAGACACGGTGATTTGTTCACGAATGGGGAAAACCCTAACGGCAAAAACCCCACCGGGTGATTTTCAGGTCACTACTCTCGAAACTCCACTATTATCAAATCAAGCGGTTACAAATAAGGAATCCCAAGTTCCTTACCAACCTACAGTTGAACCCTTACCCCAATACCCAATTGGACTTGATCTGTAGCGACAGTTCCCCCTTTTGATGCACGGCTCCCAAGTACGTGACTAACCAGATGCGCGGATCCCAGTACGCGACTTCAAACACCAACTTTAGGAAGAGAGGTTGGCTGCAAAGTTCTTCAGATCATCCTATGTGATGAAGATCAGGAAGATGCTTGGTCACAAAATCCTATGGTGCACATACACAGCAACTTCTTGAAGAAGGATGAACTAGGTCAAGAACTTCGTCTTAGATCACAATTTGCTTGAACAAGGATTGCTCAATGCTTATGCAACTTGTGTCTATGTTGACGGCTCTTAAAACACTCTATTTATATGTTTAGGGTTAGAAGAAAAGAAGGCCCAAAAACACATTCACGGATCCCAAGAAAATCAGAACAGAAATCTGACTTTTTAATTCTCGACAGATAGCAGGTGTCGAGGTAGGTGTCGAGCAGGTGTCGAGATTTAAAATCTGTGCACTTCAGCTTGGTTTTTCTTGGACAGACTTGATGACTTCAATACTTGATCTTGAAACCTTGTTTCTTGAAGTATTAAAAACACCTAGAACTACCAAATTACAAGTAGAGTGCGTTTTGTCAAAGGATTAGCCAATTTACATAAAATATGACATATGTTTTTAACATGTGAACACATATGTCCTAACAATCTCCCCCTTTGGCAATCCGTGACAAAACCACAACAAACAAATGAACATATGAGAGAAGTCATAAATCACTCAACTCATATTCACTTGTTAAATACAATAAAATCTATCCTAACACAAACTCTTGAAAAACTTTGCAAAAAGAGAGTTTATGACAAGTAGACTTTGACAACCTGTATTTCTGAAACACTTTAAACAAAACTCATCAAGGCATCTTGTGTGAAACAGAAATAATTAGATTGCATACAAATATAAAGAACTTGTGTATAAAGAGAGAAAAGAAACAACACATGAAGAGATAGGTGAAAGAAAAACATACATCCACATATATAGAAAGATAAGTACAATGTATGTAAACTGGTCACAAGACCTCATATACAAGATCAATGTATCTAACAAGAATAGAAAAGAAAAGATACATCAAAACCTCACTACATCCCTCAAAAACATATGAACACTCCCCCTATAAAAAATGTCTATACTAACTCTCCCCCTAAGATGACTACTCTCATAGTCCAAAACTAACTACTCCCCCTTTTTGTCACGAATGACAAAGGGTAGAGTGTCATGTAGACATCTCATCAGTAGAGCTAGCATCTCCATCATCATCATCCGAAGCATCATCGTCATCACCATCATCATCATCATCCTCAGCATCAGAATCTGAAGTGACTGGAGGAGGTGGTGGAGGAGAAGCCTCAGAAGCAAAACCACCCATGGTCGCCTGCCGTCGTGCAATACGACCACTATGAACGTTTACCTGATACAACTCAGTGGTGAGTGTATCGAGGCGAGCATCCATGCGCTGCAGCTGCGCCATGATATCTCCAAGAGATACATCGCCTGAAGAAGGAAGAGGAGTCGATGTAGATGGAGCAGATCTGGATGGAGCCGAACGGGAGGGAGGAGTGGAATCCGGCTGTCGCGACCTAAACTGTGCCTCACTACGTTTTACGGTAGCGGCATCTATGGCAGATATGTGTGTGAAGTGGTCGGACACAGGGAAAGGGATGGAAAAATGGCATAGAATCCTCGTGATAGTGGAAGGAAAGATGAGCTTATCACGAGACGCCAAATCTAAATGAACATCTATGATAGAGAAAATGAAGTGAGAAGGAAAATCTATCGTAAGATGCTCAAGTAGAGAAAGCAAGAAACGAGCACGAGGCTCTGTGATAGAGTTATAGTGAGAGAGATGATGAAGTACAAAAGTCATCACCATGTTTAGGAACCTAGGACCTTTAACAAAAGGTCTACATGATGTATATTGATGCTCACCCCACTCAAAAGGGCGCTCACAAAAGGCAGAGATGAGCTCATCCTTGGACACAGTCCTCAGTCGCTCACATGTAGGATAGTCAGGAAACTCTATCCTTGGAACCCGAAGCACATCTGCAACAAGCTGCGGTGTGACAGCAATGCGCGTACCTCGAACGCGAGTATGAAAAAGAGGTACTGAACGATCAATCCCGTACATATTGGAGTAAAACTCCTGAAGCAGTACGAGAGGACAAGTGACCGGGACGTCACACAGTGACTCCCATCCCCTACTGTGAATGACAGAGGGAAGGTCAGTGTCGGTGAAGTCCGCCAAAATGACTTGGCGTTCCGAATGAACACCTCGTCTAGAAAAGTTCTCTCAGTAAATGCCTTGTGGGCATCTCCATCACGGAACCGAAGGTTAAAAGGAGCAGTATCAGAAGAAGAGGAAGCTCCAGAACGCAGAGGGTTCTGAGTAGGAGTGGATTTACGTTTAGGTGCCATAGACACTACTAACGTAAAAGAATGAGAATGAGATAGAGAGGGAGACAATCAGAAAAGTCCCAAACAGTTCAAATATGATAATATCTTGAACAAAAAGTACGTATGCATGGGAATGCATGATCATGTGACATGCAAACATAAAAAGCATCATGGGCTCAGCCCAATCCAAACCTAGCAGCACACATACAAGAAACACACATCTAAATGTATGAAAATATCATTCTAATGCACATGGAATGCAATGTATGACATTTTAAAATCATTTGAGTGAAAAATCAACCCAAAATTTCAAGAAAAACTCATCAATTTTGAAAAACCCCAAAATTTTCAAAAACTTCAAAACCTAAGTTTCAAAAACATGAAATGCATGAAGAATGAAGGATAAAAAGATAATACCAAGTGATTTGAAGCAAGGAAGGGCTGAAAATCACGTTGGATGAAGGTTTTGAGTGAGAAAAGTGGTTTTGGAAGATGAACAGCCTCGGACAAATCGAAGAGAGATCGAGAAATGAGAGAGAAATCGCGACAGATCCTTAAATATGCACCTTAGTAAATCTCGACAGCTTAGGTGTCGAGAGGTATTGAGGATGCTGTCGAGGAAGGTATCGAGAAATTTGCCTTCGACAGCTGAAGGTGTCGAGATGGTATCGAGGCACAAGAACAATTTCAAAGATCAGAAGCTCGATCGATCGACAAGGTGTCGAGAAGGTATCGAGGAGACAGAGATAATCTCGATCGATCCACCAGGTGTCGAGGATGTGTCGAGATTGCGATAAGAAAAAGGCTTAGAAGCTCAACAGATGATCAGGTATCGAGAAGGTGTCGAGGAGGTGTCGAGCCAACAGTGAAAAGCAGTTTTTCGAGAAGTGAAAAACACAGACATGAATGCAATCAAGACAAACACCTCAACCATGATCCAATCAACATAAAAAGCTCTCAAAATCATCTCTCAAAGAAAATTTAAGCACATGGATCTCCCAAAAACACACACACACTAAAAAAGTCTAACCAATTTTATATTTCAAAAATAAGTCATGATAGTTTAGTAAGCATACAAAAGCACATGTAAAACCTTTGTGAAGGCCAAATCACATTGTACCTGCACATGTATCAAAAGTAGCAAAGAATATTGCGTGTTGTGTGTGAAAAACATCGCAAGATTGCATATGTGTATACATGTTATGACAATCTGAGATATGAGAAAATAACTTTAACTCACACACAATCATAACTGTTTGATGGGGACTATCACCTTCGAGGTACATCCTATAACTCCCACATCTCCTAGAATACACGCTTGCAACCATATTAAAGCATTTTTAATCTTTTTGCTTTTTTATTTCTTTGCATATTTTCTTTTTATACATATCATACATGGGCTTATGAGAAAGAAAAGAAATACCCAATGATATTTTGACATTTCAATTTTGCTATGCCTAAGCACACAGATGTCATTAATGATTGGCAGGCAACAGTGGTGAGATGGTTATTTATGCCTTTCTCTTAGGATTTTCTAGTCCTACCCGTCAAAAAGAGTGATATGAGTGTTAAGTTTAAGAAATAACCTAATCTTACTCATCATAAACATGAGCCACAAAGCTCACTTCCTTAGTTGTGCATAAAGATGCTCATCTAAGCTACAAGAGATACAAAGTTTAGGAAACTTTGTTTCATTGGCCATCAAAGGTACACAAGTACCAAAGTACACAAAACACACACTGTTTTTGTATTTTTCAATTTTTTCATTTTTTTTTTTATTTTATATCAAAAACAAAATAAACAAAACTGAAAGTAAACACACAAAAACATGTTAACAAAGCAAAACAATGCATAAAACTATATGCAAATGCATGAGAAATAGGAAGAAGAGAAGGAAAATCAATCCACGGAGATAACACCAATGTTTTGACGAAGGAATTCAAAACGTTTGCTGTCAAGAGGTTTGGTAAACAAATCAGCCTTCTGATCATCGGTGTTAATAAACTCAAGAGTGAGAGTACCATCTTCGACAAGCTCCCTAATGAAGTGATGTTGAATCTCTATGTGTTTGGTTCGAGAATGTTGAACCGGATTCGTAGAGATGTTTATGGCACTGGTATTGTCACAGTAGATAGTAAGATGATCTTGACAAATACCATAATCACGAAGGAGTTTTTGCATCTAGAGGAATTGTGTGCAACAGCTACCAGCAGCAATGTACTCAGCTTCTGCAGTGGATAAGGAGATGGAGTTCTGCTTTTTGCTCATCCAAGAGACAAGATTGTTGCCTACATAAAAACAACCCCCCGAAGTACTCTTCCTATCATCAGCATTCCCAGCCCAATCCGCATCGGAATATCCAGCTAAGACATTATTAGTGTCCTTGCTGTACCACACACCGAACTCAGCGGTAGTTTTGACATACTTTATAATTCTTTTTAAAGCAGTCATATGTGATTCTTTGGGATTAGCTTGATATCTAGCACACACTCCAACACTGTAACTAATGTCAGGCCTACTAGCAGTAAGGTAAAGAAGACTACCTATCATGCTTCTATAAAGAGAAGGATCAACACTCTTGCCTAACACATCTACAGTGAATTTAACATTAGGGCTCATAGGGGTACGAATAGAACTAGCAGAATCCAAACCAAATTTTTTTACAAGATTCTTAGCATACTTAGATTGAGATAGAAATATACTTGAATCTTGCTGACGAATCTGCAATCCAAGGAAGTGAGTCAGCTCTCCAATCATGCTCATCTCGAACTCGGCTTGCATGAGCTTTGAGAAGTCATGAGCAAGTTCATCCTTAGTTGACCCAAAGATGATGTCATCAACATACACTTGAGCAACTATCAACTCGCCATCTTCCTTTTTGATGAAGAGAGTTTGGTCAGCTTTTCCTCTTGTGAACCCATGCGACACCAGATATTGTGTGAGTCTGTCATACCAAGCTCTAGGGGCTTGCTTCAACCTATAAAGTGCCTTTTTGAGATACAACACATGATCCGGAAAGTGTGGATCAATGAATCCTTTTGGTTGAGCCACATGGACATCCTCTTTAAGTAGCCCATTCAAAAAGGCAGTCTTCACATCCATCTGATAAGGTTTGAATTTTAGTTGGCATGCTAGGGCAAGCAGAATTCTAATGGACTCCATACGAGCAACTGGGGCAAATGTTTCATCATAGTCTACTCCTTCCATTTGAGAGTATCCTTGAGCCACAAGTCGAGCCTTGTTTCGAATCACATTGCCTTCTTCATCGGTCTTGTTGCGGAAAATCCACTTTGTACCAATGATATGCTCGCCCTCCGGTCTAGGTACAAGAGTCCAAACATCATTCCTCTGAAACTGGAGCAGTTCATCATGCATTGCTTCAACCCAACTTTCATCTTGTAGTGCTTCCTCCACTTTCTTGGGTTCAACCTGTGACAAGTAGCAAGAATAAGACACAAAGTTAGCAACACATTTATCAACTGTTCGTTTCCTTAATGTGAGTTCATTCAAATTTCCCACAATAACTTCTGGAGGATGATTCAATTTAATTTTGGAGGAAGGTCCTTTTTCCTGACGAGATTCAGAATCAGGTGAAGTCGGAATTTCTGCAGACTCTTCCACAACACTGGGAGTACCGGGAGCATTAGGAGATGCAGGTTCTCGGTCAACAATGTCTTGAACTTCTGTAGGTTCAGGGGGAAGAATTTCCTTGGGAAGTTCATCAATGCCTTTCTCAGAAATGGAATCTGAAGACTCATCAATGACAACATTGACAGTCTCTATTACCTTCATAGTCCTTTTGTTGTATACCCGATAGGCCTTGCTGGTAGAAGAGTAGCCCAGAAATATACCTTCATCACTCCGGGAGTCAAACTTTCCCACATTCTCTCTATCCTTGAGGATGAAGTAAGTACTTCCAAAGATTCTGAAATACTTTACATTTGGCTTTCTTCCTTTCCACAACTCATAAGGAGTCTTTTTGGTACTGGGTCTAAAGTACACCCTATTCACTGTATGACATGCAGTGTTTATGGCTTCTCCCCATAAGTTTCGAGTCACATCTTTGTTATGCAACATGGCTCTGGCCATCTCTTGAATAACTCTATTCTTTCTTTCTACCACACCATTCTGTTGAGGTGTAATAGGTGCAGAGAATTCTTGAGATATACCTGATTTCAAGCAGAAAGATTCCATGTATGAGTTCTCAAATTCTTTACCATGGTCACTTCGAATTCGATCAATCTTCAAACTCTTTTCATTCTGCAGTCTTGTGCACAAGGCCTCAATGTGCTCGGGAGCATCAGACTTGGATCGAAGTAAGATGACCCAAGTGTATCTGGTGAAGTCATCTACCACTACCATGATATATCTCTTACCACCAAGAGACTCAGTTCTGGTTGGACCCATAAGATCTAAATGCAACAATTCCAACGGTCTGGAAGTAGCGGATGCCTGAGTGCTTGGATGCTTAGCTTTTGTCTGTTTCCCAAGTTGACATGGTCCACATATCACATTGCTCATTCTACTAAGCTTTGGTATCCTCAAGACAGATTCATGCTTAGAGACAATGGATAGATGCTTGTAACTAGCATGTCCCATCCGTTGGTGCCATAGATCTTCATTTGGCAAACGAATGCTATTACACACTATATTAGCATCAGGAACCAATCCATAACAATTGTCCAAAGTACGAACCCCACTGATGAGCTTCTTTCCGGACTCATCCATGACAAGACACTTTCCTTTTGAGAATAGTACCATGAAGTCTTGATCACATATCTAACTTATGCTTAGTAGATTCACCCTTAGGCCTTCTACATGGAGAACATTTGCAATGTCCGGCAGTCCTGGTAGAGATATGATTCATTTCCCTTTAATCTGTGACTTGCTTCCATCACCAAAGGTCACATTACCACCTTTCTTAGGCTCAAAGATCTTGAAGAGAGATCGATCTCCAGTCATGTGTCTTGAGCAACCACTATCAAGATA